>JAHOYR010000012.1:6824775-7097565 GCA_023213295.1 Bruguiera hainesii
GTTGAGTTCCTTCCGATGCTTCTTTGAATCCCTTCTCTAGGTTGTCTCACACAGCTCCTGCTTTCACCGTCTCACGGTTTCACAGCTTGCACTCAAGCTTCTGGTCTGCAGTTTCACGTCTCACGGCCTGCCCCACGCTTCTGATCAGTCACACCGTTGCACGTTCTAGTCTCACGCTCCTAGTCTGCTGTTTCACGTCTCTTGGCCTGCCTCACACTACTGGTTTTTCTGGTTCACGTCTCTCGGCCTGCCTCACGCTTCTAGTATGCTGTCTTCTCTTCTGGGTGGTCTCACGGATACCAGGTTTGCTGTCTTCTCTTCCGGGTGGTCTGTTTCTTATTTCTCCTCTTGCTGGTTGTGCGTTTCTGGTTTGGTTGCAGGATGTGTTTCTGGTTTGCTTGCAGGAGGCGTTTCTGGTTTGATTACAGGACGTGTTTCTGGTTTAATTGCAGGACGTGTTTCTGGTTTGCTTGCAGGAGGCGTTTCTGGTTTGCTTGCAGGACGTCACACGTTCTGGTTTGCTCTCCCGGTGGTGACGTTTCTGGTTTGCTCTCCTGGTGGTGTTGTTTCTGATCTCTTGTCGTTCTGCTCTCTCTACCTTTTGGCCGGTTGCTGTAGGGTTGCTGTTTATTCAATTGTGTTGGCCCTCTTTCTCTGTTTTGTCTTCCAAGGCCTTTATATACTTTCTTCCATGAAACCCTAATAGGGCTTACATGGCAGATTTACGTTCTTACCCTTACACAGCAGATTTACTTTCTTGCCCTTTAATGTGGCTTTACTTTCTTGCCCTTCCATATGGCTTTACTTTCTTGCCCTTCAATGTGGCTTTACTTTCTTGCACACTTAACCCTAGTTGACAACAATTACAACCCATACAAGACTGTGGGAACAACACACTTGTTATTCGAGATTGAATATATGATGTCAACATTAAGGAGCTTCAAAATCTCCTTTTTCACTACCTTCATCATAAGGTATTTAACCAATATTAAGCTTCCCTGGTTGGTTTGGCTCCTTCTTCCAACATTATTTGATGCACGCATATGGCTAGTCTTATAGTTCTTTAGCACACAAATCAACTTCTTTTCTTATACATGTATCAAACTCCTTGCAATAATAACTAGCAAGTTGTCATCCTCTCTCAAATATGCATACTTCAAATAAGCTGGTAATAATTTCAATTCTAACACAAGAGTCTACAAAATATAAGGTAAAAGTTTCTTTTAAGAATAACATATACAATTCAGCCATAGTTTTCTTCAACTCTTCATCTAGCTCAACTTTTCCTTCTATTGTAGCTCAAGACATTTGATGATTACCACCTCCAACTCTTCCTTACTTGTCAACTTAAAAACTTCCTGCATTAAATAATCAATAACATTTATGGCATAAATTGAGTAAACATTACTAGGATATCTCATAACCTTATATATATTGAATCAAATTTGTTCACCATCAAACTCCATCATCAAGGTACCCTTATGCACATCAATTCTCATCTTAACTATCTTCAAGAATGGCCTCTCCAATAAAATAGGTGCAAGGTTAGGAGAAGCATCATCATCCATATCTACTATATAGAGGTCAACTAGAAATACTAGCTTGTTCATCTACACTAACACATCTTCAACTACTTCCTTAAAGTAGGCATTAGTACAGTTAGTCAATTATATAATAATACCAATATTTTTTAGAGGTCTTAGATTTAAAGAAGTATAAATGGATTATGGCATCACATTAATAGAAGCTCTTAAATCCAACATAGTTCTTTCAAATTTGGTAATACTTATTTTGTACAGAATAGTGAACATATTTAGATCTTTGAACTTAGGAGAAAGCTTTCTTTGGAGAACTATAGATACATTCTCCCTCACTCTAATCTTATCAGCATTTCTTAATCTTTGATTATTAGTTCACAATTCCTTAAGAACTTAACATACTTGATACTTGTTTAATCACCTCTAATAGTAGTCTGTTTACCCCTACCTTGCAAAACATCTCAATGATTTTTTTTTCCTACTCCTTAGATTTTATACACCTAGTGGGAAAAGCAAAGGGGTTAGCTTTAACATGAATGGAAAAGTTAGAATTTACCTTAGATAAAGAGATCTCTACCTTATTCTCAATGTCCTCCTTAATGGTCACAACAAGTATTTTCTTACATGGTTCCTCTAGCTATTTTCCACTTCTCAATGATATGACACTCACATTCTCTTTTGGATTTACTAAGGGTTAAGAAGGTTTTTTGCCTAACTCCTACACATCTAATTTACCTACTATGCAAGCTAATTAACTCACATAATTCTCCAAATTGTATATACTTTCCCTTGTCTCCTGTTGAAATTGCGAAGTATGAGTTATAAAAGTCTTAAACATATCTTCAAATGATGTACTTGTACTAAACAAAGATGCTTGTTTAAATCGATATGACTTTTAAGTTTGTTGGAACCCTACTAGCTTATTTCGATATCAATTTTGAACTAACTGCCTATTTCCTTCATAGTTTAAGTTAGGGTGATACCTTCATCTTGGATTGTATGTATTAGAATAGGAATCATACTTCCTTGGTTGCCCTAGGAATCCTTATACAGCTTTCACTTGTTCCTCTTGAAGAATTAAGCACATGTTAGTTGTATGTCTAACCATTAAACATATGCCACTACTTTAACTTATTACATATTTCCCATAACTATCTATCAAACAATAAAGGGAAGATGAGAAATTTGTTGCTGAAAAATATATGTATTTACCTCATTTACTTTTTTTATTAAGGCTTTTTGTCTTATCCTAAACTATTGGGAGTTTGCTTCTATATTAGAGATCAAATTCCTTATTGCATCCAATGTCTTATCCACCAAAGTTTGTCCACTTGCTGCATCTATTATGTTCCTATCCATATAAAGTAAGTCTTCATAAAAAATATTGAATCAATAATTGATCACTCATCTAATGGTATGGACATTTTTCACATAACTTTTTAAATCTCTTTTAGTACTCATAAAAGCTCTTTATGGTATTGGTGCATAACCTAATTTTCCTTTCTTATATTTATAGTCCTAAAAGTTAAAAAATGCTTTTCCAAGAACTGTCTCTTCATCTCATTCCATGTTATAATTAACTTAGATGGTAGATAGTAAAGCCAATCTTTAACATCATCTATTAAGGAGAATGGAAAAGCTCTTAGTTTTATCTACTCCTTTATCACACTTATTGGCTTCATATTTGAACATACGACATAGAATTCCTTTAAATGCATATTAGGATCCTCTCTACATGATTGTGAAAAGTGGGTAATGAATGTATTAATCCTAGCTCAAAAGCTAAATCTAACTTAAAATATTGTATACACAAAGGTTGTAAATGAAAGTTAGGAGCAATAAGCTCTTTTAAAGTCTTATTATTTGCAGCTATATCCTTAAGCTCAAAATCACTAAATGAACACCTAGATATTGAGTTAAGTACTATGTTGGCACTAGATGAGGTAACCACAATTTGCTTTTGGTTTTACTTAGAATGACATTTTCCTTAAAACAATGTAAGCTTGTCACCTAATTTAACCAAAATTTCTTTAAGAATAATGCTATCATAACCGAAAACATAAAAAATGCCTAGAGAAAACACAGAACTTCACACATAAAATGGGTTATAATCACTATAATCAACTCAATAAAGCCATAAACAAAAGCATAATGCAAAAAAAAAAAAATTGATAGAAAACACTCCTCGATAACAACACCAAGTTTTTGCTAATTGTCGTCAAAGCTACAAAAAATATAAATACCTTACTCTTGATCATGTAATGGTAGACAGTGTAGATAAGGGTTGATCCCATAAGGAGTGTTATCAATTCAATGTTAGATAATTAAGACTTAAAGACACTAATATGAATAAGGAACAACATTGAAATCTAACTTTATAACAATTAAAGTAAATGACTTGATTAAATAAAACAACTTATAAAAATACCAATTAACAAAATTTTAGTTCCAAGTTCATTTATAACTATGATATTTGATGTTTATGATTATCCATAATATTATCTTAATTTTGTTAGTACTATTAACCCAAGATAACAACAATTTTTGTTACCTATATTCTTCCTTAGATATTCATTAAGTAGAATAAGTTCTTCACTTAAAATCTAACAATTTTATCCCTAGAACAAGCTCTCTAAATTTATAAATTGGCAGCCTTAAGAATTAAGAAAATAGGTTATTTAAGTATCAATCACATAAGTTTGGATTGTTTAACTTATGTTGAATTAACCATAACAATAAGAAGAAAATTATCCATAATCCCTCATTATTAATTGCTACCTAGTGATTTGGAATAAGATAAGTATGGGTCATAATCTCTAACTCTAACAATCAACCATTGTTTAATCAATTTAGCAAGCCTAAACAAATAAATTAAAATAATAATCATTCAATAATTTATTCAGAATAACTCAAACAATTCTAATAAAAAAGAAAATAGCATATAAGAATAATTTATTCTATTAAAATACCAAACTTTTTGAAATCTCCTAAAATTGTTGAAAAATCCTAACTATACATACTTAAAAAAAAAAAAAAAACTAAATTCTCACTAAAGTTATGTTTGTTGTCCTCTTTATGTGTCCATCTCCCCTTTTATTTTTTTAGAAGCTAAAAGAAGTCTTTATTTAAATATTAGAGAATGTACATAGTAAACACAAGAAAACCCTATGACACTCTAAAAAAAAAAACTTTTAAATTATCAAAGTTACAATAAACTCATTTCCTTAATTGTGATAACATTTATGTAATCAATTCCAAACTAATTCCTAAATAGATAGAGTCTAAATTAGGGTTTTCTTTCCTCATCAAAGTTGTAGTCCACTTCTTTATCTTCCAACACATCTAGTCTTGCCCATAACAAAGATTTAAAGCCCAAGTTATGAGTTAAGACTGAGACTAACTTAGTCCAGCCCAGGATAGATTTTGCATCTACTTCTCAGCCATTTTTGGACCATTAAACAACTGATCTAGACTTAGATGTCTTCATAACAATTATAGGCCTAAATGTGATTTTAATTTAGGCTTTTGAATTATCTAAATTAGATGTTTGAAGCTTAAGTTATGCCCATTTAAATACTCAATGTTTGGACAAGAACCTACTTGAATTAGGATTTAGACTTAAGTATTTTGACTTATCTTTGAAATAATATGTCAAGACCCAAATGAATTTAATTTAAACTCATGACCCTAATCTTGAAAATTTAAGATGTCATTACTAAAAACCACTTTTCCAATTTAAACCTTTAAGTTAGTAAAAAACCTTAAATAAACAACAATAGTCAAAATGATGAAATAAAAGTAGAAATTCTCAAAACTTCCCCAAAACATACCTAAATTATAAAATATATACTAATCAACTTAAATAGGTATAAAACTTATTAAAAATAACTAAATGCAAAAAGAAACAAACAAATAAATTCTCACTCATCAATAATTTTAGTCATTAAAACAACAAATTAGGTACAATCATGGAAGATATTTAAATAATTGACCAATCATATTGAGCTTGTCTTAAGATACCTTTCTTTTCTAGTATTGATCTGCTATGCAAAATTTTGTGTCATAAAATAGGGAGAAATGTTCTTGGTATTAATAAGTTCATTTATTGTTTGTTTCATTGAATTTTTTAGAACATAAATATAATTATCTACAAATTGACTTTTCATGAATGGATACTTTTACCTCTCTTTTGGTGAGATCTATATGCAATGATATCATCTTATGACTTAGTGAGTTTGATCTAAATGTTTATATAAAGGTGTTGTTGCCTTTTTGGTATATGCCTATAAGAAAGAATGAGGTGAAAAACCTTTGGAACAATGTTTGGAGATGGTGTCATAGTGTTTATATTTGGAATTTTACATGTGATTTTAGATTTCTTACCTTGAATTTAATCTTCATATTGTAGCCAATCTCAACTACATTTTTTTTCTTTTCAAACAATAAAAACCTAATAATGATAATGAAACTTACTTATCTTTATTAGATTTCTTAATAAGAGCATCATTATTAAACAATAATCTTTTGGATCTTGAAATTGAATATACTCATATAAATAATATCGTAAATGCTATACTTGAGTTTGCGGAAACCAAAACTATTGATGTGTCTAAAGAGTTTGCCTTAGCCTGATAACTAATTTCTCTCACCTAATCATTATTGTATTCATACACTTTTAGATAAAAATTTTGTGTGTCAGGAAGAGGGAATATAGGTAAAAGCAATTTTGTAACAATGATCATTGTGGTCTTATACTACCTATAGATTTCATTCCAAATATCAATAAAATTACAAAACTACTGCATGATCATTCTCAATTTAGGGAAAATTTGAACATTTATTTAATACTTAGAAATTTGCACGAGGGTGAGAAGAGAAATACACAAGAGGGAGAGAGATAGAGAGAGATCTATTATGGAGACTAGGAATATAAAAGTCTAATGTTTGAAAAGAGGTGTTTGGTAAGTCAAAAGTGGAGAATCTAGGTGGTTATAATGATATATAGGGTTTTAAGGAAAGGTTTATAATAAAAGGAATGCTAGATACATGTCTAATGTCAATAGTGGATATTGTAAAGGCTTCTTCTGTGAATCGGGAGCTAATGGATCTTCTATTAAAAGTCAAAACAACTTTACCATTCTCAAATTGGTTAATAAAGATTTTGGAATTAACCTTGGATAGATCCTTGCCATAAAATCTTGTTTCTAAGGCGAAAATATTTTAGAGCTGGGGCTTAAGCAAATAGGCCAAGGATTTGTTGGAGGGTTTGGCTTGGGATATATTTTTGGAAGAAGATGCTACTTCTTTTTTAAGATTAGGGTTTAAAGATTTACTTGTCTAATCATTAAAGAGCCCTTGGAGTGTCATGAGTAGATTAGGAGTTTTATAGATGGTTTATATCCATTTTTGGACTTGGAGTTGTTTTTGTGAGGATAAGGCTTTCTCTTGTTTTATAACCTAGTCAATCCATGTTCTGATTGGTTAAGCCAAGGTAATGGGTTTTGGAGTACTCTCAAGGTTTTCCTCAAGGTCTTGTAAAGGAGTGTTTCCTTTAATTCTAGATTTTCTTAGTATACTAGGTCTTGTTTTGAAAAAATTCTCTATTTAAGAAATCTAGAATAAAGTTTATATTCAATTTCAAAATCAGAAATAGAGAAAATAGCTTGCCATTTAGCGAAAATATATTTTGATGCAATGTTTTGAACATTTTTTTTGTAAAATTTCTTTTGCAAATTTGTAATTAATGCAACAAAGAAATTTTTGATATAATAAATCACTTTGAAATTTTGTAATGTACACAACAATAGAAAGAATTTCTTTTTTGATGGTAGAGTAATTGCTCTAGTAATCATTCCAATATGCAAATGTAAATTGGACTATTTTTTCCTTGTCATTTCTAAACTATTTAAGAGTACATCCATAACCTAAATCAGAGGCATTTATTTCGACAATTTTTTTAGCCAAAGGATCTACAAGATAAATACAAGAAATTTCTTGCCCCTGGGTTTTTATGTATTGGACAAAAGTAGTATGTTAAGCTATCTAAGGATTATGATTCTTTTTAAGACAATCATGCATTGGTTTTGTAATTCTTTGAATATTTGGAATGAAATCTAGGACACAATTATAGCTTTAAAGAAATCTTTGGAGTTGGAATTTACCGATGATTTTATTAGGAAATTTATTAGTAAAGGCTAAGGATCTTCCAATGGATGTGATAGTCCCCTAGGTAATGTAATGTCCTAAAAATCTAATTTTAGTTTGGAAAAGAAAGATCTAAGATTAAGATATCACTAGTCCATTTTGTTTTGTAATAGAGAAAAATGTTTGTAAATATTTGAAATATTGTTCAATAGAATTTGAAAAGATAAGTACATCATCTATATAAATGAGATAAAATTTTGAATATGGTTGAAAAATATCATTCAAAATTCGTTGAAATTCTAAAAGGACATTTTTCAAACCAAATGGCATAACATTCCATTCATATTGACCAAATGGAATGATAAAAGTAGTTTTGTAATGATCTTTGGGCTGAATCTAGATTTTCCAAAATCCTAATCTCATGTTAAATTTAGGAAAGATAAAAGCTGAATGTAATTTTTGTAAAAGATCTCTTTTTTTTTTTTTTTTGGAATAAGGTACCTAATCCATTTGAAGGTTTCATCTAAGGGTTCGTAATTGATGACTAATTTAGGTGTGCCTCATTCTAATTATGCCTGTTTGTTCGCATAAAAGGCAACATAAAATCACAGTGATCTAGAACTTGAAATGAGTTTTTTTTTTTTAATTCTAGATCTTGGATTTCTATGCAACAATGGTTTTCTAATTTCACATGCATTTGGATAAATCAGGCTTTGGTAGGAATGTGTTTTGCATCAAAGTTTGGTTCAAAGGGTAGGTTAACAATATGTTATTTTATGTCCTAAAAAGCATTTGGTAGTTTAGAACAAAGTTCATTATGGATTTTTGTTTGAAAAGAGAAATTTTTTCGATAATTCTTGTGTCTTAGAGTTAGTGTTAAATTCTTTGTAATCAAACATCTTTTTGCAAATAAAGAAAGTGTTGTTATTTGGCTTGAATAACTATATAAATTTTGTTTTCATAAATGGAGTAGGCTTTTATGAGATTTAGGTTTCTTACTTTCGAGGTTTTTAGGAAAGGAAAGATGAGTGTTTGTGATTTTATTTTGAAATAAATATCATCATAATTGACAATATAGGGGGTAATGAGGTTTATGAATGGTGTTCTTAGGATAACCATATAATGCATGTTTTTAACTAAGAAAAAAGAGGTTTTAATTTGAAATTTTTGATTTTGAACAAAAATATTAATTTTTATTGGTAATGGTTATCTTAGAGTTATTTGTAGATAAAAGTCTTTGATTTTTTTCTCTTGAAATTTTTATGGTACTATCCCTTATTCGATATAGTTCAAATCTGCATTAGTATCAAATAAGTCTATAGTATTAAGTTTTAAATTGTTTGAAAAAAAAAAGAATAATTTTAATAAAATATTTTTTAAAGGTAACCTGTTCAAGAGTAAAAGAAAAATCATTTGAAATTTTTTTTCTAAGTTTTCAAGTTTTTGTGGTTATAGTGTTTATGGTTTTTGGTCACTATCTTCAATTCCTTCTTACTTTAAGTGTTTTGTGAGAAGAAGCTAGAAGATTTCTTCATCTTTTTGTTGTTTTTGTTTGAGTTCTTTAAGCTATATTTTAATGGTTTTGATTTTTGTTTGTAATTCTTGGATGGTAAGGTTTGATTTTTTTTTTTTAGTTTCATTTGGCCAATATTATGGTGAGGTCATAAAAAGTAGAAGTTGTAAATGGAAGAATTGTAAGACTATCTTGTTTTGTTTCTTGGAAGGTTTTGAGAAGTTTTTCTAAATATTCTTATTGTAAGGTAGGGTCAATAATATACCTAATGAGGTCAATAAGGAATTATTGATCCTTACTAAGAATATTAATTTCTTTTGTTTTCAAGTTCAGTTTTAGATGTAATGGTTTAAAGTTCATCTAGTTGCAAGGGTTCTTCATCTACATATTCCCCATAGGAATTTGAATCAAAGTTAGATGTGTCTTGTAGAAGGGCTTTTAGTTTAGCAATAGTTTCTTCTTTTAATTATAGTTCTTGTATTCTACGATTAATTTTGCAATATTTGGTTATATGTCCTTTCTTATGATTGTTTTTTGGAAGTATAAGGTTTTGATTTAACTGGTTTGGATTTTGTTTTGCTGAAATAAGATTGTTTATTTGTCTATTTGTTTGTTTTTTAAGAGTGTTATAGGTTTTCCTTTAGGACTTATTGTATTTTCTCCTATTATGTTTTGTGAGTTTTGTGATACTTAGGTTGAATTGTTAGCAGAGGGTCCTTACCTCAAAATAGGATTGTTTTAGTTTCCACTTAATATGTTTTTGAAGTTTGAGATCTTGGCAAATTTTGAATCCTTCTTGTTGGTGTAACTAATCAATTCTTTATAGGTTAACTAATCATAAGGGATTGGGTTTCCAAAGGTAGTTTTGAAGGTGATTATGGTTTTTTCTCCTAAGAGTGTTAAAAGTCTTGCTAGAAATTTTTCTTTCCAAAAGTGTTAGTTTGAGCCCTCCCTAAATATAAATCTAGTAAGAAAAGTGTTTTCATAATTTTGAAATTCACTAAGTTGTTTTGCACTTAAGTTGCTAAGTAATTCAACATTTTTATCCTTATTATGTGATGGGTCTCCATGAAATGTAGAGAGATAGTTAGAAGAAGACAAATTACAAAATCCTCTATAGTGTTTCCTAAATTGTCAAGAATGGGAACACTATCTTTTGTGGTTTTGATAGATTGTAAGATTTGTTATTATTGTTTATTTGTAAGATAGTAATCTCATCATCTTTTTAACTGTCCTAAAAATCTAACAATTAAGAGTTTGGCAACAGTCATGTCCAAGGTTTGGTTTTGTGTTTTGCAGGTATTGGCTATCATAGTCATTTGTTGTGAAAGACTAAAGATATTATATTCAAACATGTCATTTATGTTTTATTCATAAATATAAGAGGCATTAAATTTGTATTAGGCTAAAGTGTTTGGTTTGTTTTCAATGTCTAAGTCTGGGGTTATAAAGTCAAATATTAGTTTTAGCTAGTAAAGGCAATTTAACTAATGTTTTGATTGGAACGTTTCTATTTCTAAATTTTATCCTAAAGTATTGATTTTTTTTCTCAATATGTGAAGATGAAGGTTTTAAACTAGTTATGTGGTTTTAATTGTTTGGATAAAATCATCGTTATTTGTTGGGGTCTAGCATATTTTGAAATCAAGTATGATTTGAAAACACAATGTTTTATTTTGTAAGTATATAGGTATATGGCTGATTTTAAATTAGCTATTTTTTAGATAAGATTTTTTATTCTAGTTAATTAGATTCCTATGATATAAAGATGAGCATTGGAAAATTTGTTTTATTGAATGATCATTTTGAAAAGTTTTTCAAGAATATTTTCATAAGAGATTTTGTAAGGGGTTAGGTCTATTATTTTTTGTTCATGGGTTATTTTGAGTTGTCTTAGAGGCGAATGTTCAGCATCTATGACTTTGTCATTTGAAGTAACTCACACTTTAGTTTTGTTTCTGGAAGTAACAGGATTTGTAAAATTTTGAAAAGAATAAGAAATATCATTTTAAGAAACATATAACTCAAACTAATCAAAATATATATATATATATATATATACGTGTGCCTTTTGTACAAAAATGAAATTTTAAAACTGCTAATTTTATGGAAATTTTTTGAAAAACCATGTCTTATTTTAGAGTTATGGGAAGAGTAAAAATATTCATGCAAATATTTTTTGTTAACTTGAAAATCCTTTTCCAAAACATGTAATTTATTTGAAATATTTTCTATAATTGCTAATGAAGATATATATACTCACACACACACAATTGTATAATTTAAATTAAGTATGTTCATCAATATTTGAATTAAAATTTAAAAATTATAGTTTTTAATAGTGTAATAATGTGTAAAATTATTCCTTATTAATTGAATCATATTATGAATAAGTTCTTAGTAAGAATATTATTCGAAAATATTCTAACAAGATTAACTGAAAAATTTGATATCTCTCACTTAACTTAATTAAAATTTATTATATTAATTTTTATGCATAAATGATAATAACAATCTCTTATAATTTCATCATAATATTATAGTATGATAAATTGTTTAATATGAGTAAAAACAATTATACTTTATTTCTTCAGAACACTCCCTTTCATATACTACAATACTTATAAGATATATATAATTTATAATGATCCATAATAATGTCTCATAAAAACTTTTCTAATAAAAATAGTATTATGTACATAATCATAAGATAATAAGAAATACATAATATATGTCAAAAACTTACCAGTGAGCTCAGAGTTTTATTACATCATATATCATCACTTATTATTAGTATAACCAAGATCCATTTTTAGAATATATTATCTACATAATGTTAGTTGTAAATTTTCATATTGATTTACTATCATAAGATCAATTAGTACTTTATAAATACATTTTATTTTTGAATATTTTCTTTAATGACAAAATACTTTAATTTTTATTAAATTTGGTACCTTTTTAGTATTTATCAATCTTGGAGAAAAATACTATTGTACAATTATTACATAAATTTTTAACAGCTTGATAATGGGGTCAATAACCTCAAATCCTAAAATAAAATTTCATAGTCATAATGCATGGATTAGACAATTTTTTGTTATTTCACAAAATTACTCCTTTTATTCATAGGAACAAATAACTAAAAGTGCACTTTTTATTATCAATACATCTAATAAATTTTGAATATGAATATTCAATTATATTTAAGTGGTTCAATTTTTTATATATCAACATCTAATTCTTTGTTCTATTAGATACATCAATACTTTCTTTACACCTTTCTAGTGATCCATTCTAGGATTATTTTTACACTTACCCAACATTTCAACTACAAAAATGATATTTGATATAATAAGGCTAGCAAATACATTAAATTACCAATAACATAAGCATATGGAGTTGATTCCATCTCCTTACATTTCATATCATTCTTGGAATATTGCATGAGATTGAATTTGTCACCCTTTTACATAGGAATAACCTCAAGTGAATACTTACTCACAAAATTTCTCTAAAATTTTCTTGATATAGTTATTCTAAAACAATCATTCATTATGATGTCTTACACATAAAATGTCCTTGTCATATCTTTTATTATAAAATTTCTTTAAAGAAATTATTTAATCTCATGCAATATATTTAAAATATTAGTAATAAGCAACATACCAAATTAAAAGATGTTATGATATCTTCAAACATAATATATCATTATAGGGAAACTTGTTTCAAACTATATATTAACTTTTTCTATCTACACACATTTCAAAGTAAAAAAGGTTGTTTTCACATATATTTGGTATAACTTTAAATCATAATAGCGAATCAATGTTATAATTATTTTTAATGAATATTTTCTATGACATGTGAAAAAAAAAACATATTCTTATTAATTCCAATATCAAAATCTTAACTCTTATAAATAAATTAAATAATCATCTACAAAAACTAATCTCCTCTTTCTTTAAGATTTTCTTAATACAAGTCCTTGTAGTTTATTTATAATAATCAATTGTAAGTTAGTTTCTTTAGGAAGTATATTTTCATTCAAATGTCCTTTAATTTGTAAAACAACATTTAGTGTCTTAGTGGACAAAGAAACTATTATAAATAAAAAAAATATTTACCTTAATTTCTTTTATGTCCACAATCTAACATTCATTACTTCTACTAATCTCACCATTCATAATAAATCTTACTTTACCAATTTCTAAAATTCTCAAACTATAGTTATATACCCCTTTAGACTTCTTTAAGCAACCAATAAAATAACTACTGATTGTTCAAAAGTTTAACTTTTTTTCATATGGATACTTGCAACCATTAAGTAATCCCAAATATCTAGGTAACTTAAATTAAATTTCTTTCACATCTATAGTTCAATAAGAGTACCTTAAACTATCTTATTGGGAATGTTATTTAACAAGTAGTTTGCATTTTTTATTACATACATCCACAAAGATTTAGGTAAGAAGGAGTTTACCTATTATGCTCCTAACTATATTTTGTCACACTTTTACTAAGATATACCTCCCATAGTTTACCATACATATATGTCATGATTTTTGAAAAATTTCACAAATAGACCTAGATATTGCCATGAATTATTATATTTTTTATAATATTACCACAGCTATAAGATATTACAATTTTTACCTTTTATCTAATTACTTCTAATTTTCTTTATATATATATATATCTCAAAGGTATTCAATAATTGAGATTCTAATGAAACAAATAGAAATAACTATAATGTGAAAAAAAATCTATAAAAGTAATAAAATACAATTCTTTGTTAAGGAATGGAGTATTAGAAGGTCTGTAAATATCAATGTATATAATTTCAAGAAACTGAGTGTTTCTTGTGGCTTATTTGATATTATATTTGTTTTATTTATACTGACAGCAATTCATATATATTCTAAAATCAGTAAAATCTATATTCAAAATAATCTCATTATTAACCAATATCACTAATTTTTCTTTAAATATATTACCCAAATATATATGCTACAAGTAAGTAAAATTTTTATTTATTGTGCTATATTTAATTTCAATATTATGATACACTATGAGGATTCTTTTAAATTTTATCATGTTTTAGTTGACATATAATATTATTAAAAATATATTTGTATTCTTATATCAACTAAAACAATAAAATCATAATAAATTTTTCTATCATTATATATGCATGAATAGTAGTACCGAAATCAAACTCTTAAGTATTATAAAGAATTTTAATTAAATTTGATTCAAAACATACTAAGGTATTTAATTTTTTTTTTCTTTTTTAAACCAAACCTTACATTTTAACTAATCTTTTTGATAATGTCTAACCTTCTTTATAAAAATGACATTTATTGTCCTTTCATTTTCTCTTTTCAGCTTGAAGAGTGTAAGTAGGCTTTTTCATTTTCTTAAATTATTGACTTTCACTTTCATTCCTTTTTAAACTTTCCTACTTATAAGATTAATGAAATAAATCACTTAATTTTTTTATCTCATTTCCTCCTAAACAAGCATATTGACCAAATTATTAACATTCTACTTTTCCTTTTTTTAGTGTTATGAGGATTCTGAAATTACTCATACTCAAGAAAGAGTCATCTACCATTAATCTTAAGGTTTTAGAATTTGTTGTAAATTTAGTCATTTTAATAATGTGTTATTGTATAATTTGTGACCCAAGAAATTTCATGGTCACAAGGTCTGTCATAAAAGTACTAGCTAGTGATATTTGTAAAGTAAAACCATTTATTCACAAATTACAAATATTTTTTTGCACTTTTTGTTTGTGAAATAGTTTTCTTATTATTGTTTGTAATAGTCACTTTTAAAAACATAAAATTTAATTTGTTATTTCATTCTTAAACTTACCAATGTAACTTTTCTTACTCATTAATAATACAAGTCAACATTTATAACACCTAAGTAAACATTGACTTATTCATGATATTTTAAGAAGTTCAATCATTGAATGAAATAACAATTAAAATATACAAGTAAATCAAGTCAGTTGCAGGGATATAAATATTTATAATTAATCATAAGTTAGATAAAATAATTAAAATATATCATAGTTCTCTTTTGAAAACATTATTATAGGTAATACCATTAACTTTAATAGATAATTAAATATTATCAATTAAAGATTTTGATATTTTTGGATAAACAAATATATTTAACCAAAGATATTAATATATTTAATTATATTATTAATAATAGAATAATAATTTACCTTTAAGTAAATTATAAAGTTCTAATAATTAATTAGATTAATTTATCTAATAATTTTCCATTCATAGATATTTTATTAAAATTATAGATAAATGAATTATTTATATCTATTATTGAACATATAAGTTTGACAATTTTAGTAACTGATTAACAACACATACATATTAATTCAAATATTCGAATTTAGTCACTCTGGTGATAATCAAATTATAATTATCATATATATGTGATGTTAAACATATTAGTTTAGTTTGATCACTTTGGTGACTAATAAATAATAATAATAATAATAATAATATACATATATTAAAATAATGTATTAGATATTAACAACAAAGACCTCAATACTTCGGTTTTTGGGTCATTAGGGGCAAACAATTTTTAGATGTTATTAATGCGTGCTACAAGCATGTAAAGGCTACTACAAATTTTCTCTAAACAAAATTAAGAAATAAAGAATTATAGGCATAAAACAATAATCAACAAATTTCATTAATTAGACTTTCATAAATTTATCAACATATTGTCATAGCAACTTAATCGTTTCACAAAAGAGTTTTTTTTTTTTATTTCACATAAGAATTGAATAAAACCAACCTTAATTTTGAAGGATAAAATATAAAATCTTATTATTTTCTTTTAATAAAAAAAAAACAATCATAAATCAAGTATATGGTCTTTATTATATATAGAAAATATTTAATTTTTAAAATATATATTCTAATACCACTTGCTAAATTTTTTAATAAAAATATCATTATTAAACATTAATCTTTCAAATCTTGAAATTGAATATATTCTTATAAATAATACCATAATTACATATTTGAATTTGGAAAAATTAAAACTATTAATGTATCTAAAAGATTTGCCTTAACCTGATACATGATTTCTCTCTCTTAATTTTTATTATAATTACATGATTTTAAATAGATTTTTCGTGTGTATATATATATACACACAATTATATGGATTAAATTAAACATATTCATCAATATTCAAATCAAAATTTAAAATTATAATTCTTAATAATATAATAATATACAAAATTATTCCTTACTAATCAAACTATATTTTGAATACATTTTATTAAGAATATCATTTAAAAATGTTCTAACATGATTAATTAAAAATTTATAATTATCTTAACATAATATGGATTATGGTTTCTATGTTTTCATGTAGATATTGTTCCTTCGTTCCCACCTTTCTAAAATTTCATTTATTTGAACTCTAGCCTATATGAGAAAAGATGTTTTGCTAGAGTGTTATCCACATTCGTGGTATAATCCATAGAATTTCCCAAGTCAATAATGAGTGTTAACTAAACTCCATTTTATTCATTAGGCTGCTCTGTTTTATGCATGAATTTATGATTCAATGTGAGAGCTAAGTTATATTCAGTATACCCATGGTTAAGAGAACTTTATTGCCTGTTGAGTTTCCTTGACTTTTATGCATTGTTAGGATTCTTGTATATTAGCTTTCCTATTCTTATAGACTCATGAATGTTGAGTTCTTTTTTATCAATAAGAATTTTCTATTCATTTCTTTATTTTTCTACTTGTAGGTTGTTGTACTATGAGCTATGAGTACTTGCTGGCTTTTTGGAACAACGATAGCAAAGGCAGGTGACTTTTGCTTCTAAATTCTTGGCATTGATTTTTCCTTGAGCTTTATTTGTGTAATCTAGCATGAAACTGCTTCTGATTTGGTCAAATTTTCCTTTTCAAGCATTGAATGATGGCTTTAACTAAATAGTGTTGCACCTTACAAACATTCGTTTGATGTTTTAGTTCCAAGTTGCTTCTTTATTTTGTGAGTTGTGGTCCAGTAGTGATAGTTTGTAGTTTTTCAAATGAAACAACCATATATTATTGTAGTTATACATAGTTCGACCGTATGAATTAGGCGTGCTTCAATAGGACTTTTACTTGCTGTATTGGTTTTCAAATATACTCTTAGTTCAACAACAAATCAATAGGTTGTAATGTTGCCTCTAATTGATTTGCAAACAATAAAGACAACAATAGTAGGAAGGAAAAATAATGGACTGATTTTTCTTGGTGTTAGAACCACCCAAATGATGTATTATCATTCAAATATATGGTGTACATGGTTAGGTACAAAAAGACAATTAGGTCATGCCTATGCTAGTGATTGAATCATTAACAACCTTGCCCATACTGTGACAAGTTTGTCATGCTTTTCCAAAAAAAACCATGTTGTATACGGTCTACCATACTTAATTTACTTAAATAACAAGAAAGTATGGATAAGAAACATGCTAAAAGATTTGACAAAATGAAAAATGGTAAAAGATTGGCATAGAACATCCACTTGGCTGCTGCATGTCCATGTGATTCCAACAACTTGAAGGTTACTGCAATTAACTACAACATAACTACAACATTCCTTTAACCAACTAGCAATGTTCTAAACTAATCTTTAACACTCCTCTTTGGTTTCCTGCTTAAAAATTCAAATCTAGCTTTAGGTAGTGCCTTGGTAAAGATGTCAGCAATTTGAACAATTGATTCACAATACTCTAACTTTATTTCTCCACTTTCCTGTATTTCCCTAAGAAATTGGAGCTTTATCTTGAAATACTTGGTTCTCCTATGTTGTACTAGATTTTTGGATATGGTTATGGCTGCTTGGTTGTCATAGAAGATAGATGTTGGTTGAACTGGTGTTTGTTGTAGGTCTATAAGGATTCTTCTTAACCAGATGGCTTGATTGACTACAGTAGTGGTTGCTATGTACTCTACCTCTGCAGTTGACTGTGCAACCATTGATTGCTTTTTGGAATTCCAATAAAAGAAACCTCTACCAAGTGTAAAACAATAACCAGAAGTGCTCCTCATGTTATCTGTAGAACCTCCCTAATCACTATCAACAAATCCTGATAGCTCAAGTTGTTCTGACTTGCCAAATATGATGCCAAGATCTCAGGTGTCATTGAGATACCTAAGAATCCTTTTACCTACTCTATAGTGCTTCTTGCTAGGAGAATGTATGAACCTTGAAAGCAAGTTTGTTACTTGAACAATGTCTGGCCTAGAAGCAGTAATATAAAACAGACACCCTATGAGGCTTCTAAATAGTCCTTCACTGATCTTTCCTTCTCCATTATCCTTGTTGAGCTTCTCATTTGTAGTCATTAGTATAGAGACAAACTTGTAAGCACTCATATTGAATCTTTTAAGAACTTCATTAACATATTTCTTTGATAAATAAAAATGTCACAATTTGATTACTTCACCTAAAGACCTAGGAAGAAGGACATTTTTCCCATATCAAACATCTCAAATATCATCTTCATTTCCTTTTTATACTATTGAACAGATTCAAGATGGCTCCCAGTTACAAGCAAATTATCAACATAGACAAATACTATAAAAATTTGATATTTTATAGCTTTGGCATACAAAGATGCTTCATTTTTGCTTTTCTCAAAATCAAGCTGTAACAAATGATTATTGATTTTGCTAAACCAAGCCCTTGGGTGCTTGCTCAAGGCCATACAAGGCCTTTCTCAATTTGTAAACTTTTTCCTCTTCCCCTTCAATCACAAAGCCTTCTGGTTGTTCCACAAAGACATCATTGTACAAATAACCACTTTACAAGGCAGACTAGACATCAAGATAAGTTTAATGATGTCAAGCCTTGCAACAGGAGCAAATGTGTCTGAGAAGTCAAGTCCAGCTTGTTGTAAGTAGCCTTTGGCTACCAATCTAGCCTTTAATTTGTTAATACTGTCATCTACATTCAACTTGGTCCTGTAAATCCATTTGACTCTAATTACATTCTTATCTTTAGATCTTTATGTAAGGAACCAAGTTTGGCTCTTTTGAATTGCACAAAATTCATCCTATATAGCTTTCCTCTAACCTACTGATTTAATAGCCTTATTATAATCTGTAGGATCTAAGATACTAACATTGCTTTTATCATAAATGTTAAAGAGAAACCTTGTTCCCCTCACAGGTATATCATCAAGAGCATCATCCTCTACATCATCATCTAAGCTGTCATGACCAGCAATTTCAGGTTGATTTATTTATTATTTATCGACATTCAGATCATTAGATATAGCAGTATTCCAATTCCATCCTTGATCCTTATTGAATTTGACCTCCCTATTAATTATTATTTTCTTAGATTCTACATCATAAACTCTATAAGCCTTTGAAACTGTGTTATAGCCAACAAACATAGCTACCTTGGCTTTTTAATTGAGTTTATGCCTTTTTTGATCAGGTATCAAGACAAAATAAAGGCATCCAAAAACTTTTAAATGTTGCACAGAAGGTTTTGCACCAAACTAAGGCTCATATAGAGTTTTCCTTGGAATGGATGAAAATGAGAGTCTATTTTGAAGATATATTGAAGTGTTGACAGCTTTAGCCTAAAAGAATTTTGGCATGCCTTTCTCATAAAGAAGACTCCTTGCCATCTCTATGATTATTTTGTTTCTCCTT
Source organism: Bruguiera hainesii (assembly GCA_023213295.1). Lineage (NCBI taxonomy): Eukaryota > Viridiplantae > Streptophyta > Magnoliopsida > Malpighiales > Rhizophoraceae > Bruguiera > Bruguiera hainesii. The sequence goes on from JAHOYR010000012.1 coordinate 6,844,695, forward strand.
TCACATACTTCATTCTGTTAAAGAGAATATTAACCTGTAAATTGATGTCTTATACTTAAGATTTTGCAAATTTTTTCAAAAGCAACAAAGGTAAACTTAGTGTCATTATCAAACCTCAGACATTTAATTTTGACTATTGTCTCAATTTCAATAAGAGCCTTGAAGGTTTGGAATATTAATGAAACTTCTAATTTAGCTTTTATAAAATACATCCAACAAAATCAGGTATAATCATCAATAAATATGCTAAAAAACTTGCTTCCATTCAAAGATGCTATAGACATAGGTTCACACACATCATAATGGATTAGATTGAGTTTCTCCTTAGCTCTCTAGGCCTAATTGGAAGGGAAGGGCTGCTTGGTTTGCTTGCCTTGTTGGCAGGCACTACAAACTCCTCCTCGATTGAATATTTATAACAAACCAGTCACCAGCTAGTTTTTTTTGCATCTTTTGCAATCCACTATAGTGAAAATGTCCTAATCTTTTATGCCAAAGATTGGACTCATCATAAGCAGTAGGTAAGGCCTTACATGTCATTTGGTCAAGTTCTAATGGAAAGCTTTGGCTTTCATTGGAACATTGATGATCACATCTCCATTTGAATCCAAAATAGTGCAACCATTATTTTCAAACTACAATGCATAGTTCTTCTCTAGTAGCTAACCAATACTAAGTAGGTTTTGATGAATTTCAGGTACAAACAATACATCATAGATAGATTTTGTACTTGATAAAATTAAGATAGTCACTATGCCTTTTTCGTGTGCTTCAAGTAAGGCATCATTTCCAATTCTCACTTTGGTTGCATAGGATTTGTCTAATGTTTTAAAGACTGATGGACAGGAGGACATGTGATGTGTGCAACCATTGTCAATGAGTCATGCTTGATTGTTAGAACTTGTTGTGTTGCAATTAGCAACAAATAGTTCTTCTTTTGTTTGCTGAGTTTCTTCTTCTGCAACCTTAGCTTGCTACTTCTTTTGTTGCTGTAAGTGTTTCCTTTTGCTTTTGCATATTTTGTCAATATGACCTCTTGTGTTGCAGAAGGAACAAGAACATTTGGCCTTCTCCAATAGTCCTTAAAGAGATTTGAAGTTTTGTTGCAATGTTCACATGGAGCATAAACTTTCTACCCTCTTATCTTGTTGGATTATGCATCTCTTTGTTGTGTTCTTGCAATTTGAGACCTTATATAGGAAGCTTTTCCTTTGTAAGAGGCTTACATAGTACCTTCAGAAGTTGTTGTTGACCTTAAAGGTTCTGCTACTACTCCTCTAAGTTTGAAGGTCCTTATTTGCTCCTAAGCTTAGAGTGCACTGATTAGTTCTGCCACAGAGATTTGAGAGAGGTCCTTTAAGTCCTCCAAGTAAGAGATTTTAGCTTCAAACCTCTCAAGCACACTAACCGACACCTTCTCTACAATCTTTTTATCTGGAAAGTCCTCTCTAAGCAACCTAACTTAATTCACTGTCCTTATTAGTCTGTCATTGTAATCTTTGACACTCTCTGAGTCCTTCATTTGTAGAACTTCAAACTCCATTCTTAGATCAAGAATTTTCATGTTTCTGGTCTTAATGCTTCCACTACACTCATCTCTCAACTTGTCCCAAGCTTCCTTTGGTGTTTCATATGTCATAATTCTATTAAATATGACATCAGTGACTGCCAGCTAAATGCACAGAGCCTTGTAACGTTTAGCTACTTGCTCACTATGGTTTTTTAGTTGAGCAACAATTGGATTTGCTAGAAAAGCTAGTGGACGTCCCCTTTCTCAGTGACATCCCAAAGATCATATGCCTTTAGGTATGTTTTCATCGTAATAAACCATCACATGTAATTCTCTCCAGAAAATTTGGGTGGAGAGATAGGCATGAAGTTTGTAAAAGCCATCTCAAATTGCTATCTTGCACCACTTGGTTAAAAATCTCAAGTTTTTCACTCAACCTCTCTTGTGTCTCTCTTTTCCCTCACTCACCACAAGTCCTATAAGACTCTTTAGAAGCTCTGATACCACTCATAATTCAACAACAAATCAATAGGCTGCAATGTTGCCTCTGATTGATTTGCAGACAATGAAGACAACAATAGCAAGAAGGAAAATAGTAGACTAATTTTTCTTGGTCTTAGAACCACCCAAATGATGTATTATCATTCAAATATATGGTGTACATGGTTAGGTACAAAAAGACAATTAGGTCATGCCTATACTAGTAATTGAATCACTAACAACTTTATTCATACTGTGACAGATTTGTCATGTTTTTTCAGAAAAAAAACTATACTTCATATGGTCTACCATACTTAATTTACTTAAATAATAAAGAAGTATGGATAGAAAACATGCTGGAAGATCTGACAGAATGAAAAATGCTAGAAGATTGGCATACAACATCCACTTAGCTGCTGCATGTCTATGTGATTCTAACAACTTGAAGTTTACTGCAATTAACTGCAACATGGCTGTAACATTCCTTTAACCAACTAGCAATGTTCAAAACCAATCTTTAACATATACATAGATTGCCACGAGTTCCTTTTATGTAATTTATGGGTTTTGTAATTCTTTACCTTCCCTCAAACTCAAGTGTTGATATTTTCTGTGCCGCGATCAACATCTCATTAGCATCTTGCACGTTTACATTGCACGTTCCATACCAATTAATCAACTGCAGATATGTTCTTTTAAGTACCTATGATTAGAAAAATCAATTAGGAATTAAGCATCCAGCAATACAAAAATGTACAGTCGTTAATCGTACGCTAGAAGAACGATACTATATAACCCAAATACGAAAGTTGTTGCATGAACTATCCCACAACTCCAAGTTCTAGCAATTTTAGAGTGGCAGTTCAAATGCACCAATCAGTTGCACTTCCAAATATGGTAGGTGGATTTTGAAAAAAAAAAAAAAAGATAAAGATAGTAAATGAAACTCACAAAGAATAAAAATTGCGGGTGAAATGCTATCTTTCTGCCTTTTCTATTTGTGTAAGTATTAATCAAGCGATAGAAAAGGGTAATGGAGAGATCGACAAAAGTATGCCCCAGAGGTTGCCATTGGCAATCGTGTGAGTCCAGTCGTCGAGACATTGTCCCAGAGGTCAATTGAGGTTAGGCACCGACTTTTATCTAGTAATGAGGCTTGAGTAGGGCTATCGATTACTTGATATAATTTGAATAACAACCATCTAAGTTATCAATTGGTTCAAAGATTTGCAAAAAATCACACTGTTTTTCTTCCCAGAAGCTAAATATCCTTGATAAACTTTGAAACATGAATTTGACATTACAATTATAGAATATACATATTATCTACACCTAAATCTAATCTTATGATAAAAACGAAGGATCGCCCCAAAAAAAAAAAACAAACAAAAAAGAAGGCTAGATCATTGCAAAAAGATGTTGGCAATCAATAGAAATAAAGTTTGAAAAAATATATATATATCATCAAACAAATCAAAGGAAAATTTTCTTTTAGGTCAACATATCTGTTCAGGTTCACCATGGACCAAACAATCAATGTCTAGCTCTTCTCGTAGCTTGATAACTTTGTTAATCTCTTCTTTGATGGCCTTGACATAATCATCCTTTGAGATCCTACATTAATACAAGAAATGATGGAGGCCACAAAGGTTGTAGTAATCAACCTAATCTGAACAGTAAAGGTTCTCACTTCTTAGGCTTGTATTTCTGACGCATTCTTCTAAGATCCAATTGTGGTGGCAGGAAAAATTGGAAGGTTTAACTTCTGCTAAGCTTCCAGTCATGCACTCACATTTTTATTGCACAATGGTAATCAAGATCCTTCCGAGCAGCGACCAAAGCAAGAAATCCAAACCAAGTCCAAATTAAACAACGTTGATAGCAATCAAAAACGAGAACAAAATAACCATTTTGGGCAACAAAAACAACAAGGGCATAATTATTTAGAGAAAATCACAGCTTTTTAACTGTTGTCAATCTTGTTGATGATTTTCTGCAAGCATAGGCTAACACATTAGCAAAGAAAAAGGTCCGTGAGTAAAAAAAAAAAAAAAGCAGAAAATAAGAACTTTCGGAAAATAATCTGTAGATGCCTGCCCCAAAAAAGCAACGATGCTAATTGGACACAAGAAGAAAAATAATTAGTAGCAAGTTCACCATAATTAAACAAAAATAACAAAATAAGCAGAACCAAGTGCCATGTAGGAAGGTCAACAAGAGTTAGGTATTATCAGTGTCAAATACTTCATACGCATTTAAGAATTGCACAAATGGTCAGGATATATACTAGTAACCAAGTGAGGTGCTAGAAGATATTGAACAGAATAAATTCTCAAAGAAGAACTTTGAACATAAAGATGATGCATACTTTTTTTCAACTTGGACATCTCACTTAGTGTTAAATTATCTCATTTTACGTTTAGTAATATACATAAAGATTAGAGGCTTTAATTATGACTCTCAAAAATGAAGCACGAAGGTATAAAAAAAACTGAAGCTGTATCTCATCCCAGTTTTCAACAAGCGCCTTGGCCTTAGGCATTTACTTCAACCACTTTCAGGGCAGGGAATGCGAGCCAGGACTCAAGATCTTTATCCAATTTAAGCTCATTTGCCAGATCAGTAGCAGTAAGGAGAAGAGCGCAAGAAGTGGAGACCACGACCTTGTCCCACTATCAATGATCCCTCCATAACAATACAGGGTTCTCAGACTTTGGTAGGCAATCACGAGCCATGGTCCATAGCATAGGCCAGCAAAGCACATCCAGGAAATGCAACTAGAATGTGGAATCTGTACGTTTTGGAGATTTTAATATTATATGTATATATCCTAATCACGGTCTCCAGAAATTGAGTTTCTTGTCCCAGTTCTATAAAATCTAAAATTCACTAAAACAGAGCTGGTATAACTCTTTTTATATTCAATAAAGCTATTAAACGAAGCAGCATTGTAGCTTATATCTTCCATTTCAAGACCAAAAAATGTTGAGCAGGAAAGCCAAGAAAAACATTCTAAACTGATTTCTTCATAGGCAATGAAGACAAAATTACTGTTAAAGTTCAGAGTGCAGCAATCTTATCATTCTATCTATACCAGTTAATATATCCTTTGGCTCCTAAAATCCCAACCAAAGCCTAAACGTTAACGAAAAAAATCATAGACAAAGAAGAAAAGACGAACATAAAATCATAAAATCATATAATCCTAAATAAGTTTAAAAAAAAAAAACAAGAAGAAGGAAATATACAAGAAGATCAAAACCATATCAGATTAACATCAGAATTTTCATAATTTAGTAGTAACGTCATTACTTACATCATTATACATTATTGCATCTGGACTATTTCTTTTTCATAAGTAAAGATTTCTTTAGCTGTAAAACTACCTAATTAAGTCGAGTCCGCAGTCTAAATCCTCATTGTTGGAATATGAGTCATCAATCTGTTCTTCTGGATCCTCATCCAAAAATCAAAAATTAGATCAGGGCCAATTTCTTAGATAATGGATGGGGAAATTAGAATACATGGATATTATTTTAATATTAGCACTAAAGAAGAATTTATTGATGAAATAAATAGATATCATAATTCTTGTAGACCATATAAACAAAGAGTACAACAAGCTATAGGAACAATTAGTGCTTTAAAACAAATGCTAAAAGGGTGGTAAAAGTAATTATTTACATATAAATACTATATATTGGAGGCTAAAGGAGATATTGTTTGCCTATTAATATGACTAGAACATTTAAGATCAGTTTACTTATTAGTTTAAGTTAATCTAGATAAAAGTATACTTTATTTTGTGATTACTTTAGTAGTGTTAGTTAGCCAGAAATCTATCATTTATCCCTTTAGAAAGAAAAAGAGTGGTCCTAATATTAAAGAAAATCCTAAAGTAAAAGGTAAGCAATATCCAAGCTAACTAGATCTTTAAGTAAAATCTTCTAATCAAATGAAGAAGTAGACATAATGAATTACAACAAACAAACTTTACAAATAGTCTAAAAAAAACAAAAATTGCATAATAGGAACATGCTTTAAGAATAAAAAAATAATATTTACAAAATAAAAATATTTGATAATTTTTGGTGATTATATTATAGATATTATAGAGAAAGTATGTCACTTTAACCCAAATAATCAAGAAATAAGTCCTACACCAAAAAAATCTTCGGAAACTCATAAATTTAATTATCAATTTTTACATATAGGATTAGTACAAGCAATTATGAAGTCTTTACATAGAATAGGTGTAGACACACCTATATTAATGTGTTCAAAAGATGCTAAATTATTAGATTTTATAAATTCTTTATATGTTACATTTCAGTCAAACCTTACCAATGATTTTATCTATTTTAATTGTTATCCAAATTATTCTGTATTGTTATTTAATCATAATATAAAAAATGCTTTAACTTTGAATATGTTAATTCCTAAAAATATGTTACCTAGATTTAAAAATATGATTTTAATATATAGACTTTATTGTAAAATATTATCTTCAACCCTTAAACCAAATGTTTTGAGAAAAATACTTAAAGAGCGTACTTTTTTATTAGAAATAAATTATAATAATTCTTTTGTAGAAATCCTTAAATTATTAGATTGGTTAAAAGTTTTTTTTTTCAAAAAAGTGAAGTTTACAAAATATTTAAATACTTAGATAAATAACTAATAGAACAAAACCTACACAAATTATTCAAGATAATAAAAATAATGTAAAAATAATATTTTCCTCTTAACAACGCCAATATATTAATATTTATGAATTAAACAATTTAACTAAAGATATTCCTTTAAGTTCTAAATCAACGTTTATAGGAGAAGACTTTAATAAGACAATCCTATAATCTTATTGTACTATTAAATCAAAATCTAAGAGAAATCTTCATTAATGTCTCCTATACATAGTGAAATGTAATTTTTTATCAATTAAATATGATTAAAAATAATAATTTTATACTAAATAAAGACTTATTAAGAAAAGATTTTCATATAGAAAATAAAAAGTACAAAAGAATTGGTTTTTCTTAACTATTATTCATAAAAAAAGTATAATTTAGGAAAGTTATTATGAAGATCCTAAAAATATGAAATTCATGTAAAATTCTTTGAGTGGTTTGATATACATGAATATAAGTTTAAAGACGACAATATTAGTATAATAAAGTCTCAAAAACAAAATTGGTAATACACTTTTTTAGGAAAAAGAATATAATTTTAAATTTGTTGATAAAATGATTACAGCCGGCCTTTTTAAAATCTTTAAAGTATAATCAAATTCAATAGTAATTACTTAAAAGAATATTAAAAATAGATAAAATCAAAGTAATTATATAAGTAAAATATAAAATACAATTACTTAACAACTTTAAATAATATAAAATAGTACTCCTCAACTACCTAAAAAACTGATTGAGAAGCCAAAAATCATATCCTAACCTTTATATACCCCATTAGAAATACTTATAGAAAACATAATTAAATTAAGAATAAAATCTAATGATCTTTAAGAAGAAATAACAAAGAAATTAAAAATTTTAGATATCAGAAGTGATGATGAAAGGAAAGAAATACATGTTTGGACAAATGAAGATGAAATTGAAAATTTGCAACAATAATTGAAAGAAAATCTAACTATAAACAAAATATGTAATAATAAAAAATGATTCGGTAGACCAAAAGTAAGATAGTTTTATAACAAACTATTATTTTTAAATATAGCAAGTGAAGAAATACCTTATTAACTAAAAAAATGAATTTTAATGAAAGTAGTATTTATGAATGGAATATAGATAAATTAAGTGAACATAATATAGTTAATGTTTTACAAGAAATGACAATGACAACAATAATATATCAATCCATAGGAAATTCTGATAAACCTATAGCAAATAATCTTTAATGGGCTTTACTAGAATATTAAAAGAATAATAGGATAATTACTTAACATATCAAAAATTAAAAAAAAAATGTGTTGAATGCTACTAAACAAGTTTTTGTCAATAAGCCAATATGAGGAACCTATAATGTACAGGTAAAGATAGAAGTGAAAGAAGATACTACTCTATCATCAAACATTTTATAAGTAATCCCAATTAATTTCAACAAAAATCTTTAAAAGTATTTCTTAATCTTAATTGTCTAACTATATAAGATTTTAGATGATATAAGCATGTATTTCTAACTAAGGTTTTTATTAGATCAAATTATAATTATTCCTTTCAAAAAGAACACTTATTGTTGGACTACCAACATTATTTGCTTAAAAAGTTGGAACTAGATTAGAAGTATATATGATGAAAATGTACCTTATAATACCTTAATATATGGAGAAATAATTACTTATATTAATAATGAAATATACACCTAAAAAGAAAAATCATAATACACCTAAAAAACCTTTTAAATCTAATTATAAATCTAATAAATTTAGATAATTAGGAAAATTAATCCCAAAAATTTTTTTAAAAAAAAACAAATAGTTAGTTACAAATGTGAATAGGTAAGATATTATAAAAATCATGCAAATTAGAAAAAAAAAAGTACAAGCCTTAGAAATTAAAAAAAATTAAAACCAAAATACTTAATTTAATAAAATAAGTATTAGATACAAATGAACATATATAATATTTTAGTGACCAAATATTAGAAATATAAGATTTATTATACACTTATTAAAGTAATAATGATAATAAAGATGAAATGAAATTTTGTACTGATCATGGGTGTATAAATATTATTTCAAAACCTAAAGAATTATTAATAGATGTAATTGATAAAATAGATAATCTCGAGATTAAAAGAGATTATTTCATAAAATTGAAAGAATTAATATAAAAAGAAGTAGTTACTTGAGTTAAAACACCTTACCCATTGAACAAAGTATATAATCAATTTATTTCTAATACTAATAAAACTTCAATAAAAGACCCACAACAAGAAATTAGAAATCAAAAGCTTGAAATAAAAATATTAAGAAATGAAATCAACATAATTAAACAAAAACTAGTCATTAATGAGAAAAATATAAATTTAAAAGATCTTGATACTCAAATACTTCCAATAGAATTTTTTAATTTTATAAATAATATAGAATTTCAAAAATAGTATATGAAAGTGAACTTAATAATACATAATGAATATCATATGATTTTAATATCCTTCATTGACTCAAATACTAATAATAATTGTATAAAAAAAAGTATTATTTCTATAATAACTATTATGAAAAAAACTACATAGACATTAAAAAGTATTAAAGATGAAAAATTAAAAATTAAATATAAATTATCAAGGACTCAGATATTTAAAAGAGGAATATATTTTAAAAATATTTTTATATTGGTTAAAGAATTAAGTTAGTCATTAATTTTAGGAACATCATTCTTAACTCAAATTTATCCTTTTAAATAAAATTCATGAGGAATAATTACTATTATGGCTAATAAAGAAATTTGTTTTGAATTTATATCTAAATTAAAAATGTCTAAGATTAATTCATTAAAAATTTATACAGTTAATGATAATATAAAAGAAAAAACATTTGCATTTCTTAAACTGAGAACTAAATTATAAAAGAATAAAATAAGATATACAAAAACAAGAAAATCAACCAATTATTAAAGGATTTTATGAACAATTTGAAAATGAAGTATGTATTACACTAGCAATAGCATTCTAAAATAAGAAAAAGCATATTATAAGATTATCATATATAAAAATATTTTGTTGAAAAAATTATTTCTACTAAAACAAGACTTATTCAAATAAGGAAGGAATTATTAGAATATTGTAAAATAAAAATTAATGAATTGTTAAATAAAAAAATAATTAGATTAACCAAGTCATCATGGTCATGTTCTATTTTTTAAGTTAACAACCAAGTAGAAATAAAAAGAGAAGCTTTAAGATTAGTAAAAAGTGTAAACCATTAAATAAAGTACTTAAATGGATTAAATATCATATTTTTAATAAAAGAGATCGAATAAAAAAATTAATAAGAACAATTATTTTTTTAAAATTTAATATCAAGTCTATATTTTGAAAAATACAAATAAATGAAAGGAACAAATGCAAAACCACTCTTATTGTATCCCTCGGACATTATAAATCAAATATTATGTCATTTAAACTTAAAAATACTCTATCTAAATTCCAAAATGTTATGAATAATATATTTAATATATATACAAAATTATTAGTATTTTCAAAATATAGAAAAAAAGCATTTTGAGCATCTTTATTTTTTTTAATTTTTTCAAAAAATAATGTCTTAGTAGATTTTACAAAAAAGATAAAATTACATCAAGTCAAAATTAGATTATTAAAATATAATATTTATTAAGTAACTATTACTCTTATTGATAGATCTATAAAATTTCCTAATAAATTTGTTGATGAAATAAAATACAACAACAATTAGAAAAATTATGAAAATGTCTTAATTATATTTTAAATCCTTTTCATAATCTTAGAATTATGTGTCTCCCATTGAATAAAAGAGTGAAAAAAAATCCTCTTGAATGAATTAATAAAATAACATAGATTGTATTAAAAACAAAATCATTAGTCAAATATTTACCATGCTTATGAATCCCTAATCCGAATGTCTTTTTAATAATAGAAACTAATGTTTGAATTTAGAATATGGAAGAATATTAAAATAAAAAATTAATAATAAAAAATCTGTGGTGAAATACTATTTTGAAAAATCATTGACATCACAATTTAATTATTTTATTGTTAAAATAAAGTTTTAAGCATTATTTTATGCATTATGGCATTTCAAAATGATATTTTTAAGAAAAATTTCTTTCTTTATATTGATTACCAAGCAACAAAATTTATTTTAGAAAAAGATGTTAAAAATTTGGTTTCCAATTAGGATTTTGCAAGATGACAAATTTTACTTTCAAATTTTGATTTTGAAATTAAAGTTATCAAAGTAATTCTAATTGTTTACATAATTTTCTTTTTAGAGAGTTTCTTAAAGAACACAAAAACAAAAACTATTACTAAAATGAGCAATGATAATATCACACAAGAGTCTTTCAACATGATTATACATAAAAGTATCATGTCGGGATCATCTTCTACTAATAAGTTTACTCTCTTAGTTCAGTTACGACCAAAAAATGTTAAAACTTCCAAAAATTATCAAGAAGCCTTACATTTAAGACCAGGAGTAACTCCCTCAAATGTTACTTCCAAACAATCTCAACTTACGTCTCTTTCTTCTTCAGTTAAACCAACTCTTATTAATATTTCTGCTTCACTTGTTTCTCCTTCTTCATCTGTTAAACAAATTTTCACTTCATCTACAAAATATGTTGTTAAACCTACAACAATTCCTATCATTTTATTAGAAAAAGAATATCAACTTTCAAATTTGAAACAAATTATTTCTAGAATCTTTTCTCAAGGCTCTTACATTTTAGTTAAGATAAAAATAAAACTAGACGTTTTTACGAATTTATACTTGTAGATATTGAATCAATAAAGATTATACATACTAAAGACCCAAAAGACCCCAATCACATAACTTTCTCAAAAATTAAGAGCACGAGTGATTTAACCTTGAAAGACTGGACAAAAATGGTTTATGCAAAAAAAGAAAAAAGGGAGGTCTTAACTTATTACTACAAAAGATTTTCTCAATAATTCATACCACTAGCATATAATTATAATAATTATATTGCTGCTTGGACTAATATATTATACCTACAAAACTATAATTATTCTTATTTTATATATTTCCACTATGACATTTCAACCGATTGATGGAGAAATTTTAAGTTAGACCAACGAATCTTTCCAGATAAAGTACTAATGGGATGTACATATTACTCAAAGCACTGGATGTCAAATTTTTCATCAAATTGTTATTTCTCCATCACGTTCAAAATTTCATGGATTTTAAGTTAGAATTACTTAATTGAAAAATAAAAAATTCAACTCCGTATCCTCCCATGTTAGTAAGAAAAGTGGGTATCAAATGGTGGAATGAAGTTCCTACTCACCAAGCCAATACGCAAGCTACAATTGATTACTACGATAAATCTAAGAAAAAATACACTTTGTGACACCACCAACAGAACAGGTCACCTTTCTTACTATTAAAAGTAAAATTTTAGCTTCCCCAGCATCAAGTTCTTCTCTTAAAGATTACAAGAAAAAGTTGAAAAAAGCGTTATCGTAAATAATGGATGAGGACCCAAGACAGCATATTGATGACTCATATTTCAACAATGAGCACATATATTATAGACATAACTTAATCAAGCAACCTTACAACTAAAGGAATCTTTACATTTAAAAAAGGAATGGTCTATATGTAATAATGCATAATGATATAAGCAATGATGTTACTATTAAATTATTAAAATTTTGATTTAAGAGCTTACATCATCTAGATTTCAAACTTCTTGAAATTCAAAAATTGTATCCATAAATAGTTTGCTCTCATAGTTAAAAGGCAAAGTAAATTAAAGAGAGAGATTTCCTCAAAAAATCTTATATTCAATCTTTAAAGAAAAGCTCCAAGAGGCATTCTTTACTTTGTAAGCTTTCTTCTTTATTAATAAATTTCTAAATCTCTTGTTTATTAAATCTTTATAAATTTCTTGAATATTATTGTTGAATTTGAATTTACTTTAAAGATTTTAAAAAGGGAGTCTATAACCATTTTGTCAACATATTTAAAATTATATTTTTCTATAAAAATTTACTAAGATTATCATTTTATTTTTAAAAGTTTGCCAATGTTCCTTTTAAGACTTGATTACACTAATATTGTTGTCTTTAAACTTATATTCATGTATATTAAATCACTCAAAGAATTTTATATGAATTTTCATATTTTTAAGATCTTCATAATATTTTTCTTAAATTATATCACTTTTTTCCTTTGTATAATTGCTTAAAAAACTAACTTTTTTTGTGTTTGTTATTTTTTGAATAAAAATCTTTTCTTAACAAGTCTTTATTTAATATAAAATTATCATTTTTACCCATATTTAATTAATTAAAAAATTATATTTCACTATGTGTAAGAGAATTTGATAAAGATTTCTCTTTGTTAAGTTTCGATTTAGTAGTAATAAGATGGTGGGATTATTTTGTAAAAGTCTACTCCTATAAACGTTCATTTAAAACTAGAAGGAATACCACTAATTAAACTCCTTATTTCAAAAATATTAATATATTGATGTTGATGCGGAAAATCCCAAAAAGACGTGTCTTAGGAACCCAACACACACAATGAATCAGAGAACAACCAAGAAAGCTAAATCAGAGTTGAATAACACAAACCCTAGACCCAATATTTGAAGGAACACGAACCTAGAGTATTCAAGATGAATATGGACGCCACACTCCAGAAAGGGAAGGAATTGGAAGTGATAAGTCGATTTGAACGCCACAAGAAGAATTACCTCTTGATAAGTTCTTCAGTTCTTAAAAGAACCGAGGGAGAAAAACCCTTGCTGTTTATTTCACTCAAAGTTGTCTGATTTCTTAAGCTTACAAGGGGTGCCTATTTATAAGCTTAGATAGCAAACCTAAAGAGGCAAAATTCCTATTTAGGAGAAATCCCTATTTTGGAGGAATTTCGGACTAATTCCAGCACATACAATGAACTCTTATTTAGGAGTGAATGCTATCACTTAGTTTGACCCATTAAGTAGTCTAATTATATTAACTAGGCCTGAGCTCTCTTTAAAACTTGAATTCACACCATTTGAAGACTGGTTGGCCTGAATGTCCAGAATCAGCCCGTTTAGTGTTTCTTTTATCTTTCTGGCCCTATCTCGTGTTATTGGGCCTTCTGGAATGTGCAATGAACCTCTTGCATCCATTGAATCTCTAGCTCGTCTTATTGGGCCTTCTGAAATGTGCAATGGACCTCTTGTATCAATTGAAGCTCTAGCTTGTGTCATTGGGCCTTCTTGAATGTGTGATGGACTTTTTGCATCCTTTGAAGCCTTCCACCCATCATCTCCACGGTTCTCATCATTCCCCCCCTCCTCAAAAGGATTCGCCCTCGAATCATCACCTACATCAAAAGGGGAAAGGTCAGAAACGTTAAATGTTGCACTCACATTATACTCACCAGGAAGGTCCAACTTATAAGCATTGTCATTAATTCGTGCTAGAACTTGGAAGGGACCATCTCCTCTAGGTTGTAGCTTTGAATGCCTTTGAGCTAGGAATCGTTCCTTGCGCATATGCACCCAAACCCAATCACCAGGTTCAAACACCACCTTCTTTCGTCCCTTATTGACATGGGATGCTTATTGCTCAGTTCGTTTTTCAATATGTTGCCGCACCTTCTCATGCAATTTTTTTATCATGTCAGCTTTGCATTCACCATCAACGTTGGCATACTCATTGACAGGTATAGGTACCAAATCCAGAGGAGTCAATGGATTAAAACCATATACAATTTCAAATGGAGAGTAGCTAGTAATAGAATGAACACTCCTATTATATGCAAACTCGACATGTGGTAAACAATCTTCCCATGTTTTCAAATTAGTTCGAATAATAGTACGCAAAAGAGTAGAAAGAGTTCGATTAACCACCTCAGTCTGCCCATCAGTTTGTGGATGACAAGTAGTTGAAAACAATAGTTTAGTACCTAACTTACCCCACAAAGTCTTCCAGAAGTAGCTCAAGAACTTTGTATCTCGGTCTGAAACAATGCTCCGTGGCATACCATGCAAACGCACTACTTCTCTAAAGAACAAGTCAGCCACATTGTTCGCATCATCAGTTTTATGGCATGGGATGAAGTGTGCCATCTTTGAAAATCTATCAACAATAACAAATACAGAATCCCTACCCTGTTTTGTTCATGGTAATCCTAGTACAAAGTCCATGGATAAATCAACCCAAGGATGACTAGGTATAGGTAAAGGGGTATACAAGCCATGGGGTAAAACTCTAGATTTAGCTTGTTTGCATGTTATGCATTTCTCACATATCCTCTCAACATCTCGTTTCATGCGTGGCCAAAAGAAGTGTTCATTTAGGACATCTAGGGTTTTCCTAACTCCGAAATGACCCATTAGACCACCCTCATGAGCTTCTCTTACAACCAACTCCCTTAAAGAACTCATAGGCATGCATAAACGATTTTCCCTAAATAAGAAACCCTTATGCCTATAAAACTTCTTAAAGGCTGACTTCTCACATGCTCCATACACGTTAGCAAAGTCCGGATCATTCACATATAAACCTTTAATATGTTCAAATCCTAATAAGTTTGCAGTAAGTGTAGAGATAAGGGCATACCTGCGGGATAATGCATCAGCTACCACATTATCCTTACCTTGTTTATATTTGATGTTGTAGGGAAAGGTCTCAATGAATTCAATCCACTTGGCATGTCTTTTGTTCAACTTTCCTTGTCCCTTTAAGTGCTTCAACGATTCATGGTCAGTATGGATGACAAACTCCTTGGGCCAAAGGTAATGTTGCCATGTCTCCAAAGCCCGTACCAATGCATACATCTCTTTATCATAAGTAGGATAATTAAGGCTTGCTCCACTTAGCTTTTCACTGAAGTAAGCAATTGGGCGCCTTTCCTGCATCAAAATAACTCCAATGCCAATACCTGAAGCATCACACTCAATCTCGAAAGTTTTTTCAAAGTTAGGTAAAGCAAGTAGGAGTGCAGAACTTAATTTTTCCTTGATGCAATTAAAAGCCTTGTCTTGGTCACTACCCCACGTAAAACTCGCGTTCTTTTTGATAAGCTCAGTGAGTGGTGCAGCAATGGTGCTAAAGTCCCTAACAAAGCGTCTATAAAAACTAGATAGACCATGAAAGCTACGCACATCACTAATTGACTTAGGTGTAGGCCAATCACGAATTGCCTTAACTTTTTCATCATCAACCTCAACACCTTTAGAACTCACAATATAGCCAAGAAATGTGATTTGATTAGTACAAAAGGAACATTTCTTTAAGTTAGAATACAATTTTTCAGAACGTAAAACACTTACAATTGAACGTAAATGATCAAGATGCTCTTCTATGGTTTTACTATAGACCAAAATATCATCAAAATACACAACCACAAATTTACCAATAAATGGACGCAAAACATGATTCATTAGTCGCATAAAAGTGCTTGGTGCATTAGTGAGACCAAATGGCATAACAAGCCATTCATACAAACCGTACTTAGTTTTGAAAGCTGTTTTCCACTCATCTCCCTCTCTCATCCTAATCTGATGATATCCACTTTTCAAATCAATCTTAGAAAAGACACAGGAACCATGTAATTCATCCAACATATCATCTAATCTAGGTATGGGGTGACGATACTTTACAGTGATTTTGTTGATTGCTCGACAATCAACACACATCCTCCAAGTCCCATCTTTCTTGGGTACGAGTAGGACAAGAACAGCACATGGACTCATGCTTTCCCTCACATATCCTTTGGAAATAAGCTCCTCAACTTGCCTTTGAAGCTCCTTTATCTCCTCAGGATTACTCTTATATGCTAGCCGGTTGGGGATGGATGCACCTGGGATGAAATCAATTTGATGCTCAATTCCTCTATTAGGTGGCAATCCACTTGGAATATTGTCAGGGAATACATCTTCAAATTCCTGCAATAGAACAACAACAACACTAGGCAAAGATGGGTGAAACTTGTTAGTGTTAAAATAAGCCTCCTTGTACAGAAGTACGATCATAGGTTGTTTGGCATAAAATGCTCTTTTGACATCACTCCCTTTTGCATAAAAACTTTCTTTTTTCTTCTCTTCTTATTGTGTCACCACGTTTTCTCCTCTCTTTTCTCTTTTATCAATCTTTCTTTTCTGTTCACTCTCATTTTTAATCCTTAATTGATCTTCATAAACTTGTTGAGGCAATAATGGTATAAGAGTGACAGGTTTTTCATTCATTACAAAGGAATATCGGTTCTTGAAGCCATCATGCATAACTCGCCTATCAAATTGCCATGATCTTCCTAAAAGAATGTGGCCCACATGCATAGGTACAACATCACATAAAATTTCATCACGGTACCTTCCGATAGAAAATGATATGAGCACTTGCTTATTTACCTTGACTTCACCACTCTCATTCAACCATTGCAGCTTATATGGCCTAGGATGCTTCATAGTAGGTAAATCCAACTTCTCAACCATAGTCGTGCTAGCAACATTAGTGCAACTCCCACCATCAATAATCATACTACATACCTTATCTTTGATGAGACACCTCGTCTGAAAGATGTTATCTTGTTGCACCTTATTTTCTTCCTTTACTTACACATTCAATGCTCGCCTTGTAACAAGAGCTACTCCATTAACTGGATACTTCTCTCCGTCACTTTCACCCTCTGATGATGGCATAGAATCATCATCTGATTCACTTTCAGTTTCAACTTCACCATTACTTCTCAAGATCATTGCACGCTTATTTGGACATTGAGATGCAATGTGACCCCTACCCAAACACTTAAAACATTTAACATCTCTATTTCTACTTGGTTGAGGGTCAGAATTACCTGCCTCCTTGGTAGAACCCACATTCTTGTACTTGGATAGCTCGGCTTTGGACTTGTAGTTGGTCATCTCGTCCCTTTTATTCCAATTTGGCTTCCAAGATGAGGTAGATCCTGAGTTCTGCCCAAACCGTGTGGAACCCTTTCGTTTGAGTTGCCTTTCAACTTTCATGGCCATGTGTACCATGTCTTCTAATTCCACATAGTGTTGCAATTCAACCACGTTTGCTATGTCCCTATTTAGCCCTTGCAGAAATCGAGTCATGGTTGCTTCTCTATCTTCTTCTACATTTGCCTGAATCATGGTAATCTCCATCTCCTTGTGGTAATCCTCCACACTTTTGGTGCCCTGAGTGAGCCCTTGTAGCCTTTGGTACAGCTCCCTGTAATAGTGATTAGGGACAAACCTCCTCCTCATGATAGCCTTCATCTCCTCCCATGTATCAATAGGCCGCTCACGATTCCTTCTCCTAGTCAAAACAAGTTGATCCCACCAAATAATAGCATAATCAGTGAATTCAACTGCAGCAAGTTTTACCTTTTTCTCCTCGGAATAGTTGTGGCAATCAAAAACCAATTCAACCTTCTTCTCCCATTCTAAGTATGCATCAGGATCATTCTTACCTTGGAATGGAGGAAGTTTCATTTTAATACTGCCCAAATTATGGTCATAGGTGTCTTGCCTCCCAAATTCTCTTTGATCCCTTCTATTATTAGCAGTTCGGACCACGGTAGTTTGATCATCAATTTCATCATCTTCTACATCATCTTCATGGTCATAGGCACGTCTCAACTGCCTTCTTGCTTTAGGAGCCTCACACTCCCCATGTCTCCTTTGCAACTCTGCTATAGTATTAGATTGCTCCTCTATCCTCTCCCTCATATCATCAAATCTGGTATTCATATGCTCAAATTGTTGTTGCATAGCTTTGATCATGAAGGACACATCACCAGCTCCCTCCTGAGCAGCACCTTTGTCTTTGGATGTCATAGTATTACTTCTACACAAAATAATAAGATACCTCACAGAGCCCTCCCTCACGTGTTTCACTCAAAAAAAGGTGTCACACTCTCTCGTGTTTACACTCTTTATGGCTTTTCCTTTATATGAACTTTCACTCTTGCCTTTTACCACTCGGATTTCTCCTTTCAGCTCTATAAAGAACTAAAGAAGGTAAATCAAGAGTATTGATTTTAAACAGAATAAGATAAATGGTGTAGAATTGAACAAATCAGAGAACAAGGAATCAAAAAAATGAAAAAGGATATCAAGGCAAACGATTTTAATGAACTAAACTCAAAAAAAGAATCAGGATAAAGGAAGTTAAATTTAGAGGACAAACTTGGATAACAAGATAGGAAAATGGATGACAGAATTGGAGTTGAGCAAGAAAACTTTGTTATTATTGTCACTAATATGACCAAACTGTTAACTTTATCAATAACTTGAATTTGATGTTTCCTTTCTTTTCTTCTTTTTCTTGTTCTTTTTCTTTCTT
Organism: Bruguiera hainesii; assembly: GCA_023213295.1. Classification (NCBI taxonomy): domain Eukaryota; kingdom Viridiplantae; phylum Streptophyta; class Magnoliopsida; order Malpighiales; family Rhizophoraceae; genus Bruguiera; species Bruguiera hainesii. The sequence goes on from JAHOYR010000012.1 coordinate 6,863,719, forward strand.
TTTCTTTTTTTTTTTGTTTTTTTTTCATTGATCCTTCTTTTTTTTTTTTCTTTCCTTTTTCTTTTGCTCAACACAAAACAACAGTAGAACACTTAGATATAGCAATTGGAATTGAAATTAGCACGTTAAGAAGGATTGCAAGCAAACAGATTTGTGCATTTGAATTGTCATGCACATAATAGACGAATTGAATCGAAATAAATAAATCACAAGGTAGAAAATTGAAGAGTGAGTGGATTCAACCTGATTTAGAGCCAAGTTCTGATACCAACTGACACGGAAAACCCCAAAAAGACGTGGCTTAGGGACCTAACACACATAATGAATCAAAGAACAACCAAGAAAGCTAAATCAGAGTTGAATAACACAAACCCTAGACCCAATATTCGAAGGAACACGAACCTAGGGTATTCAAGATGGATATGGACACCACACTCCAGAAAGGGAAGGAATTGGGAGTGATAAGTCGATTTGAACGCCACAAGAAGAATTACCTCTTGATAAGTTCTTCAGTTCTTAAAAGAACCGAGGGAGAAAAACCCTTGCTGTTTATTTCACTCAAAGTTGTCTGATTTCTTAAGCTTACAAGGGGTGCCTATTTATAGGCTTAGATAGCAAACCTAAAGAGGCAAAATTCCTATTTAGGAGAAATCCCTATTTTGGAGGAATTTCAGACTAATTCCAGCACATACAATGAACTCTTATTTAGGAGTGAATGCTATCACTTAATTTGACCCATTAAGTAGTCTAATTATATTAACTAGGTCTGAACTCTCTTTAAAACTTGAATTCACACCATTTGAAGTATAGTTGGTCTGAATGTCCAGAATCAGCCCGTTTAGTGTTTCTTTTATCTTTCTGGCCTTAGCTCATGTTATTGGGTCTTCTGGAATGTGCAATGAACCTCTTGCATCCATTGAATCTCTAGCTCGTCTTATTGGGTCTTTTGGAATGTGCAATGGACTTCTTGTATCAATTGAAGCTCTAACTTGTGTCATTGGGCCTTCTTGAATGTGTGATGGACTTTTTGCATCCTTTGAAGCCTTCCACCCATCATCTCCACGGTTCTCATCAGATGTCATTGAGAGAAAATTATTATTTTTATATTACTTTTATTATCTTGAATAACTTGTACAAATTTTGTTATAAGAGTTATATGTCTAGGTATTTTAATATTTTATAAAGTCCACTTTTCTTAATATGTAACTTTTAACCAATCTAGTAACTTGAAGATTTCTACATATGATTTATCATAATTTATTTCCATTAAAAGAGTTTATCCTTGAGATGTTTATTTCACAAGCATTTGACTTAAGTTTTGAAGGTAATATTTTATAATAAATTATATATAACAAAACTATATTTCTAAGTTTGGGTAATATATTTTTAAGAATTAATAAATTTAAAATTAAATTTTTTCAATATTATGATTAAATAGTGATATAGAATAATTTGGATAATAATTAAAATAAATAAAACTATTAGTAAAATTTGACTCAAATATAACATGTTAAAATTTTGTAAAATCTAATAATTTAACATCTTTTAAACATATTAATATAGGTGTGTCTATATTTATTCTATATAAAGACTTCATAACTACTTATACTAATCTTATATGTAAAAATTGATAATTAGATTTATAAGTTTGAAAAGATTTTTATGGTGTAAGATTTATTTCTTGAATATTTAGATTAATAAGATAAATTTTCTTTATAGTATCTATAATATAATTACTAAAAAAAATTATGAAATATTTCCATTTTATAAATTTTTTTTATTTTTAGATTTTTTTAATTCTATAATTTTTGTTCTATTTTGACTATTTGTAAACATTATTTATCGTAATCCATTATGTCTACCTTTTCATTTTAATTAGAAGATCTGAGAACCATTTTACTTAAAGATCTGCTTGGCTTAGACATTGCTTCCCTTTTGATTTTAGGATTGTCTTATTGGGACCACCTACTCAAACCAGCTTTTCTCCTTTTAATGGGCTAACCAACAAATTCCTATCTGGATGATGCTACCAAAATAATTTTCAAATAAAGCAAACTTTTGTCTTGATTAAATAAGTAAATTGTTTCTAAATATTCTAGCCATATCTAAGATTAAAGTAAACTAACTCTACGTATTTTAATTACTTCATCTATACCCAAAATATTATTTTATTATCCTAACCTAATAGGATTAAAGGTTCCTAAAGCTTTCATAGTCAATTATACAAACTGTGTAGTGTGTAAGGATAAAGTCAACTATAGAATCTATTATTTGAGATCATATCAGCATTTTCTCTCTTCAATTTCTCTCAATCTTCCATCTCGCTCTGTCTCTCTTCTTCTTCTCCAAGTTTCCTTGATCCTCTATTTTCTATTTCTCTCTCTTTTTTTTTCTTTTTTCTTTTTTCTTTTTTTTTCTAAATTTGGTTCCTAACAAGATTTTGTTGTGCATTGGCTAGATGAAGTATAGGATGCGAGACAATGAGAATAGGAAAGAAAGGAGTCAATGAACGAGGGTTTCTTTGTTCCCAATGCTGACTGACTATAATTCTAGAAAAAGATCAGAGACAGTAAAATCTTTATGTTTTGGAGAGAAGTTTTCGTGGAGCTAAGAGAAATTATAACTCACTCTCCTTAAGATGAGGTTTTTTTCCTTTTTCACTCACTATTCTCTCTCTTACCTCTGTTTCCTCCTTCCAAACAAAGCATAACAGCTAAGTGAGGTAAGTGAAGAATTAATATACAAATAAATTTTGAAATTTGTAACTACTATTAACTTCTAAAAAAATTAATCACACTTATGCGTAAAAAAAAATTAATCACTTGACATTTAATTCAAAATTAATTACCAAAAATACCAATTAAATGAAAAAATACAGAAAAAAAAAATCTCTTTTCATACCGCCTCTTTCTCTCTAATATCCCTGTCTCAGTCTCCTCAGCAAAAATTGTAGAGATCCATGGAATCCAACGAAATTAGGGTGTGCCATGCACCCCAAATTTACAAACATCAGCCACCACAATAAACCACAATAACGTTAAGCTAAAACCCTAAACGAACCTTCAAATCTAGTTTTGCCTTTTTTCCACTATCAGATGCGCATACTCCTCCAATCCTGTAGTGGAAGTCTCTATGCTACTCTCAAAAACTGATGTAAACCTCGTATCCAAACCCAAAACTTCATGTTCCGTGAAGTGAAGGCGCTCGATTCTAAAATACCCGTTGACCGAATACCCTAGTTGTCATTAAGAACCCTTGAACCGTCTGCTCTAAGGGAACCCAGAAAAAGGTAAAAAATTGATGGGGTTACTCACGAAAAGAGGATACTTCAAAGCTAAGAGAAAATCCATTGCTGAACGAGGAATTGGGTTTCAAAGCATCAATTTGGTCTGGGCTTCTAAAGTAATAGGAGATGGATTTTGGTTGTTTGAATTTGATACTTTACGTTAGAGTATAAACACAATTTAAATTTCTTATTACTTAATTATAAATACTCTGGTATTATATTAAAAAATTAATTTATTCAAAATTTTAAATTGTTAAATAAAATTAAAAAAATAAATTAATTTGAGAAAACAACGGCAAAATTTATAGTTTATAGTAAGTTAATTAGACCATTTTGGCAATTACTCGCACAAACCATTATACCCTGGTTCATTTTAAGCACATTATTACGACATGCAACCATAAAGATTATTTGAAACTTATAAAGAAGGAAAATATTAAGTTCATAAAATGGTTAAAATCCAGGCAACACAATGCCTTTTTAGTCGAGGAATCAGAGCACACGCACACACATGGGCCACGGCCGAGAAAACTTTGGAGAAAGAAGGAAGTTTTAGAACACATGAACCACCCAAAAAATTATTCATCAGCCAAAAGATACAATTGCATTAACACATTTGCAACACCAAATTTGCTACATTCATGTTCTGCGTCCAGACACAAACAAAAAAACAGTAGAATGTATACAAATAGGGGTCTGAGATGCTTATTTTTCAAGTCTGAGATGCTTATATCAATCCCCACATTGACAAGGGAATAGTTTATGATTCGATAATCTTCTTAGAAATACAAAGACTCGCAAAACGAAAGGAACCCCTAAAACCACAGGAAATCTAATAAAAGAATTAATGGAAACCCCTGTAAAACAAAAAACAATGTGTCATCCCCCAAGCCAACCCATCCCTAGTATCTACACCCCGAAGCCTTTTTCTTCCCACAGAAATTCTCGAACGCCACCATTTCAACATTGAATGACATAATGTTACATCCAGTCCGTCAAACTGACTCTTGGTTCCAACCCTACGGCCATTTTCCTCCGTTGCAACCGAACCATTTTAATGCTTTATTCATGTTTCTTTAGTTACAATTCAAACCACAGACTTCCAAAACTGGGCCATCTCTCGACACAAATGGGTTTATTCTAACCCACAGAAGAGTTAAGATCGAAGCCAGTAAAATTGACCACACCAAGATGATGGTAGGCATCCGATCTTGCTTACCAAGGAGACCCTTGAGGAATGGGTATAGGTGGATAATAACCCAGAAGGCAAAAAATAGCCTACCAAACAATGGACCCCAAGAATCATACCCATTATTGATAGCATCTGAGATCCCAACCACCACTCCAACTATATTTATGATCAACAAAGTCGTGGGAGGGATCAATAATGATGTCCACTTAAATATGTAAAGCTCGGAGAATTCCCCATCATCTGCTGCTTTTGAAGTGACAGTGAAGTTTGTGCTAACACCAGCCAATACCTTGAGTAAACCCTGGAAGAGTGCAAAAAGGTGTGAGGACACACCTCCAATAACCCAAAACTGCTCATTTCTCCACCAGTCATCTATTCCGACACCACCCCACTGCATCTCAATGATACCAGTTGCAGCTATAGATATGAAGAGTGCCATAAAGAGAATACTGGCATAGTTGCTAATCTGTAAGATGCAAAGAAGTCCGAAGCTCAGCTGTGAGTGAGAGTTATACCAACCAAACAGAGGACAGTTTTTGGCTACAAAATTAAATAATCAATTGATGTAACATAATTACCTCAGGAACAATGAATTTCCCTGTGAGAAGGCAAATGGCAGGTAGCGTACAGTAAACAAGCAACGGAATGGATGTCCAAGGATAGACAACTGAGTTTATGTAAGAAAACCGTTCCAACCATTTCAAGCCACCCCCATAGCCATACCAAATTGGGCAATGTCTGCTCAAGAAAATCTCAACAGAACCAAGGGCCCAGCGGAGAACCTGGTGAAGGCGATCTGAGAGGTTAATAGGAGCTGACCCTTTAAATGCAGGCCGTTTAGGTATACAGTAGACAGACCGCCATCCATGGCAGTGCATTTTGAATCCTGTCAGGATATCCTCTGTAACAGAGCCATATATCCAGCCAACCTGGTTTCATTTAAAGATTGTGAATTCGGATTAACAGATGGCAATAAAAGGAAAATCAAACTATGATTACTTCCAAGGCTCTATAAGTTAATTATTTTCACTTACTTCCTTTCCCCATTCAGTTTTGTCTTCATAACCACAGCTGATAACTTGGATGGCTTCTCTCAAAAGTGATGCAGGACTAGCCTCCTGAGGAACTCCACCATTCTCCATAAGAGTAGAAGCTACAAACACAGGAGATTGCCCAAACTTCTTCTCTAACTTTGCTTGGGATATTTCGGATGACTTGTCAGGAGTTGATTCTGCAATAGCAGCCCAATCTTATTTTCTTCAAAACTTTTGAAAAGAAAAGGTACAGATACACACCACACAACAGCTGAACAGTAACAACATAAACCTATACCTTCAATTCCTTCTTCAATATTTTCAAGAGCATGTATCTGTTTTGATGCTTCCCTATTCTTTGACCTTTTCTTCTCCATCCTTCCCTTTGATTTCTTGCTCTTTCTGGACCCACAGCACAGGCAGCACCACTTTGGCCAACAGTTGCAAGTCTTGCCAGGAGGCTTCTTCATGGCAGGTGCATCATAGCCATAAAGTGCTTGCCTTCGAAAAACACACCCAGTTCCAACATATATTGGTCCTTGTAAACCATCTAATCCTTTCATGTTGATCTGTTTTGCAAATGGGAAATTAGCATTTTCTATGGTAGAAAGGAAAGGATAAATGAATAAGGAGACAACACAGTATGGTAGAAAACATATACATACATTAAAGAATACAACATTCCGATTCGAGTATCTATCATGCCAATCAATGCCATCAAATCTTTGTGGAAACTGCACATAGCAAATTTTCTTCCCTGATTGCGGATCCATCATAAAGCACATAGCTTCTCTAAGTGCTTTACTGTTGTTGATATAGTGATCACAGTCAACATTGAGAAGATAGGGAGCATTTGATAGAACTGCAGAGACCCGTACCTAGAGCAAGGGTAAACAGAATAAGAAGCTCATCAACTATTTCCAAATGTAATTTCTGAGAATGTGTACACTAAGTAAAGAAAAACTGAACCAGTCTGGCCCTCACCAGAGCATTCATGGCCCCAGCCTTCTTATGATGTTCAAATCCAGGTCTCTTCTCTCGAGAAACATAAATCAGACGAGGTAATTCATTTCCTTCCATGTCATGAACACCGCTATGACCAAGGAATACCTGCCAAACAAGAATTTTCTTGTTACTTGGTCCATATTGGGAGAAAAACAATAGAATTATCTGACCCAAGCCTAGTGTTGTTGGCCTAAGCCCATCCCCATTGGACTGAGGAAATTGGGAAAGCTGAAACTCCACAACTATAGAAGGCACCACCAGTTACCAACAGTCTTAGCAGGTTAATGGTTTGCAGAAACAACCATAAATTTGTGAAAATAACAGTGGTACGGACCTTTGTTCTTACACATCAGTATTAAAGCCTAAATTTTGAGTGAATTTGGAGGATCTGGGGCTTAAATCCCCAACCTCTCCCCATGATCTTTGCTCCTGTGAGGAAAATTTTGGATGACGAGAAAGCGTATGGAATGTGAGAGTACGTAACACATTAACAGATTATGGTTCCCTCACTTACATGTGTTCCATCTGCCACTACATATGCAAATATCATAACCACTAAAGGCCTCAAAAATGGCAACCTTCAATTGTAGCATAGCATTATGATATTTGTAAGAAAGAAAGCAACGATACATATCATAAACACTGACTCTTGAAGGATAAATTATGTGCACTCATTATAGGCAAATGAATCTTTTGCTTCTCAGCATTACATGATTTGACAAATGGATGATTAATATCAAACACTGCATACTTTAAAGACTGAAACAAGCTCTCACCTGAATCATTCCAGGATGATCCCGTACACTGTTACCAGGCCACGGAGTTCCATCCTGCATTGTCCAACCATCTTCTGGGACCTTTTGTGCAGTGGCAACCAAGCCATTTATTCTAACTTTGAACTCTTCATACTCTCTCTGTACAAATGATGAGTATGACCAAATTAACATCGCTAGTTTAAATTGGGATAGCATTTACATAGTTCTTAAAACAATGACTCGGGTCTATTTACTTAAATTTGTTTAAACTAGCAAAACAACCAAATGAGTAGATGTCACTAAACTAGATCTCAGTAAAATTTAATATATCTTTGCAGTACAACCAAGACAAACCATGCCATTTATATCTGCAAAATAGGAAATCACTAACCTTCATGGCACGTCTTTCCCTGACAAATGTTGGATGAACTTTATTCTTTAAATAGTCAATCTTCTGAGAAAAATACCACTCTGGGGCTCGGGGCTCAATACTAAACTTTTTACAGAAAGGAACCCATTTTCTAGCAAATTCAGATGTCTCAGACAGTGCCTCAAATGTAAGCATGGCAGCACCATCATCCGACACATAGCATGCAACTTTATCCACAGGATAATCAACCGCAAGAATTGAGAGAACAGTGTTTGCAGTGATCAATGGTGGTTCTTTCATTGGATCAACTGTACTTACGAAAATGTCTACACTGGCTAACTCAGAAGGTTTCCCTTCTTTTTCATACCTGGAAATTAAGGTACAATAATAGTTTAATGTACTGCTGATAACAAAAAAAATTAAAAATTGAATGCCCAATGTAAACTAATAGAGCTGGGAAAAGGAGATGCTCTGAGAACAAAATCACATAGATAGTTAACAGGTTTGTTCCACCCATGTACCTTAGTGACAGCCGATCAAGGTATGTCTCTCGTTGTATGGGGTACCATTTTGGAAATTGATCGAGAATCCATGATATTGCAAACCATATTTCACATATCACTGATGTTAGCCACAAGCCATATGCATTATTGACTGGATGGAGAATTCTATATTGAAAGAAGAAGCCAAGAATTACAAGACGAAGAATGATGATCAGTCTGTATGGATTTATCTTGCTTGAAGGAATGGGTAACTTCCTTGAAAGTGGCTGCCTCCCCTCATCCATCCTGACAAAACACATTGAAAAAGCTTGTAAATAGCTCAGAAGATGCTACATCCAAATGAAATTACATTGTATCACAGATTACTGAGTCCAAAGGAGGTTATACATGGTACTAATAACATTGGAAGGTCAATTCATGAAAATGAAAACAGATGACGTTCAAAAATAAAGCTGTCAGAATTGTCAAACTTGCTTTAAACGAATTCATTATGGGTTCATTGAGAAACAACAGGTGTTGAAACAGCACTCCAGTAATGAAGAGTGACAACAAAAATAGAACTCAAAGGTCACCACTTTGAAACGCTCGTCAGCTTTAATGAAAAATGCCTGGAGATGAACATTAAAGATATTATTCTAGTTAGACTGTGCACAACAAAATACATACATCCACATAACTCTGTGGTCTCCAGAGGGCATATGAAAGGGGCACCTTTCCCAAAGAATCTATCTTTCAGATAATTGGACATCTTAGGCATTCTTGCACTAAGCACATGGATTTTTTTGGCACTATTTTGCCTCACCTCATTTGCTGCACAAGTTTCAGTCATGACAGTAGGCACCTCCCCCCCCCCTCCCCCATAACACACTTGCACAGGAAGTTCATTGTTTTAAGAAGGATAAATGACCAATACTGTTCTCTCAAATGACATGTAAATTTAGCATCACATTTCTTCCTCATTCCTTGATTTCATACTATCACGGTTGATTGATTCACAAATAAAGCAGGAAAGAATATAATATTAGCTAAAAGAATGAAGAGGAAATGATTCAGCAAGTAAACTAACATCGGAAGATCAGGATCATCCAGTTCATCCCCATCAAACTTTCCACCACCATGACCTCCTTCATGCTTAACCACCTGAAGTTTGCCACTCTGTCTTTTCTTCCAGTCTTCCATTCTATCCTTCCATGCTACACTCCCATACCCATACACTGCTATGTCTTTCTTAGGAACCATAGGCCTGGGTTGCACTACAATATTGAAAACATTGGGTTCACAACAGGCAGAATATGTAAAATAACAGCACAAAGGACACAGAATGCACAAATTGTGGGCAGATCACTTACAAGGTATCGATGGATCAGAAAAAGGCATTGGAGGAACTCGATTTGCATGACCCATTAGTGCCGGCACAATAAGAGCATGCCGATCAGAAGAAATCTCAACATCCTAAAAGAGAAGAGGAAAAAAGTGGGGAAATCAGCACATTCCACTCTGGCAAGCATATTTGTGCCTATCTATCTATCTATCAGTGGTAAGCTGAAGTACCTCCTCGCCATAGGTCAAAAGAGGAATTTTACAGCTAGGAGGTGATGATTCAATCTCTGAATTCATGGGTAATCCAGAACCATTTGGGTGAGATGCACGGCCAATGTTAAGGCGTGTCGAGAGCATAGCCTCAGCAACTTGCTCTGGGCCCATACCATCAAGATTCCCATAATCAAACTCATGTTCCAGATCATCAATGTCATCTTCTTCTTCATCGCCTTCAACCCTAGGACTCCCTACAATTATAGCAACAGTTAGACATTTAAAATACCCTGTGGAATCTACATTCAAACACACACACACACAGGCATGTGTGCACACACACACACACGTAATGCCCATGTGCCAACAAAACAAAACAAAAAGAGCACAGAATGCATCAAACCTTTAATGCGCTTGTATCTGGTTTTGCACTGCGGGCAAGATTGATTTCCCTCTCTTCTCTCATATTCATAACAGGGCCTGCACACAGGAAAAGCACATTCGTTGCACGCAACAAAGGGTTCTCCATCCACTGTAATCTCAATCTCATCCCCACATATCTGACACACTTGCCCACTTAATTCTTTTACAGACTTTATCTGTATAAAACCAAATTCAACAAAACAAACACTATTAGCCCTTCAAACACTATTAGCCCTTCAAAAAGACATAAAACATAAAACCACAGCGATGCAGCCCAACTTGTAACTTAAAATTGAGCAATAGAAGTATATCAAAGTGTCCTAATTTTCCAAACTGAGACTGTCATCCAGTGACTCAATTCCATCAATCTAGAACTAATAACAGGTAGTCTGATTTGTACTCTCTACAGTATTGAAAGCAGGAATTTTTGTACCCCAAAAACTGAATTTCTTTTCAGCCATATCCACAAGAACCTGGTCCAAAACACATTCTCAAAATCCTAAACTTGTTAAAATTATTAGTCCCCCAAGAACAGATTACGCTTGTATCGTATATCTTTGAGGTAGATATAGGTGGTTTCTTTGTGGCCTCAAAGACTTGTTATGCTACCGAACTTCAGATCAAATATAATATAGGTGGACCTAGAAGAGAAAGTGCTTCAAAGATGTCTTGTATGCCAAAAAGAGTCCTGCAAAATTCTAAGTTTCTCAAAATAAATTTCAAGATATGCTGCTAATTTCCCAAAATATTGGAGATTTCAAAAGAAATTAATGCCAAGTTTCACCTTGAAATGATAATCTACATCCTAGTTTCCTTTATCATAGCGAATGAAGACGAGAGAGAGAGATAGAGAGAGGGAAATGCTGCGGACACAGCTTATTCTACTGCAAATCAGCACAACAAAGGAAATCAGGAACTATTTCCACTGATGTACTTCCAGGATGACATAATTGTTGGAAGAGGATGCCCATGAAAAGACATTTTTGTAAAGAAAGTACTGAAATGGCAATCACAATCTGGAGCAAATCCACAAAACCTAAAACCCATTGTCATTTCTTTAAAGTCAAAAAAAAAAAAAAGAAAATTTAAATCCAAGGAAAAAGACGGCCCAAAAAGAAAAATTTTGAACGTTTCTTGAAACAATACTCCAAATCATAACAAAAATACCATTGAGGAGGCACCAAATTTGCTGCATTTTTTTTTTTTTTTGGCTAAAGAAAACCCAGATCTTAAGTCAAGAGGAAGGACCAAAATGCAGGGTTTAAGAGAGAAAAAGAGAGAGAGGGAGTCTTACTCTTCCATTCTCATCTGCATTAATGAGCACGAACTCATTCCTGTTGTGAGACCCAGCAATTAGCCGACCCCCGGTGTTCATGACTCTCTAGCTAGCTCACTTGGTTTGTTTAAAAAAAAAAAAAAAAACAGCAATCCAAATCCAGCACTTCCAATCTAAGAGAAGACCCAACTCGGAAATGAGTCCTTCGCTCTGTCAAACCCGCTCAAAATAGTGGTTTTGCATTCCAGACCACCCAAATCACAAAACCCAGACCGAGAGGGATTAGAGTAGAAAAATGTGTTGCAAGCTGTTTCCTTTCTGTTTCTAGTCTCTTTTCAATAGCTTACTTGACAATTCAAGACACCCCACCCCTGTCTCCTCTCTCTCTCTCCCTCTCTCTCTCTCTCTCTCTGTATCCTGGCTTGGTCTCAATCCTTGGCAGGAAAATGTAGATGGGGTGTAGATGGGGTTTGGCCTTTTCAGAGAGAGAAAGACAGGGACGGAGGAGAGTTGAAATGCTGGGCGGGGAAGAGCAAGAAAGAAGAACACGGATCAAGAGAAGACGCAGCGAGTGCGTACTGTAATTGTTATATAACGAAATGCGTGTATCTTTCTTTCTTTTTTTTTTTTGGCGAAATAAAATATTTGGAATTATTGTTAAAAACTTAAAACAGAAAACACAGATGAAAAAAGGCTGTAATGCAAATTGGTGGCGGGCCATACTGCGACGGTCGGCGCTGGCCTGTCCGTGGGCCCCTCAACCCCCCAAGCCGCCAAGCCCCACTCCTCTTCTCTCCTCCTCCTCCTCCTCCTCCTCCGCCTCCACCGGGGAGCATTCGTAGCCTACAAGTCCATTGTCATGTATTTCTTTTTGGGTTCTTTAATATTATTTACATATTTAGTTTTTTTTTTAATAAAATAAGACAGCAATGACGAAACTTCACGAAAATTATCTTTGATAGCTATTGTAAGATAAATTAAACTATTATACTGAGATATGAAAAAATAAATTTTTTAAATCAGTAAAAATTATCAATCAATCTAACATCATAAAAATTTAAATTTATAATTTTATAATAAAAAACAAATACCTCAAATTACTAAGTTACAATTATTACTGGATACATATTCAGTCATTTGAGGACCGACACCGTCAGTGTCATAAAAATAAGCAAAAACGTGTGCGTTAATTTACATGGAGGGATTGAAATTGAGATCCATTTTGGAGAGTGAGAGAGAGGAGAACATGATCTACGCCGCGTGAACGATCATGCTTATCATCTCTCTCACACCGTACATTTTTCTTTGTTGGGAAATCTATTCGTGATATAAAAAATTTTATTTAAATTTAAAAATAATAAATTTAAATAAGTATAATTAATTTTATAAATCTATTATTTTTAATCTATTTAGTCCTAATCTCATGATATTATCAACCACTTCACTCGTAAGAACGTTTGACTGTTTTTGTTTTTTCTCTTTTTTATCTGTTCGCTATTATTAATTATTGGCTGATGACCCTACCTTCTGGTCGCGATTGTGCTTGTAGGTGCGTTTTTCACGTACTTTTTAACTCAATTTGTACGTAGTTTTTTAAACCCCCCCAAAAAAAAACAAATGCATCTATTCACGCCAGTATTGATAGACGCACTCAGTTTATGTGGCAATAAATACTAAAATTTTTTTCTTTTCTTTTCTTTTCTTTTTTCTATAGTTTGGACATAATTGGATCGAGTATCCCCCACTCGGCCTTCCAATTCAACAGGATTTGGTGTCTAATTTATGTTTCTGAAGAGTCAAAGTAATAATTTTAACGAACCAAAATAAAAAATTTTTTAAAAAAAAATTCTAATTTTTTACTTCTCGGTTGCAGGAACTGGCGTAAATTTTACTGAGAAAAAAAAAAAAAGAAAAACTCTAGTTCATGACACAATTAATTTCTCTTAATAGATTAAACAATCACGGTAAAAGATTAGACCTGTCCATCCGAAAATTGTTAGTAACCGCATGATGAGATTCCTTGCCCTGGGCTGAATTGAGCAAGTATTGGGTTTTTTCCTTTTTTGGCTTTAATTGTCAACTCTTTTAATGGCTTTTGAAAACGATTTCCGTTACCAAAACTGACGGTGGGGGTTGGATTCAATAAATTAAATTGATTCCAAAAATGCTTATTACCATTAAGCCTTTCCTATTTGTTTTCGTTCTATTGTATAACTCCGTTCCACTTCATAAACATTTTGAAGCATACAAGTTCATGGGAAAAGGAATATGTTTTACCATGAATTTGGCCTTCCATCCTATTTTATGTTGAAATATATATATATATTTTTTCTAATTATTTACACAATGATTCAGAAATACTGGATGGAGTAGGTCAAGAGTGGAAGGCAATAACCCGCAGAAATAGTGTAGTAGATGCGAAATATTACAGGTCAAGATATGATATTCCATTCCAATTGCTTAGAAAGACAGGTGGTGTGTGCACACAGACAGGGTGTTGGACACTTATATTCTTATATTTTCTATATTCAATTCAAAGGAGTCCATGTATTCCTCTTGGCACATCAATTGATTGTGGTACGCATGGGGTGCCACCGTATTATATCACATCAATTTACCTTATATATATATCTGGTTCTCATTTATAAAGTATGCCTTGTTGTATGTAGCCCCGTTGTACCTCCAAAAATGTTATAAAAGCAAGTGGGTTGACAAGCTATGTGTTTTGTCTAGCTTACCCTCCTCTCACTCTGCGTTTATTTCACTTACTTGCAATGTCTTGTCCTTTATGCCACCTAGGTAACAAAGTGTCGGTGGACCTAATATGTCCACCCAAATACAAAAATACTCCTAGTTCTCTCTTCTTTCTTAACTCGATGTTTTAACTATGAAAGGTTCCGCTTTCACAATGATTTAATTTTGCTTTTCATGTTCATTTCATTGATTTTTAATGATTACCCAAGAAAACCATATCCTTAACACAAAAAAAAGAAAAAAAAACCTTGCGTATGGTGATTAGTTAAAGTTGAAACTGTACACAATAATTTTGTCAAAAGCTAATCATAAGTTATTTGTTAACTTATCCACGTTTTTGTCTGCAAGAGGGGTTCATTAACTTTACAACTTTCTTTTAGCAATCTTTATCTTACTCAACATTTTTTTTGGCCTAGTTGAATTAAGATCTAAAGTTTACTCAAAATGTTATATTTGGTGGTCAATATATTGTATCAAATAGTTTTTACTTTATTTAGTTCTTTTTTTTTTCTTTTTGCTTAAGTGACTTTGAAAAGGAAAAAAAAAAAAAAAGAAGCATAACAATGCATGAAAAATGCCTCATTTCTTTCATTAGCGTGCTAGTTCATGAAATTTCTACCGACCATTAAAATGTTGTTTCTTTGTCGTCTGATTCAGGTTTAGTTTATTATAATTTAGGATGATGAATTCAACAACTCAAATTTTCAATTGCTTCAGGTAAGACAATGCCACGATAAAATTTGTGAATCGATGAGAAAGTCAAAATGCCAGTAAAAGAAGAAAAATCGAAAACATTGAGATAGTCAATGCCGCTAAGCTAACTAATAGCATTCGCGTGAAAAGTTTAAAGCATGAAAAAAAGAAAAAAAGAAAACACTGCATAATTGTGTCATCACCACCAAATACTAAAGAAAAAAAAAAAATCAAGAGCTCGACCCACGGTTTCTCAAGTTGGAACATGCCACGTGGTAAAAGCAAGAGAAGAAGTGCTTCCATTCCCAAATACGTGTGGGGCCAGCGAGGAGGCCCACATAAAGATTAATATCGACTACGTGAGTGCAGTTCTTCAGGTGGGTCCCATCAGGCTTTGGTAGACTTTTCAGAGAGCGAAAGGAGACAGCTGGCGATTGCGATTGCTTTGCTGGAAAGCGAATTGCGAACCTTAGAATCTCTCTGCCTAACACAAACGGACAGAGCATTACACATTCAGAATAAGAGTTGGAGCAGCGTCGGTCGCGGTGAATTTTGGTCTGCACTTCTTCTTTTTTTTTTCTTTTTTTCTGATTGGTAGATCTACGAGTCTTCCAATGCCATGTGCTGGCTGATTAAAATTGACTTGTCTACCCGCTTGTTCAAATCTTCCCGTTCGCTCAACTCTGGCAATTCGCACGATTCAACTAAAATCAAATTAAAATTATTAATAATGATAATGACTTTGATATAGATTATAATAAAAATAAACCATATTCGATGGTTTGATTATAATTTCATGAATTCAAAAATTATTAAAATTAAATCAAATTATTTTGTAATACTAAAATTTAAAAATACATTTTATAAAAGTATTATTATACAAAAAAAAAATAAATCATTTTTCATAATCTATAACTCTCTGACAACCAATGAATTAAATATAGGCATAATGTTTATATACTTTTTCTTATTATATTTCTAATTACTTATTTTTTATTTTTTTAAATTACTTGCTTATTTGTTATAATTACAAAGTTAATATCTAGATATTGATAGACTTATTTATCAGATAAGTTAACAAAATAAAAAACTTAAATGACAATTTTAATCTTAATAAAAATGATTCAAATTATTAAACTAATCAAATTAATTTATAATTATTAATTACAATTTAATTAGTTTTACTTTTTTATTAATTTAATTGTATTTTTAGAAATTTTTAAATTATTACTAATAATTTAATTTAAATATAAAAATTAAATTTACACACATATAATGCTACTTTTAAATTAAATGATGTCTATTCTATTTTAGTCATTTTTTAAAATTTTCAAAAGTAGTAAAAAATGATGAAAAAAAAGTTGAAAAAGAGTTTTTCCTATTATTTTAATATTAACTGAAAAAGAAAAAATTGTGAAAAGTGCATGAAAATTACTTACGACACTCACCGTTTAACATTATTTCAAAATGAAAGAAAGGTTGATTAAAATATTAATATTGTTTGAAATTGCCACATTGCCCGCAAAATCATAACTTTTAATTGCTGCTAGATAACGTTCGGTGTACAAGAGTAAATAAATAATTTCAAAATATATTGTTTTAATCACATCAAAACAAAAACATTTTCTTGCCATTTTTTTTTTCATTTCCTACTATTTTCATGTCATTCAAACAAGTTATAAGAAAGTTTCTTTCTTTTTATTTTTTTTATCACTATTTTTTTCTCCCATTTTTCTCTCGTACTAGACCTCGTGTTAATATCCGCTAAAAATGGGGGGAAAAAAAAAGACCATGTGGTGTTGATAGAATTATTACTATTTTTTAATTTATTAGAAAGTCTATTAAATTATAAGTTATATAATGGAGTAACTCTCCTTAATTTTATAAATCTTACACTTATTTTCCTAATATTTGACATTAAATTTTTCCTATGAGTGGCTGCAAAAATCTTGACCTTGTTTTTTTTTTTTTAAATAATCAACTTCAACTTAACTGTTATTTTGTATTGATATATGCATGAATTTTTTTTTTTAAATTGTGTATCAAATCTAGTGTGCTATTGAATTCCTCCAAAATTAATTTAGTTTGCTAAATCGTCATCATAAACAAAATTTTTACATTTTTACTATTTATAGAACCATTTTCTAATTGGTTAGCATTGTTGTTTGCTTGCCGATATGCTATTCTATTTAGTATTATGAAATGATGTGAAATTAGTCCATTATTTTAAAAATTAGCATAGAGAAACTATGTATTATTTTCAGCTCTGGTCACATTATGATCCATGAAATTGCATCTTTCAGCATAGACAATATGGTTTGACAAAGGGAGGTAAAGGACAATAATCTGAAACACTTAGAATTTTGTAGATATTGAAATTGTAATGCAAATCTATTTATAGAGTTAAAAGTTTGGAGCAATAATTCAAACTTGAACAATGAATTAACAATTTGCTTTTGGCCTAACTAGAATAGGCTTAAGTAATTCTTGATTTGGGTTAAGATTTTAATTTTTTTTTTGTTTTTTAACTAACTCAATCTGACTTGAAAATATCCAACCTGGTCCAAGTCAAATTGAATTTTAGTATATTTTAGTTGCATGGCTTGGGCTATGGTTTCAAATCTTAGGTTAATCTCAAGATTGTGCTTAGATATAAACATTTTAAACCGTATTAATCTTGAACTATTGATTGGATTAACATGTTGTGTAAAAGAAGCTTACTATTTTAGGCTTGTTTTGTGTGCGAGGGATTACCCTAAATGTCCTGTTGAGGTATAAACAAGATGTGATTTTCGAGGAAAAAAGGGAACAGTATGATTGGCAATAAGGTTGAAGTTGCTGTATGGCAACTATGAAGTGGACATGAATTAGTATGTCAATTTAATAATATCTTCTTTTAACTTGTCGTTAAACAATGTTACGTCATTCGTGATTGTGGCCTTCAACAAAATTTAGTTGAACTTTTCGCTGACAACACATTGTTTCTCATTTCCATTAACAAATTCTTGAAACCCATGTGACAAAATTTCTATAGGGTCCTTAATTTGTACATCCAAAAACGTACAGGGGTAGAGCAGGCCAGCCTCTACGGTGTCAAAAATGTCGCGCCTGTCCTTGCTTAGAGTCATCCCACCAATGCTATGGTTACGTGTTTTTCATTTGTGAAGCCAAACATTTGAACTCGGAACTCAGCAATTGTAAGATTAACGTTGACATTGTTCTTCTTCTTGTTTTGATGAATGCTATGCTAGCATAGCCGTGTGGAGTCGGTGTTGAAAACAGCTCGCGTACAGCTTGTCAAGAAAAGTGATCGGGAGGTTTAAAACAGTCTACATTCCACCTTACATTTGGTATAAAAATAGCTTTAAACTCGTTAGTTTTTTTTTTTTTTTTTGGGTCTTCGGAGCTCAACACAAATCTTTCTTAGACGATAGAGGGGGAGTTTAAAAGATAGTCTCTTCTAATTCCTACATCAAGAAGCGGATCCAACTCACGGAGTAACTAATATTTCTAAATCGAGAGAAATCTTAAAAGTAATCTCCTCCGATTTCTACCTTGAAAAACGAAATTCAACCAACAAAATAGCAAATGTCATATTCATTAATTTTACATTAAATTTTACTAGTATGAATCAATTTAAACATGTATATACATACTAGTGTCACCGGCTATGGATTTTGTACTCTTTACCTATGCAATCTTGAAAATACTTTCTAAACAACTTTCTTGTACTTAACTTACAAAAACCTTTTTAGAGAGAAACTTTATAAATATATTTCATTTATAAATTAGGTGTGTTACAAAGGAGGTTAGAGAGGATTCCCTTTTATATAAATGTTGAATAAATTACAACTGTTAAATTCCTCTTTAATCTAATAGTAAATATCATATCTCTTCAACTTCTTATCTACATATATTTATCAATATTTATTATATGACTAGTTCAAATATATTATCCTTCCAGTCTTCTATATTCATAGTAGTACCTCTCTTTAAGAGGCGTATACATTTAACATATTGTTGATCCCTATGTTTAAAAGATCGTGATATTCTCCCCCATCTAATCGAGCGATACTCCCGTCACTTTTTCAGCATGGTATGTATCAATTTCCTTCTTAAATTACCAAAGAGTTTCAATAAGTTTCCAACTAGTTTCGCTTTTTGGAAGACTTTTCTACCGGATAAAGTATTCATGTCTCAGCGTATAATACTGCTTTCGTATAACCTGATATACCATTATGGATTCGACTTCTTAGTTATATGAAGTTTTCGCTCTAAGTGGTACTCGCTGTGACTTCCTTTGATTTGGATCTTCCTTATTTACATGGTAAGGTTTAAGCATACTTATATAGAAAATTGGATAAGCTCTAGCTACATTTAACAGCATTTCTAGCTTATATGACTTTTTCGACCCATTGTATCACTCGAAATGACCCTTCATAGTGATGAATTAGCCTCTTATGCACATCCTTATATCGAAGAATGATGTGTAATTTAGCTAACATCAAATCCTTGACTTGGAACTCCACAAGCTATCACTTTTGTTGGCCCACTTCTTCATGTGTTTGGAGACTTTACATAGACACGCCCTTATCAAGTCCGCTTGTTCTTGCCAATCCTTGGCAAACTTGTATGCAAGTGGGCTATTTATTTGATAGACTGATGCAACCGCACTAGGAGTTTGTAGTTGTTGCCTATTCACGATCTTGAATGGGCTCTTGTTAATAGACTCACTTCGCTGCAAGTTGTAAGAGAATTGAGCTACGTCAATAAACTTTGTCCAATTTATTTGTGTTGTGTTCACGTAGTGTCAAAGATAAATCTCCAATAGTGTAGTGACTCATTTGGTTTGGCTATTAGTTTGGGGGTGTAGGCTTGTAGAAAGATTCAATTCCGACCTTAAAAATTTGAATAATTCAGACCAGAAATACCTAGTGAATCGAGGGTCACGATCGCTTACGATTATTTATGGGACTCCCTAGTACTTGACCACATGCTTCATGAATAACTTGACTGTTTCCTCAGTTGGGCAATCTCTTGTTACTAGCACAAATGTTTTATATCTAGAGAATCTGTCCACCACAACCATAAAAGTTTGACATCTTTCGGACTTAGACAAGTTTACTATGAATTCCATGTTAATACTCTCCCATGGGCGAGTTAGGATAAGAAGTGGCTTTAGGAGCTCCAATGATGAACGTTGTTCAAGTTTGTCTTGTTGGCAAATAAGATAGGTCTTTATGTAGACTTTAACGTCATCCCGTATTTAAAGCCAGTAGTATTGATCTTCGACAAGGGCCAAAGTACGATGGATTCCTAGATGACTCGCCCACTTCGAATTATGGCACTCGCACAACACCTCTTTCCTTAACTTCCTATGGAGTGACACATATAGTCGTCGCCCTTTTGTATATACAAAATTGTCCTCGCATTAAAACCATCGGGTCTTGTCCTCTTGTGCATATCCAATGAGGGTTTTAACCTTCTGATCATGTTTGAGCCCCTCCTTGATGCAGTTGATTCATGAACAACTAGATCAACTCACCGTGTTTGCCAACTTTATCTTCCGGCTAAGGACATCAACTACGAAGTTAGCTTTCCCTAACTTGTACTCCATCACATAGTTGAACTTTACTAGAAAATCCTGTCACCGAGCTTGCTTTGGACTCAGCTTCCTTTGGGTCTGAAAATAACTCGTGGTCACGTTGTTTGTCCTTACAATAAGCTTAGACCCTAGGGGATAATGAACCACTACAATCATCTCTTTCTTTCTCTTGAATGGTATACCGTTGCTCGGTATCATTTAACTTCCACTACTCATATGCCACTAGATGTCCTTCCTGTATAAGAATACTACCAATAACAAAATTTGATGCATCAGTCTCTAACTCAAAAGGTTTGGTGTGATTAGACAACATTAGCACTGGCTCCTTGGTCATGGCTTGCTTCAATCGATCAAATGCCTTCTAGTATCGATTTGTCCATTCCTACGGTTTCTCCTTCTTTAGCATGTTTATGAATGACACAGTGATGTTTAAATAGTTTCGAACAAAATATTGGTAGTAGTTAGTGAGACCAAGGAATGATCTTAACTCTGTCACTTCCATCAGTAGCTCTTATTTAATGATAGCTTGGATCTTCGCTACCTCCATTTGTACTTATCCACTCCTGACAATGTGCCATAAGAATGAAACTTCCTTTTGGGCAAAGACACATTTCTCGCACTTGATGTATAAGTCACTTTTGCATAAGACTTGAAAGACTTATTTTAAGTGCTCGATCTGCTCCTCAAATGTCTGGTTGTATACATTAATGTCATCAAAGTAAACCATTACAAACCAATCTAGGAATGGGTACAATTTCTTATTCATAAGAGCGTAGAATGTGGCTGAATCATTGATTAGGTTGAATGACATGACGAGGAACTCGTACAAATCATAATGCGTCACACATGTTGTCTTCGGCTCATCCCTTTCGGCAATTTGGACTTGATAATAACCTGACTAGAGATTAAGTTTGGTGAACCAGTGTGCTCTACCAAGTTGATTGAAGTGATCCACAGTAAGTGAGATTGGGTATTTGTTTTTATAGTCAATTTGTTCAATACTTGGTAATCTATACACATCCAGAGTGACCCATCGTCCTTTTTCTGAAATAGGATAAGAGCACCAAATAGAGTCTCAGATGGTCAAATGTATCCAGTATTAAGTAACCCCTTAAGTTGTTTCTTTAGTTCTTCTAATTCAGGGGATGTCGTGTAATAAGGCGTCATGGCCGGTGGTCGAATGTTAGGCACTAGTTTGATCTGATAATCCACTTCTTTTTGAGGTGGAAGTTTCTTGAGCAACTCAAGAGGCATTACGTTCTTAAAAGAATCGAGAAATTAGTTTACTACTGTCAGGATTTTACTCTCTTCGCCCTTACTATTCTTGGTCCTTAAGGTTATTAGGATTGTCACCTTACTCTTATTCGCTCTTTTAGTAAGTTGCATTACCGAGATGCAAACTTTCCTTTAAGGTCTCTACTTGTGTAGCTCTGATACCACTTGTTATGAGCTTATGGATTTTTTGCTCCTTACTCATGCGGTCTTGAGAATACTTCCCAACTAGTCTTTTTACATTTAATTCATAAAAACTTTTTTGGAGAGAAATTTTATAAATATATTTCAATTATAAATTGAGTGTGTTACAAAAGAGGAGGAGGATGTCTTTTTTTATAAAAGTATTAGATAAATCAAAATCGTTAAATCTCTTTTTGATTTAATAGTGAATATCACATTTTTTTAATTTTTTATGTATTTATTATATAGTTAGTTCCAATATATTGTCATTTTTTACATTTATAGTATTACCTTCCTCTTGGAGGCATTTACATTTAATATATTGTTCAGTCCTAAGTGTTACATTCAAAGTATTATCTATTTCTAACTGCAAAGGACCGTAAAACTAGATTGACACCTATTACACGTAATACTTATTTTATCTTTATTTACTTATTTAAGAGTTTAGATCTTTAAATAATTTAATTATAAAAATAAACTCTGATAGTTAGTCACGTGCCTTTTTATTGGACTTAACTGAGACTCGGTCATTGGATTCTCAGTCCAACACCTTCTCACACGTGTGCTGTCTGCTGAGTATTTTCATAAAAAAAAAACTCTCTCTCTCTCTCTCTCTCTCTCTCTCTTTATTTTTTCCCAAAGATTGTCTTCGGCCCAGTGTTTGTCTCTTAGTATACGCAGGCCACAATAACAAGTTATGTTTTAAATGTATCAATCCACACCAAAACGTTCAATCTTAATAACAAATAATACTATTTAATAAGCCTCTATAAAAAAAAAATAAAAAAAAATATATATATATAAAAATATCAATCTAAACCACATAAATAAATTAAAATGCCCTTTAATACATACCAAATAAAAATATAAATATTAAAGTGTCAAAACAAACATGAATGGATGTTAGAACATGTATATACTTTGTTACTTATATAAATTAATATTTATTGTTTCTCTTAAGTTATATTAAATAAATAACATATTTTTTTAAGGTGTTTATGTAACTTTAATGAAATGTATGTTTTTACATTAAATTTTTAATAAATGTCAATTAAAATACTTATATATTGTATAACTTTATTCACAAATATTAATTAAAATTAAAATTAGTTATAAGCAAAACTAAAAAAAAGCATATATAAAGTTCTAACTATATATTTTATAAATCATTCAAAATTTATATGGCATTTAACACCATAAAAATATATAAACTTCTAGTTTTGCATATTTTTGGAAATAATCTAATTTACAAAATTTAATTATTAAAAAATTTATCCAAACATTAGTATTTTAATGTCATTAATATTAAATAAATTAAAGAAAAAATTATTTTAAATTTCTATTGTATAATATCATATAATTAAAAATAATATAAAATAAACTTTCTAAAGTGTCAAAATACGCTAAAAAAATAACTCTAAACATTTTAACAATATATAAGAGATTTATAATTTAAAAATGTATGAAGTTATAAATTATTAATATTTTATATTATAATTTTTATTAATTTCTCATTTGTTTGGAATTTTAATTTTGAAATAAGAGAAGACACAAAAATTGATCGTGGATTATAAATAAGAGATTTTGATTTTGCAAACAAGATTTTAGTGTTTGTTGTGATAGAAGTTCATAATAAGGGAAATATAATGAAATTTTAGTATGTTTCTATCATTCAAAAGGACAATTTTTGTAATTATTTCAAATGTTTTTTTAACAAAAGTTGGACTTATGGCCTTATTTGTTATTAAGATCAAATGTTGTAGTACAACTTATTACACATAAAAAACGAGTGGTATGACTCGTTATTGCGAATTAAATAGAAAGTATTTGATATATATTTTTAAAAATTTAAATTATTTAAAAAATGGAAACATAAAGAGGTAGAAAAGAAATTTTGCAAGTTTGGTCTAAGTTGACTTATTCCCCTTAATTAAGGGGCGCATAACATTACAAGTGAAAAATGAGAATCTAACTTGTGACTACATGTTAAGTAGATGTTGGGGAATGTAAATTTGTTTTATTATTACTACTATTATTATTTTCATTTGTGGTACTATTTGTCGATGTTCCCTTATAAGCACTTCCTTTGTGGAAAGCAAATAAAACCCGAATTACTAATGTAGAAATATAAAACATTATATTTACAAACAGTAATGCTATACTTTACAAATATGCTTTCCAACTAAAGTATAGGAATAAATTAGAAAGTAAGGATGTAGAGTTAAATTAAGGATTTTTTCATTTGTATTTTTATTTTGTCTAACTAAATTTGTCTGCATCAACTTCAATGTTATTTGCACAACTTAATCGAGATACCATAATGAATATCATTATTCATTTACAAAGACATTTTGGGAAAGCTATCAGCCATGTGGTCTAATACTAGAGCAGCTAGACTCCTAATATCAAATACAAAGGTTCAAATTCTAGCATTGACAGACACAAAAAAAAAAAAAAAAAAAAAAAACAAAAAGGGTGTAATTTCGCTGAAAACAACTTCAAATCACCATGTTCTATTAGCCACTCTAACTTGCCCGTTGGAATAATTTGATTAGTCAAAATTAATTAATCAGGGATTCTAGTGGGACATATAGTTCTTGAATTTATTTTGACTGTGACATAAATGAGTGATCTAAATGAATTCAGAAAAGTTGCCTCTTACAAGTCAAGTCTCAACCTTGCAATGATAATTGAGATACCTGAATTACTAATATAGAAATAGGAAACATTACAATTACGGAGTAATTTTAGGAAAGTCATAAGCTGCATAGAGCAGTCAGACTCTTAGTATTATCCAATGGATTAAATTTTAACACCAACGGACAAAAGAAAAAAAAAAAGGAAAAACAACTTCAAATTGCCTTGTCCTATTAGCCACTCTAAATAGCCAGTTGGACATTATTTAATTAATCAAAATTAATTAATCAGAGAATTTATTGGGACATTTCAGATGGTTCTTGGGTTTAATTTTACTGTGTTGAGTGATCTAAATGAATTCAGAAAAGTTATCTCTTACGACTCAAGTGATCTCAACCTTCGAGGAAGTTATCACAATTTTAGTAACATTTTTTTTTTCATTCCTCTATAAGAAAGGGCATGAAAATCAGAACAAAAAAAAAAAAAAAAGAAAGAAAGAAAGAGAGAATCAGATTGTCCTGTTCTTGGGTGCAAATCCCCTTTGTAATGGCTAGATAGAATAATTATGATTTAAATTGATATATTCCAATTGAAATTGACATTTTCCTCTCAGTTATCTATATTATTTCTTTTTCAGTACATAAGAAAAACATAAAGAAAGAAAGAAAGAAAAAAAAATATTGCCTGACAAGTGAAACAACTTTCCTATCAATCTTAAGTATTAATCTTAGGCCTCCAGGGATGCTATCTATAAGAACTCCTACGCATGACCCCCTAGCAGCAAGTTTGACAAGGAAGTCTGCACATGAATTGCTTTCCTGCAATTAAAAGCCTCCATTCTATTCGCTTTGTCTAAGAGAACTAGTATTATTCGAAAGTATGGTTAATGGATGAGAAGAATTACGCTCACGTGTTACGACATTAATGTTTATATTTCATTTAATCAAAGTTATGCAATTAAACAATTAATTCAATTTAAGACCAATACAATTTTGTTAATAGTTATTGCATGTAATGTCAAAATTTTCTTAATTAATTAATTAACTAATTTTCTCAAGTTAAGTTAACCCTTCTTTTGCCAATTAAATTAATCATAGGTGAATGTAATTTTAAACAAACAAGCAAGTGTTAAGTTTTTGTAAAATTTCTTATTTAAGAAAGGATAACTACAAACCTTATTTTCTTTCTTAATTAACATATGTAATGTTAATCATTTTTCAATCTTATAGTTTAATAAATAGTTTATATTGCTATGGGCCTAATTTTTATAATTCTTTTTCAAATTTGTTTATGTATGATAAGATCATGCAAAAGATGACAAAAATTCCAAAGTATTAAATTTAACAATATAAACTCATCATACAAATAATAAATAAGTCTTTAATTAAAAAATTTTAATCAATCTTATAAACCAATGACCAAACTATATCTAAATTTAGTTTAAAATAATTTAGTTACTCATAATGAAATTCAACAAATTAGTGAAATTTAAAGGAAAAATCTAAAAAAAATGAATCAAAGAATAAGTAATAAAAATGAAATAAAATTTAGTCTTTAATGATAGAGACACAAAGTCAAAGTTATTGCTTTTCTTTCTTTAAACTTGCGAATTGTTATTTTCCTTTTTGTTTTTCCTCCTTATCTCTTTTTGGCCTGTGAGTTCTCTATTCTTTATCCCTTCTCTAGGCATTTTTCTTTTATATGCTTCCTTTTATATTGTGGTAATTCCTTTTCCTATTTAAGGTTTTGATATTTAATTAATTTTAAAAAAATCTTTGACTTATATCTTGTAGCTAAAATGTTCCAAATATAAAAAATGAATTAGCCTTCAGTTAAACTAAACTTTATCTTTTAGGTTCCTTTTTTAATTATTTTTATTTTTGAGGTGATAATCACCTAATGTTGAGGTCTCGAGCAAAAATTTTGCCCAAAACACTAAATAATAACAAAATTTTGGTTGGCCTTAATTTCCTATTTGGGATAAGATATTTTTTTTTTTAGAAAAACCCTAATTTTAGCTAAGAAACATTTTTTTGATTCTTTTATTTTACTTTATGCCCTTTGTCATATATATATATATATATATATATATATATATATATATTTTTTTTTTTTCTATGTCTTAATTTAATTCTAATTATTCACTTTACCTCATTTTTACAAAAAAAAAAAAGGATATACAAATGTTGCATGAAATTAAACTTAAATAAGAATAATAACAAAAATTGAGACTAAATAAATATAAAATTAGACCTTATCAAATTTAACTTATGTTGATATCTTATTGTCACTAAAATTGGCTACCATTGAAAAATTGTAGAAGAATCAGCCTTTAAAAAATGAGACAAGTTACAACTTCTTTCTTCTAACTAGGGTTGACTCACTAAGAACCAATGAGGTCAATCTTAAGGCTAGTAAACAAGAATATAGAAACAAAGGAATATATGGTTGAAAAAAAGGATCATGTTAGCATCTTAAAGGTCAAGATAGTTATGATATACCATCATAAGCATGTGTTAACATCCTAAGGTTTTAGCATTAGTGATTTAACACTTTAGAAGTTGTCAATATAAGATTGTTAGGACCAATTAAAAATATACTTCCATTAACCACAATATGTGCAAGAAAAAAAGCATGTCACACAAGGGTGACTACTAGGAGTACATGTCAGCTAATATATTAATAACCTATAAGAGGCAAAAAAATCAATATCATGGGATACACATATTTCAGAAGCATTTTAATAAGAGGTAAAAAAATCATTACATTGGGTCACACATATTCTAAAAGCACCTTTAGAGCAAAATTTATCTTCTTTTTAGTTATTTTAGCTTAGTTTATTAGCTTTCTTACTTTTTCTTATACTTACCTGTGTCTTTTTAGCAAATTTTATTGTGGTCTCCTTCATTTTCTTAGCATCAAATGCTATATTGTTGATTCCTTAGCCAATTCCTTGTATATAGTTTAGTTTTAGCCCAATTTGCTTGTTTTTGTCATCCTTTCTATGATTGGTGCCTAGGCATCCATAGGGAAATTGACTTAGGCAACTCCTAACTTATTGTGTTTTGTTTTGTGCTATTTTATTTCCCAGTAACCTAATTATAAAACTTGTACTCTCATTACAATTAGTTATAAGAATTAAAAGCTTTCAAGTTTAAGTTCCTTGTTACTAAGTATATTTAAGTGAAAGTTTTTATTATTATGTGTTGGTTAACTTGATGAGTATAACTCAATATTCTTTGACATGAAATCATCTTTTATATTCTCCTTATGCATGTTGATTTTGATCCTTAAGGGTGATTTTGTTGAAAAATAAAGAAAAAATATAAAATATAGATGCAAAATAAATTAAATTATATAAAAAGGATATAATATTTGAGGTGTGCTTAGCATTGTTTTTAAGGATAATTTCTACCCTTATAGACAATGTCTTAGTATACTAAGTTATAACAGTTATCCTCTTAGGATATAATAGACCTTCCCACTAATATGCACTTTAAATAGTGAGATGACAGAAACAACACTAATCTAGCTAACCCAATAATTTTCAATAAGAAAAAAAGGGAGAGAGCAAGGAAGAATGCCTTTTCAAGTGTGTCTAGATGAAGAGAAAATAATCTTTTATATTGCTTTCGGTTTAATGTCTTATATAAATAAGTAAGAATGAAGATAATGGATAATGGTTATAGCTAGTGGATTTATAGTTATAATAGTTAGTTTTCTAACATTTAGTTTTTCAAAAGCTAAAACAACTAGTCAAAAATGCCTAGTTTGACCGACATAATCTGAAAGGTCTTAAAATGTTTTGAGCTAGGGGTAGAGCAACCTACATAGGGTTGTATTAAGTCTTCTATATCAAGTCTAAATTTTGGGCCATTCTCTTATGTATAAGACCTTTTGTGGGTCTTTTTTACTTAGTAAGGTATAAAACAAATATTGCCTTATAAATAAGTAGGACAAGGCCACTCATTTCTGATGTGGGATATAAGTCATTTAAAATATACTTATTTTCCAATATTCCTTTACATATTTTAAAAGTTTGAACTTTGCTGGACTAATTAATAAGTATATAATAGCTCATCTATGGTACTTTTAGGTTGGAAAGCAAAAAAATAGGATAAATAAGCTTTGATATTAAAAAAAATGGTGAAATAAAAATTTTTATAAATCATGCCTTCTTAATAAATAACATTGAACTTGCCTTTATGTTAATTTTAAGATCATATTGTTTGATGTGGTTTTGCATCGTTAGGCCTTGTGCTTGCCTAATTCATTTTCATAAGAGTTTTAAAGATCTTACCTAAAATCTCATAAGAGTGACCCCACTCTACTCTCATATATTTAAATCTATCAAGTATGCATTCTATTAACATATCACTTATAAAGGCTATATAATTCATTAATAGTATAACTTAACTTTAAACATTGAAATTATTGCATTATTTACACCATAAGAATGGACTTTACAATTTTGATGTTGCATATAAGATTAATCAATGACTTTTTATTACTTATATAAATTTACTTCAAGGGATCTTCTATCACTTAAGTTAGGTTCTCTTCACTCTTGACCATACTTTATAGACATTATTCTTGTTCCCCTAAATTTATTTTCCACTAGCTTTTTGCCTAGTGACTTAGTTAGAAGATTAGCTAGATTCATCTTTGACCTTGTGAAATCGAGTAATATCATTCTATTATTCAGTAATTAATTTACTAATTCATATCTCAGACAAATATGTTTGTGCTTCCCATTATATGAATTACTCTTTGCTCAAGTAATAATGGTTTGACTATTATAATGCATTGACATTAATGGTGTTAGCTTTGCCCATAATGGAATATCCATTAGAAAGTTTCTTAACCAATATGCCTCCATATCAACCATCTTTAAGGTTATAAACTTAGATTCCATAGTAAAGTGAGTAATAATTATTTGGTTAGCAAACTTCCAAGCCACTAATCTACCTTCAAAGGTGAATATATAGCCATTTGTGAATTTTATCTCATTTGAATCAGAGATTTAGATAACAGTATTATGCCTTTCTAGTACAACAAGAAATCCACTATAGAATATACCATAGTTTATGGTACCTATTAAATATCTTAAAATTCTTATTAAAGCATTCCAATGATCATGGTTTGGATTATGTGTATATTTACTTAGTCTACACATAAAATATGCAATACTAGAATGCGTAAAATTCATTAGATGCATTAAACTACTAATGATTTCAACATACTTAGATTAAAATACATAATCATTATTGTGTTTTAGTAAATGTACATTTACATAAAAAAAGAGTGGAAATTAGTTTCACATTAAAATGTTTATATTTCTTAAGAATTTTCTTTATATAATGCTTTTGTGACAGAAATATACCATTAGGAGTTCTATAAATCTTCACTTTTAGAATAACATTTGTTTCTCCCAAACCCTTCATGTCAAAATGTGATGCAAGTAATGATTTAATACTAGCTATTACTTTTAAATTGAAGTTAAAGATAAACATATCATCAACATACAAATGTATGATACACAAGAGTGTCATTCTTAATTTTTGTTTAAACAAATTTATCAACACTAATAATAGAAAAACCATTAGAGATCAAAGTTGTATCAAACCTCTCATACCATTGTTTGGGTATTTATTTCAATCCATATAAAGATCTAATAAGTTTATAAACATTTTTCTCTTGACTAAGAACTTCCCATCCTTCAAGTTATGACATGTAAAGTTCTTCCTTAAGATCACCATACAAGAAAGTAGTTTTACATCTATTTGGTGAGCGATAAGTTTACCATCACGCCAAAACCTAATGGTTTGCCTTTGCAATATTATACAGCTCTTGTTGTTCAACTTTACTCTACCATAAAAAGTGTAACCCAATGCCTAATATTTTGCTGTACTTGACCTCTTTTTCTTTTTCTTTTTTTTTATTTTTCTGTTTTATTTTTTAGGGATTTCTTGTACTTGACCTCAAGATCGATTATATTTAGCTTGTTAAACATGACTCCTTCAACTAAGAATTAATTATCAAACTAACTTTCGCTGTATATTCACTCAAAAAAGGAGTATTCAGTTGTAATATCTCGCAAATATAGCTGGTGACTTGGCTGGTTTGTGTTCAAAAGTGTTATCATCAAACTGGATTACATCTAATTGGCTATAGGCCTAAAGGTCTTAATATAATAATCGATTATCAAAAATCAGCCAAAGGTATATGACTAATATGCCAACGGATATATGGTCTAGGTAAACAAATATAGATCTATCTTAATAGATTTGGAGTCGAGCTCAACGGATGCTAGGAGTCTAATTAGAATTGCCTGATCCACTCAATTTTACTAAAACTAAACCAAAACCGTTTAAATTGTTGAAAACAGATTGGATATGGTTTATAATTTAAGTAAAGTGCATCTAACGATTTGATTGCAATTTTGAGAGTTTAAAACCTACCAAAATCGAATCGAACCTTTATATAATACCGAAGCTTAGATATGCATTGAAAAATGTGAAAAACAAACACTTTAGTGAAACAAATAGACCTTAGTCTTTTTGCCTGATCTCGATATAATTTTGGGACTTTGAAAACTGCAGATATGGGGCTTTCGTGCAAAAGTTGTGGAATGCATTGTATAGATGGAGCTTTTTGAGTATGCAGAATTCTAGCTGAGTCTATATTCATCTCTTTTAACATTTATTTGAAAGAGCGGAAGACCAACATGGGATTATCTTATCTTTGCTTTGCTTCCTATCTTTGGGAATAAGTAATTGAATCACACAAGGTTATCACACAAGGCTAGTAGCATGATTGTGCCTTGTGTTAACTTATTTTTTCTGGTACAAATCCTTTGACTGCCAGGTTTGCTTATTCCGACTAATATTGAAAAATGCTTCTTCATTGCTTGATCAAAACAAACTCGCAAAGCAGGAAGCTAAAGCTATGCTGGATGATCCCAAAAGGTAACCAAATTATTTTTTTGTTGTGCAATAGTTACAGCTGGTGCTGCAATTGTCTTACAGCATCCAATGGATTTTGTCACATTACTGCTACAATATGAAGTTCATCGGCTAGTGCATTCCTCTCATTTTCCATATTCACTACAATTTCTATCTTCACATCAATAATATAACTTGTTTTTGTTCCTTTTTTACTCAAACACGTTGACTGATACTCCTTTATTTCATGATTGCATTGAATGCTTCTGAATTTTGGCGCTCCCAAGTGTAAGAGCTTGTGCTTGATAAGGAGGGATGGAAATTTTAAGCTTTTTAAAGTTGTTGTTGGTCCTTAGGATAACCCAAAAAAAGGGTTAAATTGGATTTATTCTGTTTGATTGCTCAACTTACATTCAATCCTAACTCTAAAGAGAGATAATAAGACAACTAATAACAAATAATAAAATAAGTAATATAATTAATTGAAAATAAAAAGAAATAAGGGAAGAAAGAGAGTATATAATGATTATAGTGATTTGACTCAAATTGATGGTTTTCATCCATTTCTAAAAGTTTGTCCTTTTAAGTGTTTAATTATATTAACTCTTTCTTTTTTTGTAGGATAAAAACAATCATTTACATTAAGTCACATTGATCTTAATTATAACAAAATTTCTATGAAATTTTTACAACTACACAATGATTTTTTAACACTTAGGGACTCACTTTCTATTACTTTTCACTAAAACACTCCTCAAAGTTCATCCCTTACGTGTTGAACTTCATTAACTCTTTCTTTTTTTTTTTTAGGGTAAAAACAATTTTTTGAACTATGTCACATCGATCTTGATTACAATAAAACTTTTGTGAGACTTTTACAAGAATACAACAACCTTTTAACACTTTGAGACCCACTCTTTATTATTTTTCACATAATCTTAACTATTTTCTCTTCGAACCCTTCCTTTTTGATTTTTTCACTTTTGATCACTTTTTCCATTTTTTCTCTTCGATATGCAAAATGTTCAAGATCTATTTACAAAAAAGTTCTATAATTTTCTTATAGACAAAGTAAAAAAAACTAATTGTTGAACATTGATCTTTTTCCATAAAGAGAATTAATTCCAAAAATAGAAAACTTTAACTTTGAGGCATTGGCCAGCTACAATACTTGGTTCAATTGATTAGTCCAAAATCTTTGTAACTTTTTTAGTTTCAATACTTTTAACTCTTTAGTTCTATTGGTCGATTGCAATTACTAGTTAGGTTGATCGACCTAAATTTTCTTTAACTTTTATAATATTGAAATTTTTAATTTTTCAGTTACTGTTAGTTTACCACAACTACTATTTAGGCTAATTGATCTGAATTTCTCTCTACCTTTTCTCTCTGCAACATAAACCTTCTTTGGGTGTCTGATTGACTACAAGCTTTGGTTCAGTCAAATGACCCAAATTTTCTGCTTCTTTTTGGCTTCTCTTTTGTTTTCCTTAAGCTATCTAATTAGTGACATAAGTTCACTAGTTTTAAATTTCTGTCAAATTTGAATTTTTACGATTCTATCTGTCTTCTAGATAACTTAAAATCTCATTTAATACCTTTCTAGAAATATAAATATAAATTTGATAAAAAAACTTTTTACATAATTGTTTGTACAATTTAAATTTGAAATTCAATAATCTTAGCATAATAAGTATAAATCAAATAAAAACTTTTGAAATAAAGCATATATGTTTGACTAAAAAGAAAGTAAAGATATAATTCATTAGTGACATTATCAAGTATAAAGGACACATTAAAATATAAAGGAATTGAATATAACACATAATCTCATTAAACTTAACAATCATAATAATCTCCCTTTTATTGATAATGATAACCATGATTGATTGATGTGCAATAAAATGAACAAAATGTAATAACTTCCCTTGAATGCAATCAAGGTACGCAATAAGACAAGT
The DNA here is from genome assembly GCA_023213295.1 of Bruguiera hainesii. Classification (NCBI taxonomy): domain Eukaryota; kingdom Viridiplantae; phylum Streptophyta; class Magnoliopsida; order Malpighiales; family Rhizophoraceae; genus Bruguiera; species Bruguiera hainesii. Next base: position 6,897,145 of record JAHOYR010000012.1, read on the forward strand.
TTAGATATATAAGATTTAAATGACATTGATTAATCAAGCAAAAACAAATATTTAATATAAGTATTAAAGCAATAAAGCAATTAAATGTTAATTAAGTACAGTCATCCAATAAAATATCCTAAAAAGAATGCATAAAAAAATCTAAAAGATTGAAGGATCAAAGTCATTAATTATCTTTCTCCTCTATTGGCATTATCAAAAAATGCATGATCAAGACTTGATCACTTCCTTTTTTTGGAGCTCCCCTCAAATTGACCTTTCTTATTCAACTATCCAAAGATGGAGTTAAAATTTTTTCTTGACTCCTTCATGAAATCCTATAACCCCACTCGCATTTCATCCATATCATCTCTATGCCCATTCACATTCTCTTTGAGCTCTTTTACTTAGTCAAGAAAATCATATCAATATTGGTGGAAGATTAGAGAAAAGTTAATGAACTTGCTGATGTTGGTTTTGTGCTAGACGACTCTAAACTTGATTTTGGTTCCCTTGAAAGTGTAACTATTTTCCTTCACTTTGCACTAAATGCGTTTACTTGAGTGTGGTGTTATTGATGAATTGATTCAAACTAACATCAGAAGGGGTTTATCTAGCTATAAGTACACATAGTTTTTAAAGAAAATAACTCATATGCATACTATAGGGAAATTCCCAAACTATTCCTTCTAGGGTTTCTTAAGCACTCTCATCATGTACTTCAATAAGTTTAATTTCTCATTTTTTAATAGATAAGTCAAAAAAGGTCAAATAGTGATAATGGCCACCTTAAGATTGATGTTGCAAGCCACAATCTTTTGAATTATTGTTGACTTAATTGTAAGAAAGATGTTAAGAATGGCTTTATAATGTTGGTACTTTCTTCATAAAGATTAGCTTGACCTTCAAACATGGTTTCCATTTACTTTTAAACACCAAACTTTCCAAAATTCTATGAATCAGTATAGTTAATATAGGCACCTTCCAACAACAAACTCAAGTAATTTACAATCAACTTAAGGGTAATTTTCACTTCCTTCCTATACATATATGAAGTTATCATAGTGCAATTCTTGTTTACTTTCATATTTATAAAGAAATACTTCACCTTTTTAGTGTAAAATCACATTTAAAAGTGATGAACCTAATCTTCTTTATGAATGCAAATCCATTAAAGAAACCATTGGATTCAAATTTAGTAACATAATCTAAGTTCAATGGACTAGTATGGTACATGGTGCACTCCTTAAACTTGTAAAAACATCCTCAATTTGAGAGGTTTTAAAATGAAAAATATAGAACTTTGATGAATCATAGAGTTGAGAAGATTATTGACCTTTTTTAGTTATCATTTATGGTGGTGGATTGGATGGTGAAGCCATAGGTGGTGTTATCGAAGATGATATAGGCATAAAGGACATCTTTAATAAGAGTGGCGTTGGCTCAACAATCTTTGACTTTTAACCTATTTTCCTCTTTGCCTATGTTTAACCCTCTTTATTAATGCTTGATTTAGGTCTCTTTTTAAAGACTTAATAAAGGAGAAGAAGGAACATGACAAATCAATGATAATGAAGATCCAGATGGCATTAGTGATGGCATGTACTCAAGAATCACTTTCAGTGTTGGTGTTAAGGTTGCCAATGGTGTGGTAGAGGAAGGAGGAGTAATGGTGGCAATTTATGTCTTTGTAGAGATTAAACTTAATTTCTTGGCTTTGGGCTTCTCCTTTTTCAAGGTTGATGTAGATTTTGGAGCCATTGTTGATGGCTTTAAGAGATTAAGGCTTTTGGAGGTTTATTTTAAAGAGATTCAAAGAGATTTGAAGATCTAGGGTTTGAATCGTGAAAAAGGAAAAAAGATTTTGAAAAAGAGAAATTTTTAGATCTAGAAAAGTAAAATGGAAAGGGTCAATTTTTAAATAACATTAATCTACCTATACTTTTGGTTTGGTCGACCAATCCCTTTTGGATAAAAACACTAACTTACAAATTTTAAGCACAACTTGTCTAAATCATCATGTAGCATAGATAACAAACATGGAAACACATACATTTATACCATACAACATATAAAATATATCAAATTACAACAATAACATAAATAAGAGATCAACTAACTTAATGATGCCTAGTTTTTCTCTAATAGTCATGAACCTATCCTCACTTAAGAGTTTGGTAAAAATATCAACCAATTGATCTTTAGTGTTCACAAACTCTAGGAAGACATCTCCTTTAAGCACATGATCTTTAATAAAATGGTGCCTTAAGTTAATATGTTTAGTTTGGGTATGAAGTATAAGGTTTTTAGTTATATTGATTGCACTTATGTTATCATACTTGATAGGTACATGGGAATAATGCAATCTGAAGTCTTTTAAGGTCTATTTCATCCAAAGCAATTAAGTATAGTAAGCTCCTACTGCCATGTACTCTACTTTAGTTGTAGAAAAAGTAATTTAACCTTACTTTCTATTGCACTGTTAGGCTGAGACTTGGCCAAAGACCCATAAAGCTCTTCCTTTTAATTCTATCTCTTTTAAGGTCTACATCTGAGTAACCAACTAAGTTAAAAGTTGATTATCTAAGATACCAAAGTCTTAAACTTATGGTTCCCTTTATATGCCTAAGCACTCTCTTAAAGGCAACTAGATATTACTCCATTAGGATAAATTGAAATATTGCATGCAAACAAACAACAAACATAAAAGTTTGGTTTACCAATAGTAAAATAGAGAAAAGTACCAATTTACCTCTATACTACTTTTTATTCACAATCTTACTAGTTATATTATTGTCTAACTTTATGGAATTAGTCAATAGAGTGCTACAATATTTGGAATTATTCGTTCTAAACTTCTTTAATAGCTCTTTCGTATATTTGGCATGGTTGATGAAAATTCCATCTTTTGTTTGCTTTATTTAGAGTCCAAGGAAAAAAATTCAATTATCTTATCATACTTATCTCAAATTTTGTTTCTATATCACTAGCAAACTTTTTGCACAATGACTCATTAGTAGCACCAAATATGATATCATTAATGTAAATTTGAATAATTAACAAATCTTTATCTATTGATTTGTAAAAAGAGTAATGCCAAATTTACCCTTAGTGTAACTTTTATCAATCAAGAAAGAACTAAACTCTTGGAACCCATATAGAACTTTTGAAAACTTGTAAATGTGATATAAAAACTCTTTGCTTTTAAAATTAGGGGTTTGATCAGTATAGGCTTCCTTTATGATTTAGCCATTAAAGAATGCATTTTTATTCACATCCATATAATATAACCTAAAACTCTTATATGATGCAAAAGCAAGTAACATTTTAATGGCCTTCAACCTATTAATTGGGATGAAGTTCTCATTGTAATCAATGTCTTTTGTTTAATTGTATCATTTGGTAAATAACCTTGCCTTATTTCTTATAATTTGGTCACTTTCATCAAATTTGTTTCTAAAGACCCACTTAGTTTCAATAATAGGATGATCACTAAGTCTTGGTACCAAAATCCAAACCTCATTTCTCTTAAGCTAGTTGATCTCATCCTTTATTACATGCACCTAAAACTAGTCAATTAATGCATTATTTACATATGCTAGTTTTATTTATAAAATAATTACTACAGTGCTAGTACTCCTAAATGCAAATTAAATTTTCAAAGGATTAAAAGGGTTATTAATAATTTGATCTTGAAATGTCTTTCCAATTTTATTCCATTCTTTTAAAACTCATTGAACAATACCATAAGATCACCATTAGAATCATTCACTTTAAGTTGTTTACTTTGCTCCATTTGAACATCACTAGAATGTTGTTATTTCCTTGATGATTCATTTTCCTTCTCTAAGTTTTTGTTTGTACTTACAAGGTTATCTAACTCTTTCTTTATAAAATAGAAAGGGTTAGTTTCATCAAATGCAACATGCATAGACTCCTTTACAACAAGATACTTTTTGTTGAACACCTTATATGCTTTACTGCTAAAAGAGTATTATAAGAAGATACCTTTATTTACCTTAGAATCAAACTTACCTAGGTTGTTTTTTTGTGTTTAAAATATAACACTTGTAACCCAAAACTCATAAAAAGTTTATTATAGGCTTTCTCCCATTTTACAATTCATAAGGGGTCCTTGTAAAAGCTATTAGACACATAGCAAACCATATAGATTACTTTTTGCCCAAAAGTATTAAGTAAGGTTGTACTTATTTAAGATGGTTTTAGTTATTTTTTTGTATGGTTTTGTTATTCCTTTCAGCTACTCTATTTTATTGTGAAGTTCTTAGAAATGAAAAATTATGAGATATACCTTGAGAATTGCAAAAATTCTTAAACTTACTACCCTAATCACTTCTTATTGAAATGACATGATATCCTTTTTTGTTTTGGAATTATTTCCAAAACCCCTCATAAGGTCTTTAAGCACTTATTCTTATGAATTAGGAATACAACCCATGGAATCTATTATAATCATCTATAATGTTATATGCATATGATTTACTACCTAAAGATGAAATATGAGTAAGACTAAATAAGTCTATATGTAATAACTGTAAGAGCTTAGAAGTAGATACTATTTTATTGTTTATTTTTCTTACTCATTTAACATGCATCACATACTATCTTATTGTTTATTTTTCTTACTCATTTGACATGCATCACATGCCTTATCCTTTTCAAATTTCACCTTTAGAAGTTCTTCTATAAGGTTATGTTTGAGATTTGATAATTGTTTTATACTTACATGACTTAACCTTTGATGCCACGCCCATAATTCTTCACTAATAGAGGCAAAATATTTAACATCTAGGTTAACTAAAGGGGATAAATCAATAATATACACATTGTTTAAACATTTAGCAATAAACAATGAATCATTTGCTTTGGAATTAGCGACATGACAAGCATTTTGCTTAAATGATATGTTACACCTTTTATCACACATAATTTACTAATACTCAATAAATTAAACTTGAGTCCCTTGATAAGTGAGATATTGTCAATCATTAGGGATTTTCCCTTACCTATATTACCAATGCCAATAGTCTTACCTTTGACATTATCTCCAAATGTTATCATTTCATTATCAATTTTTTTTTAAGAGAAATTAAGTTTTCAGGATTTCCTATCATAGGTTTAGAGAAACAACTATTTAAATACTATCCATCTTTCTTTATATTATTCTTAAGAAGTACTTGTAAACAATTCATTTATATTTAGTTACCCAAATTTTCTTGGGTTTTTGAGTGTTAGCTTGGGTGCATCTAGCACCTATATGCATCTAGTACCTATATGAGAATAGTCATCTAATCTCCATCTCCAACTATACGAATATTATATATGACTATAGTCACCACAAAAATAACATCTAATATGATCTTTAATATGATATCTATATGTATAAGTATTAGATCTATCATGATCAGGTCATTTATCATAAGAATGTACATGCTTATGAGATGTTCTAGGCTTTTGTGTGTGTTTCTTATACATATATACATACTTGTATGATGCTTTTCTACCATAATATGATGCATGGACATTCTTATATGTTGTGCTACTAGATACTTATGCATGTGTGTGAGCATGAATTGTTTTTCCTTAAAAAGATTTGAGTTAATAAGTATGACACATATAGCCTAAACCACTTTTCTCACCTTAAACCTTTTGAGAGTTGAGTAGCATGTCTAGTTTATCTTTGTTTTGAGCAAACTTAGAAAGAAACTCTTGAAACTTAGATACTTCTTTCTTAAGATGAATCTTTTCATCCATGAGCTTCATAAGTTTTTCCTTATTATAGACATTATCCAACTCATTATTCTATTCAGTGAATGACTTAATCTTAACCCTTAAAGAAGTGTTTTTTTTTTTGTTTTTTACTTTAAAAAAGCATTCCTTTTATAAAGATTTTTATTCTTGATAGCAATGTTTTTTAACTTCTTATCCATGTAATTTCAAGTGTCATATAATTCATCAATCAAAGACTAATCATTATTAGAAGTATTATAGTTAGAGTATAACAAATCCTTTATAGCTATGAATGTTAAGTTGACTGCAATATCATTAAAATTATCATCTAACTCACTTGAGTCATCCTAAGTAGCTTTGAAAGCTAACTTTTGGCCTTCTTCTTGTTTGTAAGATAGTTATGAGCAATATGACCAGGTTTGTTACAATTATAACAAATGATCTTATCCTTGTCACAGTTGCTCTTAAAGGATCTTTTGCTACTTTACTTCTTCTTTCTTTAAAGTTATGTGATCCTTTTGGTTAGTATAGTAAGCTTTTTTTTTATCTTCTTAAGTGTATTGATCACTTTAATCATTGTCATTGCTTTCTTTAGGAAAGGAGGCTTTAAAAGCAACTCCTTTTTTTATTTTTTTATTTTTTATCTTTTTAGCAACTTTATTGGTGTTGGTCATCTTATGAGTTAGCAAAGACCTAATCAACTTATCCTAGCATAGGGTGTTTAAATCCTTAGATTTAGTGATTACGACCATGATTGCCTTAAGATTCTAAGACTTCAAAAGTGATCTCAATAGTTTTTTCACAAGATCACTTGTCTTGATATCCTTCCTAAGGCTTTTGAGTGGGTTGATGATATTAGTAAACCTCATATACATCTCTATGGTCATCTCATCACTCTTTATCTCAAAGAGCTCGTACTTATACATGAGCAAGTTGATATTTGTATCCTTTATATGTGTCATACCCATATGAATAAATAGAAATTTGTCTCATATATCCTTTACCGTCTTACATAAAGAAATCCTATTATATTTATTAACATTTAAACTATAATGAAACATGTAAGTAGCTTTAAAATTAAGGGTTTTGAATTTTTTAGCCTTGGTAGCAGACTTTCTTTTTTTTCCCACTAATGGTCACTTTTGGGGGTTTTTTTGAGGTCACTTTAAACTATTTCCTAAATTTTATAGTTATGCAATTTGATATATATAATCATCTTATCTCTTTAGTAAATGTAGTTGGAACCATTAAATATAAGAAGTCTTCCACTTTCAACATGACATATAGGTATAAGAGATGTCATTAATCAGCTTTGGGAAGCTAGGTCTATGAGATAAAAATTGAGTTTTGATACCACTTGTTAGCTCCTAGGCCCCAAGAGGAAGTTGGTTAGGCTTACTCAATTTTATCATGTAAGCCACACTCAATCTTAACTTTAAAAAAAGATAACGAGAGTATCAATAATAAATAACAAAGCAATAAAATCATTTGAAAATAAAAAAAGATAAAGTGACAAGATAATGTGCATGACAATTTATAGTGATTCAGTTCAAACTTAGAGTTTACATCCACTCTTCAAAAATAAAAAACTTTAACTTTACGACATTAGTTGACTGTAACACTTGGACCAATCCATTGATCTAAAATTTTTATAACTTTTTTAACATATATGTTTTTAACTCTTCAATCTCATTGGTCAACCATAACTACCAATAAGGTTGACCAACCTTAATTTTTTGTAATTTTTGTAACTTTGAAATTTTAGCTCTTTAATTACTTCTAATCAATCATAGCAACACAAATCAATCGGTTTGAATTTTTTGTAACTTTTCTCTTTGTAACTTGAAATCTTCTTTAATGTCCAATTGATCGCAGACTTTAATTTAGTTAACCAATTCAAATTTTTTGTTTCTTTTCTACTTGTTTTCTATTTTCTTCAAGTTGTTTAGTCAATGATATAAGTCAATTAATACCAAATTTCTACCAACTTTGAATTTTCATGATTTTTTTCATCTTTCTTCAAGATAATTTAAGATATCACTTAACACCTTTATAAAAATATAAGCTTGATAAAAAACAAAATCTTTACAAAATTGTTAGCACAATTCAAATTTAAAATCCAAATATCTTACCATAGTAAGGATGAATCAAATAAAGAATTTTGAAATAAATCTCATATACTTGACTAACAAGAAAGTAAAGTTATAATTCATTAATGACATCAACCAAACATAGCAAATACATCAAATATAGGAAAAAAAATATAACACATGATCCCATTAAACTCAATAATTACATAAATCCCCCCTTAATCTCAATAATTGTTTTGGGTATATATAACCTTGTGCTAGTAGTTATTTTTTGAATCCCTCTTTTCAACATCATTTAAGTCATTTGTTGTGAAAACAATTATCTGTAAAGGCCATATTTTGCCCATTTTGGTTATAAAGGCATTTTGGTTTGACCACTTATAATGACATTTTTGTTAATTTTTACTAAGTTCAATTAAACATAATATGTTTTTTTTTTTGTTTTTGCATTAAAATTTCAGTATGTTTATGCCAAATGTAAATATATTCTAAACTTAGAGTATTTAATGTAAATTTCTTAAACAATATGTGTCCTATGAGGATGAAAAGGAACCAAATCTAATGTCCTATAAAAACTCCATCGATTGCAAGAAGAAAAGGACTTACTCTAGAGTATCATAAGATTCCCCTTTTAATTACTTTTACCTTGTACTAATTTTTTTTAATTATATTTCCTTTTGCCACGAAAGCCTCCTTATAAGTAATTTTTTTTGTCATGCACAATTGAAAGTTTTGGTTTCAATTTTTGCATTATAAGCTTGAAAGCTTAATTTATAAGTCTCCCTATAAGTCTTATCTCAATTTTAGCTTAAGTGTTTGATTTGTGATTTTTCTAACAAGGACTTGATGTGTGTCTTAAATCTTAAGCTTTATTGCAAAAACCAATTTAATCTTTTGTTTTTTATTTCTTCTTGTCAAAACATGACCCTCAATGTTTACATTCTGTAAATCAATCCCTCTTCTGAACTCGAATCACAATTAACATATAAATTCCCACGTCAAAGGTCAGGCTATTGGCTGGGCATAAAGAGACTAATTTTGTTGATAACCATTTTCTCAAAATGATAGGATTTTATGTTATTATTTTCAGCTATAACAAAAAATTAAAGCTAAAGCATTAATTATTGACATATTAAAAAGAAAAATCAAAGAAATATGAGCATTGCCATTCTCCCTACTCAAGATGTCATGAAGTTGTAATGAGATTGGTAATTTTTATAAGTTATATTGGAAATCATAGATAAGGCCTTTAGATATTTGGCCTAGTAATATCCATCTAGAAGGTTTAATATGGGGAGGGAGGGTGGGGGAAGCAATAAAGAATGCCATTAAAGAGGTCCAAAGGAATCCTCTTGAATCATAGATGATGTTGGCCCTACTACTTTAACCACAACTTCTATTATTGCATTGTCAAGGTGGGGATGTCTTTACTAGTTTAGCTTTATTGATAATTACTATTTGTATTGTAAATCTTTTGAATTTTGGTTGAAATCCATTAGTAATTGTAAACGTTATCTACCCAAGCTATAATCAAGGTCGTGAGATTAGGTTTAAGGAAATTTCATTATTGTTAGTAGTTGTCTTTAAGTAATATAGTGTGTTTTAAGAAAGGAAGATGTTGTAAAAAAGGGAGAAGTTGGCCACGTGTATAGAGTAGAATTGATCCGCTTATTATGAATAATAACTAACCAATTTACAAATTCTCTCTCTCTCTCTCTTTCTCTCTCTCTCTTTCTCTCTCTCTCTCTCTTTTTAAATTTTGTTCTTCCTTTCTTCCTTTCCTTTTCTTGATCAAACCCTAGAATTCTCTCGAGGGCCTTTAGTCCTAACAGGTTGGTATCAGAGCATTCAATTCTAAAGTGAGGAAGCATAAATTATTAAAGAAGATGAAAGCAACAACAATGTAAGGGGTAGTCATGATTGGAGAAAAAGATGAGATTATTCGACAACTAGAAAAGCAATATTTCAATGTGTGGGAAGACAATATTACTTTTAAGCAATTGGTTGAGCGCCTTTCATAATACCTTACAGAGTACTTGGATTAAGGTAAGATTGTTAAACCATCTCCTATTATTAACTCAACCTCCTTAGTAAAGACTAGTGTACTAAGGGATTAGTTAAGTATATTGCCTTTACCAAAAGAGTTTGCAAACTAAGGAGTAATTTAATGACTAAGAAAATTGGATTGGTGGAAGGAATGTTAAATTAGAACCTTAGGGTTTCATTACCTTATTTTGAAGGAATAAACCCATGCGAATGGATTATGAAATATAACCGATACTTTCATATCTATAATGTGCCTAATGGAGATAAGGTAAAACTAGTTATCATGTTTTGAAGGGAACAAACTGAGTTATAGTTTAAAGGTTGGTTAGTTGACCAAACTAGTATGACTTGGGAAAATTTTGTAAATGAATTGTGCTTATGGTTTAGGGTTAGTAATTTTTTTGATATAGTGTAAGAGTTCAATAAATTGACATAGACTAGATCCCTTAGGGATTATCAGGAGAGGTTTGGGAAATTAAATGCCTTTATAAAAAATGCCAACCTATACTTGATTGAGGAATACTTTATGTCTAGCTATATTAGTGGACTAAATGAAATGATCAAATCTTTTGTGAGAATATAGGAACCTAAATCATTGAGCCATTGTTATGAATTATCTAAGCTACAAGAGGAAGTAACACTATAGCCCATAAAAGGGACTTTTGTAAGTAACACTATAGTTCTAAGGAGTAAAAATCATGCAAGTTACTTAAGGCAATTCCAAAATAATGAGAGAAAACAAGGTTAACCCACTGAGTCTAATGTTAAGGGAGTTTACAAGGTACCAAAGATAGCATCTAAGACTATTGCTTACAATAGTTATAAAACTGAGAATAGAGGTTACATAGATGGAGGTAGTAGATCAAATTAGTGTTGGAAATGTAGGGATAGGTATTTTCCAAGGCATCCATGTAATAGGAAAAATATGTTTACTGCAATGGAAGGAGAGTTAGTTGTAAAGGAATTAGAGGAGGAAAAATGTGAAGAATTAATTGATGATGGGGAACTGGTGGAACCCATAAAGGCTTAAGAGTCCATTTCCATCTATGTTATGACTAGGTCAATAGGACTCAACACCATATAAATGAAAGGTCAAGTGGGTAACAGGATGTTAATGATTCTTGTTGATTTTAGAAGCACACATAATTTTTTAAATTCTCTTTTGTGAAAGAACTAACTTGCCTTTGGTACCTATACACCCTTTAATTATCATAGTGAGGAATGGCTATAAGGTGACTAACAGGGATAAAATTTTCAATTTTGGATGGAAACTGTAATGGTAAGTGTTTAGAATTGATTTGAAAATCATGAACTTAGGAGCCCTAGATATGGTATTAGGAGTGAATTGGATAAGGCAATTTAATCTTGTGTTGTTAGATTTTAAAAATTATAAACTATCCTTTGTTAAGGGAGATAAGGCTATGGAATTATTAAGTACAACCCATAAATAAAAAGCTACATTGAAGATGATCAATGGAATTCAATTACAAAATATACATAAGAAGGAAAGAAAAATGTTACAAGCTCATCTTCACACCATAACCATATGCTAGACAAATCTGATTAAGTTTTTAAAAGGAGGGAAGGGTAAAACAATCCCTGTAAGGAGCCTATTGGGATGCCACAAGTTATAGATACCTATGTTGATGTGTTCAGGGAGCCTACTAAGATGCCATCTTATAAGGCTTAAGACCATGCCATCCCTTTAAAACCTAAAGCTCAACCCGTCAACTTAAGACCTTATAGATGCCCTCATTACCAATAGAAAAAAATTGAAAGGTAGGTTAATGAGATGTTAAAGAACTTAATAATATAGCCTAATATAAGTCTTTTTACTTCATCAATCTTGTTAGTTAAAAAGAAGGATAAGAGTTAGAGATTTTGTGTATATTACAAGTAGTTGAACTCCTTAATTATAAAGGAAAAATTCCCAATTCTCATCATTGATGGCACATTGGATGAACTCCATAAGGCCATTGTGTTCTTTAAAATTGATTTAAGGGTTACTTACCATCAAATAAGAATAAGAGAAAAGTATATACCTAAGATTGCATTTAGAACTTATCAGGGTCATTATGAGTTCAGGGTGATTCCTTTTGGATTAACTAATATCCCTGTCACCTTCTAATCTTTAATGAATCATGTCTTTAAGAGGAATTTGAGATAGTTTGTCCTTGTATTCTTTGATGACATACTCATTTACAGTGTTACCATAGAGGAGCATGTAGTTCACTTTAACTCAGTACTCTAAACCTTGAGGAAGGAAGGGTTATTTGCTAAATTTTCAAAGTGCTCTTTTGGATGATAACTAGTGGAATATTTGGGTTATATCATCTCTACTCAAAGGGTTGCTATTGAACCTAGCAAGGTAATTGCTATGCTAAATTGGCTAATGCCTATCTCTCTTAAGTCACTAAAAGGATTCTCAAAACTCATTAGATATTATAAGAAATTTGAGAAGTATTATAGGATCATTAGTAGACCCTTAATAAAGTTATTGAAGAGACTGAAGAGGAATAACTTCAGTTGGAATAAAGAGGCTGAGGAAGCTTTCAATCAATTGAAGCAAGTTATAGTGATGACACTTGTGTTGGTAATGCCAAATTTCTCTAAGCTCTTTATTGTTGAGATAGATGCTTATGGTAATGGGCTAAGAGCTATGTTGATGCAAGAGAGCAAGTGTATAATATACCTCAATAAGAAGCTAAATAAGAAGAATGAGAGGCTTTCCATTTATGAAAAAGAATTATTGGTTGTGCTAATAATAATGTTAAAGTTAAGAGACTATTTAGAAGGGCACCATTTTGTTATAAAGACAAATTGTGCGAGTTTAAAATTTCTATTGTAGCAATAACTACACACTTACATATGGCTAGAGGAGGTCACCAAATTATTGGGGTTAGATTATAGTATCCATTATATAAAGGACAAAGAGAATAAAGTGGTTAATGCTCTTTCTAAAAAAGAGGAATTCTTGATTCCCACCTAGTCAACTGATGTGGTGAAAAGTTATAAGTCAAACCTTATGACAGTCGAGTTGATTCCTTCTTTAAGTCTCTTTGTAAAATCTAAGCCTTACTTCACACTACAAAATCAGATTTTGAGATACAAGGGGAAGATTTACCTTGAAACTTAAGGGCATTTAAGGAAGCAGATGCTAGAAAGGTTTCACAACTTAACTTGGGGAGGCATTTTAGGATCAAGACTACCTAACATAGGTTAAAACAATGTTTCCATTGGCTAGAAACATATGAGGATATGCATAATTGGATTAAAAAATGTGATGTGTGTCAAAGGTGTAAGGGTGTAAGAGTTAAGTATCTAAGTATGTTACAACTTTTCTTCATTCCCAAACAGGCATAACAAGAATCAATATTGATTTTATTGAAAGGTTGCCAAAATCTAAAGGAAAGGAAGTTATTTTGGTTGTCATAAATTATTATAGTAAATATAAGCATTATATTACTTTTATTCACCCTTTTAAAGCCTTTTTTGTTGCTAAAGTCTTCATGGAGCAAATTTTCAAACTTCATAGTATGCCCTAATCCATTATATTTGACAAGGACAAAGTGTTTATTAGTCTCTCTAAGCAAGAGCTTTCTAAATTGTTAAGAACATCATTACATTTTAACACAACCTATCATCCCTAATTAGATGACCAATTTAAGAGGTTAAATTAGTGTCTAGAAGCTTACTATCACTCTTCTCTAGGCATGTCTCCTTTCTAGCCCTCTATAAGTATACAACCCCCCCCCAAAAAAAATTCATGGACTTGCTAATAAAGGAAACCAAGGTTGCTATTGTGGAATGATTGCTCCAAGAACGACAACATATGAATGAATTAGCCGAGAGTAACTTCTTAAAGCATAACATAAGACTAAACAATTAGTAAATTAGAAGAGGTCTAAGAGAGCATTCTTAGTAGGTGATTAAGCATATCTTAAACTTCAGCCCTATAAGCAAAACTTTGTAGCTCTTTGTAAGAATTTAAAATTGGCCTCCAAGTATTATGGTCCATTTTTAGTTATAACTAAGATTGGATGGGTATCTTACAAATTATAATTACCATTAAGCTCTTTCATCCATTTAGTCTTCCATGTATACTTGTTAAAGCATTTGGTGGGGTAACAAAACCAAATAATACCTTAATTGTTGCTCATGGGTCTAGATGGTCAACTACATGCAAAACTTATAGTTGTGCTGGATCGAAGGATAATGAAGAGGAGAAATCAAGTTGTTACACAAGTGTTGGTGTAATAATCCAACCTTACTCTTACAAATGCTACTTGGGAGGATAACTCTTCATTACTACTTAGTTTCCTCACTTCCATCCTTAAGGACAAGGCTTGTCTGAGAAAGGGAATCTTTCTCAAGATGAAAATGTTCTTATTGGTTTAGATTTATTAATAATTACTATTTATATTATAAATCTTTTGAATTTTAGTTGTGATATGTTAGTAAGTTATAATTAGAGCCTTGAGATTAAGTTTAAGGAAACTCCATTGCTATTAGTAATTATTTTTAAGTAATATGGTGCATTTAGGAATAGAAAGTTGATATAAGAAGTAAGAGAAATTAACCACATGTATAAATTAGAATTGATCCACTTATTATAAACAATGATCAACCAATTTACAAATTCACACACTCTCAATAATCTCTCTCTCTCTAATTTTTGTTCATTCCCTCTTTTTCTCGATCAAACTTTAAAATTCTCTAAAAGACCTCTAGTCCTAACATGCATTTATTTGCCAATGACATGTCATGTGTACAAGATAAATACTTAAAAGAAGCGTACTACATATAAAATATGAGTTTTCTCTTTTGACACAACAAAAAAAAAGACATGAGAATTGTGTGATAATACGCACCTAATGAGATCATCTAATGTGATTTTTCAGTATTATAATTATTATGTATTTGATGATGAATATAAATATGTAAGAAAAACCCTAAATATATTATTATGATAGTAAAATTAAAATATTTATTATAATGCATAATTAATATTAATAATTATGAATGTTAGAATGCAAGATGTAACAAAAATTATATATTTAATGTTTCGAATGTCATAAAAGCATGAAATTGCGTCCGTGTCAGAGACGGGTATCTCGGCAGCCACATATGGCACGGAATTGTACATTTGTCTTGCGAATGGGATCTATTCAATTGAAACTACCCAGGCGTTTTATCCCTGCATTGATTTTGTCAAAACCCATTATTGAACTGCAGAAACAGCAATTAGATAATTAAGGATGCAACAGATGGACTCCTAAGACACAATAATAAGACACAATCCCAATGCAAAAACCTATCTAGATAATTTTTATTTTTTAAAAAAAGTTATATTATATACATAAAAACTAACGGATTGTATTGAGTATGCAGAACAAAATGTGCATAATATTAAGAACAAAGTGCAATACCATAAATTATCACTTGATTTAATTTGACTTATTTCTTATTTTGTTACACTTGGTACAACATTCGTGATTTAAAAAAAAAATGTAAAAAAACATATATTATATTTTATTTACAGATGCCGTCATTCGTGGGCTCTTAAGTCTGAGGTGTGACTGATTACTCAACCCACCAATCATTCTCCAAAGCAAAATTTCCGGAAAAGGTCGCTCGCTTTTTCTCCTCCTTCGTGTGCATTAGGGGCGGAAAAAGATTTTCAACACCCAAAAGGAACTGCTGTTCTGTGCACATTCAAGGTTGGTTAGATACAAGACAACATAATAAGCATTGGAATGACTGATCGTCCGTTTTCTTAGCTAGGGACTCAAAGCTAATTTCTCCAAAACATGCTTAAAGCTCGAGCGCTGCCAGCAAATTTTAACCACCTTAATCTGCCTCACAAGATACCTAACAATTATGAACTCCACACAAAATTGATGTGAAGCATTAATTCATTCAATGTGGACAATGAACATGGGAAAGTCCAACATCCATCGTGCATTGATGTAAAATCCAGCGGAATCATTTCCCTTGCTGTCACAAGAATGACACAGAGAAATTGATTGCCTGGGAAACAAACATTAAGTAACAACACAAACATAATGTGTGGGCTTGAATGGACGAAGGCTCATTTGCTTTTGTTCTCATGTCTTCCAAACCTGAATGTTGCCATCAACAGATGCTGTTATCATGCAGCTCCCCTTTGGGTGGTAACTCACACTTGTGACCTGCAGAAAACACAAACAAGTTAATACCATTCACAACATCCGCCAATATATGACTCTTATGTCAGAACTTCCTTCTCTTAACCCATCTATCTTCGACGTGGCACTGCCTTTCCACAAAATGGTAATGTTGGTTGCAGTAGGTAATATCTGATCCATGGCAGTTGATGCATAACTAAAATGAAGCAGTCAAATTATTGGCTTAGGACTCATAACTAAATGAAGGATGACAGAAGTAGAGCACATAAGTTATGTCATATGGTAGTGCCAACAAGACTATCAGTATCTAAGATCCACAGTAAATGATGCATTGGAATGCAGACTGCATGTATCATAGAAGGCAAATTACTTGCTTTGTTAGATACCCACACAAAACACACAATGCCCCGACTTCCTTTTGCACTGAGAAACTAAATAGATTTTTAAAAGTTTGGATACCCTACTTAAGCTAAACAGAGATTTTACAAGCTATGTGTTGCCTAGGCAGTCAGTTAAGTAAGGATGACAAGAGGAAAACTTCAACTGGGGCTTTCTGACACCAATCATAGAAGGATAAGTCGACAATTTTAGCCTCAACAATCAGTGGAGAGATTCAGAAATTTTTGACTATGTTGGCCTACTTCAGATCTGGCTCCAGGTTCTCTTGTTCACACTACTCCAGTCTATGGTTGCACAAAATAACACTGCAAACAGCCAGTGATATTTGTCCAACTGATTAAGATGTGAGCATGTTTGTATAGCAGACAACATGGCCCACCATTTTGCATAGAATGGCCACGTCTCAAATTCTTAATGAAAGTATCTAAGCTAACAATATGAAGAAGGCATTATTCTACATCGCTCTGTCAGACTAATAAGGTAAAATCTTCTAGCTACAGAACAAAGTGATTGTGCTTCTCGGGCTATACAAAGATATTATGCTTCTAGGGTAGTAACACTAATAATAAAAGTGAAAATTTGAAGCCTCATGGTATGCTTGATGATGATCAAATGAAAAGGTGAATGGGAGAGTTGCAGACAAGTTATGCTTGAAAGCTTAACTCAAACTGCGAGACTTTTTAATGTCTATTTTGTTTTCCTTGCTCTTTGGAGCAGGGATAGAGACAAGATAAATAAAAACTGAACTTGAAAAGGAATACAGAAACTATTTTACCACTGAGGCATGAGCGCAGAATCTCGACACCACTGATGCATCGACCAGATCCCAGAAGTAGATGTAGCCATCCTCTGAGCCACCCATTATGTGGGCATCATCATGGGTGAGGCAGCAATCCAATTTGTACGACTGATCCATAACCAACCATCAGAGACCATAGGCACTTGTAAACATGAACAATGAATAATTAAAACTGAAAAAAAGATAATCTATGTTGATCAAACAGCTACAAGTTTCAAAAGAAAAACAAGAGGATCCAAAATATAAAGTAATGAACATTTGATACAGACAACTCAAAAGAATCAAGAAAAATGAGTAAAAGACAGAAGTAAACATCAGCAAGCTAACCTTACAAGTATGACCTCTATATTCTTGCAACAACTCACCTGTAGATCTGTCAAAAGAAATTGGTAATGGAAGAAAAATCTATTTAATCCAAACATGTGAGTTCTTCATGTAATTATGAATATTTACCTATCCAGAAGACGCAATGTAGAATCCAAGCAACTAGCTAAAATGCAGTTGCTGTCATTTGACATCGAAATGCAGTTGACAGGTTGCCCCAAATTATCTGAGATTTCTCTATATGATAATAAAGACACTAAAATTAGCATATGATCTAATTGTCGGGCAGCATATCCTGGCAACAAGAAAACTTGAAATTATTTAGAACTGATTAAAGTTGAACAATAACGTAAAAACAGGGTTGCATCAAAAGTTAATTACCGTTGTACATACCTACCAATGCGGATGTCAAAAGTTCTAACAGTACCATCGACGCTTCCGCCGATGATTTCAGTTTTGGTCAAACAGACAGACATTACGCTGTCTGAAAATGTGTCAATGATCTGCAAGTGAACCAGAACTCATGAAAAGCAAGTCCTCGTCAAGATTATTGAGAAGCCAACACCATTGGAAGTCCCACTGGAAAATATTAAAAAAAAAAAAAAAAGAACACACAAAGAAAAAAAAAACAAGAGGAAGAAGAAAGCAAAGATTAACCTGAATTGGCTCAGTACTGTGAGACCTACAATCCCAAGCACGCAGCGATTGATCATAACCAGCCGATACTACAACAGATGCATACTCATTAAACTTTACGGCATTCACCTAAGAAGAAAAAAGAAAAAAGAAAATCAGTAGAAAAGAGTCGCAATTGTTTTTCTTTCTCTAAGGAAATACTATAAATTGGCGAAACCAATACCTCGCTATCGTGGCCACGGAATTTTCGAATAACACGGCCAGATGCCACATCCCAATAGAAGATTTGGCGGTCACCCCCACAAGATATTAATTTGGAGTTATCCCTAGACAGAGAAGAAGAACAAGAAGAAGAAAATAACAATAATTATGAAAAAATGCAACAAAATCAATCACCAATTAACTAAGGAATTTTAATTAAAGGGCAATAATGATAATTGGAAAAGCAAAATTGATTGGAGTTTGAGAAGAAGCGGGCAGGGAGAGAGAAAGGAAGAAGAAGAGGAGGGAGGGGCTAGAGTGAGTGAGGGTACGGGGTAACGTGGACGTCGCGGACTTCGCGAGCGTGGGCTTTGTAGGTCTTAATGTGGATGCCGCGGTGGGGATTCCAGAGACGGATGGTGCGGTCCTTGCCGCCGCTCAGGCAATAATTGCCGTCTCCGTTGAATCTTGCGGCCAGAACCGCTCCTTCGTGGCCTCTCAGCGCGTTGGCCTCCTTCCGTGGCAACCCCTTCCCCACACTCATCGCTCTCTCTCTCTCTCTCTCTCTCTCTCTCTGCCCTCCCCACCCCCCACGCACCCAAAGCCCCGCCTAATCCCTATAATTATGAGAGTGACAATTTATCGATATTTAACACTTGGACTCCCCGTGATACGAACAGGTCCGTTTACGGAGAAATCTAAAGACAAGCAGACACTTCCCACCTCGAATCAAGAGAAACCGAGTGGATGTGGCGTTTTTATATAATTTTACTTTCACATATATGTTAAGAAGCGAGAAAAAAAAAATCACTAATTTGATTTGTAGATTTATTTGAAGAAAATTTATATTCTAATAAAAAATTAAAATTAGTTAAGATTTTGTCACAATTTAATTTTTTTTAGTATAATTTTTGCTATACCTCCGAATAGGCTAATTCTTCTAGTCAAAAAAAATCTCTAATGGAGTAATTCTTATAGCCAAAGATATTATGAGTAAAACTTTCGTTGCACACCCCAATAGGGTATTTCTTATAGCCATATAAATCTCAAATGGAATAATTCTTACCGTCAAAGAAATCTTACAGAAAGAGTTACAATTTTATCGATTTCTATAAACGAGATATTGGAACCACAATTTAAGAGTCAAAAACTATCCAAAAATCAATTGTAGATAAGAAATTTTAATTAACAAGGAGTACTTACAGGAGCAAAATTATATATAATTGGGTAGAAAAGAAAAAAGAACCGTGCACCGAAAAAAAGAACATGAAGACATTAAGAGAAAAAGACTGGTGGCATATTCAAAAGAGTGATTCCAAATCTGATTTGTCATTTTATTCTCTTGAAATCCTTGTTATTCTCAATATTTAGTTTCACTTTTATTGTTTTTAGAAAGAAATAAGTTTCTTAGGGTTAGACTGATATGTAGTTTTTTTTTTTTTTAACTTTTATACTATTTAACAATGTTTTTTTCTTTTTTTTTTTATGATGAGGATGTATTATTGTATTTAATACTTGTAAAAGTTTGATTACCTTTTAAACTGATTTGCTACTCTTGGTTAAAATGGAGAAGAGATTCTTTGCATTGGATTAAATAATATATATTATGAATTGAATGAAATACAAATATGTATAAATATACTTTATGTAATAGTGATAGGTGGATTGTGAAAGGATCTATTTAAATTAGAATTTTTCACCAAACTTAATGTTTTTTTTATTTTAATTTATACAAAGATATAATAGATTAATAGGTTAAGTTAGATTTAATATAACCTAAGAAAGAGTATCGAATAATATATATAATTTGATTGTTCCCTGAATAAATCATTTTTTTTAGTAGTTTAGCAAGAATTCTATATTCTTGATATGGTAATCCTAAAAACCCTATTGTATTCTCCCTTGATTATATGTTGTTGTATTTAGTAATTGATCTTATATTTATTCTTATTTAGTTTTTTAAACTTTAACATTGGTTTTCAAAATAAAGTTAGAACTAATAAGTGTTTTGGTGCTTGTTTACTTTCAATCTTCGTAAGATAATACTTTATTTATTACCTACATTACTTGAATAACTAGTACGCTTACTAGTAGTTATTTGCATGCATAAAATTTTAGGTGCCATTGTTGAGAATCGAAAATCTTAACAATATTAAAATTCTTTGACCTTGGTTTTAATTTAGAATTTTAATTTTGTTTTTTTTTTGGCAAGATTCTTGTTGGTGCATAATATGATCGAGTGCTAAAGACATTATCCCTTATGATCTTTAAATTGAAAGAATAGTTCTTACATTAAACAAAAGCGAAAGAGTGGAGATGGTGAATAAGGAAAGAAATAGGATTAATCGGTTCTTACTAGAGTATGCAAAACCATTAGTCATGAGGATAACATCAAGCATTAAGAGGTTGACCATACAAGCAAATAATTTTGAAATCAAGTCAACCATCATTTAGATTATTCAAACTTTAGTTCAATTTGGTGCTTTACCTGGTGATGACCATGATGCCTAAACTACTAATTTCATGGAGATTTATGATACTTTTAAGTATAATGGTGTTTTTGATGAAGATTTAGCAAAGTTAGGTAAAACAAGTAAGAGTGTAGAACTTAATTTTTCCTTGATGTAATTAATAGTCTTGTTTTGATCACTACCCACTTAAAACTCATATTCTTTTTTATAACCTTAGTTAGTGGTATGATAATGGTGTTAAAATCCTTAACAAAGCGTTTATAAAAATTAACTAGATCATGAAAGTTACACATATCACTAATTGACTTAGGTGTAAGTTAATCATGAATTGCCTTAACTTTTTCCTCATCAACCTTAATACCTTTAATATTTACATTTTCTCCTTTTTTTTTGTTTTGATTATCTATATTTTTTCAATCTTTTTTTTTTGTTTACTCTCATTTTTAATCCCTAAACTTGTTGAGGTGATAATGGTATAAGAGTGACAGGTTTTTCATTCATTACAAAGGAATATTGATTCTTGAAACTATCATGCATAACTTGCTTGTCAAACTACCATGACCTTCCTAATAGGATATGACTTGCATGCATGGGTACAACATCATATAAAACTTCATCATGGCACCTTTTGATAGAAAATGACATGAGCACTTACTTATTTACCTTGACTTCACCACTTTTATTCAACTATTGAAACTTATATGGTGAAGGATGTTTCATAATTGGTAAATTTAGTTTTTCAACCATAATTGTGTTAGCCATATTAGTGCATCTCTCACTATCAATAATTATACTACATACCTTATTTTTGATAAGACACCTTATATGAAAGATGTCATCTCGTTGCACTTCATTTTTTTCCTTCATTTGCATATTCAATGCTCACCTTATGATGAGAGCTACTCTATTAACTAGATACTCCTCTCCATCATTTTCACCTTTTGATGATGACAAAGAATCATCATTTGATTCATTTGCAATTTTAACATCACCATTATTTCTCGAAATCATTGTATGCTTATTTAGACATTGAGATCAATGTGACCCCTTGTTAAACATTTAAAATATTTAACATTTTTATTTTTACTTGGTTGGGGGTCAAAATTACCTATCTCCTTGCTATAACCCATATTTTTGGTCTTGGATAGCTCGACTTTGGACTTGTAATTGGCCTTCTCGTCCCTTTTACTCCAATTTGGCTTTTAAGATAAGGTAAAACCCAAATTCTACCTAAATTGTGTGGAACCCTTTCATTTAATTTGTCTTTCAACTTTCATTGTCATGTGCACCATGTCTTCTAATTCTATGTAGTGTTACAATTCAACTATATTGGCTATATCTCTATTTAGCCCCTATAGAAATCAAGTAATGGTTACTTCTCTATCTTCTTATACATTCGCCCCAATCATGGCAATCTTAATCTCCTTAGGTAGTCTTCCACACTTTTGGTGTCTTGAGTAAACCTTTACAGCTTTTGGTATAACTCTCTGTAATTGTGATTGAGGATGAACTTTTTCCTTATAATAACCTTTTTCTCCTCCTATGTATCAATTGGCCACTCATAATTCCTTCTTTTAGTTAAAATAAGTTGATCCCACCAAATAATAGCATAATCAATAAATTCAACGACAACGAGGTTTACCTTTTTCTCCTCAAAATAGTTGTGGTAGTAAAAAACAATAGTATACTACTTAAAGATAATAATTGGAATTGAGATTAGCACTTTTTTGACAATTATAATTTCAAACAAATGAGCAAAGTGAAAAGGGTTATAAACAGACAGATTAATGCATTTGAATAATAATGTACTTAATAAAAAAATTAAACATAAATAAATAAATAAATAAATCACAAAGTAGCAAATTGAAAAATTGGTTGATCTAACTTGATTTAGAGGTGGACTTTGATACTAACTAATGTGGAAAACCCCAAAAAGACGTGACTTAGGGACCCAATGCATATAAGGAATGAAAGAATATCTAGGAAAGTTAAATCAGATTTTAATAACATAAACCCTAGACCTAACGTTCAAAAGAACACAAACTTAGGGTATTTAAGAAAGATATAGATGGCATACTCCAAAAAAGAAAAGAATTAGGAGAATACCACAAGAAGAGGTACCTTTTGATAAGTTCTTTAGCTCTCAAAAGAACTAAAGGAGAAAACCCTTGCCTTTTATTTCTCTTAACATTGTTTGATATTTTAGAACTTACAAGAAGGTGTCTATTTATAAGTTAAGATAACAATCCTAAAGAGGTATAAATTCCTATTTAGGATAAATCTTTATTGAGGAGACACTCTTATTTAAGACAAATTCTTACATAGAAACTTTCACTTTTATAACAATTACTTATTTAGAATAAACTCATACTTAAGAGTGAATGTTATTACTTAGTCTTGACTTATTAAGTATTTTAATTATATTAATAAGGCTTTCACTTCGTTTAAGTTTGAATTTGCACCATTTGTAACTTGGTTGGCTTAAATGTCCTAAATTAGCCTGTTTAGTACTTCTTTTATCTTTTTGACTCTAGTTTGTGTTATTGAGTCTTATGGAATGTGCAATGAATCTTTTGCATCCTTTGAAACCTTCCATATATCATCTCTAAGCTTCTCAAATTGGGTAAAGAGTGGGGGATAGAGGCAAGATAGGCATGGAGAGAGAAAAATGACTAAAAGAAAGGCTATCAACATCTAAATCATACCACAAAAAATAATATAGGAAAAAACATTAACATTTAGTAAGTTTAAAAAATGTCTCCAAAAAGTGGGGAATATTTTTAGAGAAAGCAACAATTTAAAAATCACTATTTGTACTCTTTCTCATTAAAGAAAATACATTGTATAAGAAATTTAGCCTTATAAGTATCCTTAATATCCACCATAAACTCTTTTTCCTCTTGCTAGTTAAGCTTTTCATTTATGACTAAGTAATCAATGAATATGCATACATCATAATAGATATCAATTAAAAGCTTATAATTGAAATATCAATTTTAACTTAACCATTTTAATTAGCCAAGAAATGGTTGAAAAAGCACAAAAATGAGCAAGTAGTCAAACAAAGTAATGGATTCTCATTTCAAGCACTTATAGGCAAGAAATGGTTAAAGAAAACTCAAATAAACAAGTAGGCAACCAAGTTAAAGATCTAAAACCCTAACTTTAGATTGAACTCCTTTTTTTATATTGAAACCTTAAAACCAAGCCAAATGCAATATTAACATGCCTAAAAGCACAAACAAACATGAAATTGACACCACTTTCTGAGAAATTCCCACCAAATCTATGAAAAAAGTCACCAAAACCTAACAAAAATGCCACTTTAAACAATAAGATATACTCCCCATAGCTCAATATCAAACCAAAAAGATAATCCTCCACACTAACTTATGCCCAGGAACCCTAGCCAAATACCACCAAAAAAAAAAAAATCACAAATACAAACCTTAAGTAGTAAATTCTATCCCTAAATTAGAATCAAATTGTAGCAGCAAAGCTTGAAGGCCCTTTTGGGTCTTGGATCTAAACAAGTCAAGGCCTCAAAAAAAGGAAATTAGAGGTTTAAACTAAAGCTACCTTTAGATTCCCTTTAAAACCATGAAAATAGGTAAGAATAACCTAATTAGGGGAAAAAAAAGAACAAAAAAAAAAGAGGAAATAGAGAAAAGCAAAAAGAAACCAAAATCATTCAATTTTTTCTTGAAATTACCAAAACCTTATCCCTTATGAACCAAAATCATATTTTATGGCCATAAAAGGAGAGGAATAAGAGAAAAGAGAAAAAGAGTTAAAATTTTTTGTGAGGAGAAAGAAAGAAACAAAAGAGACAAAAAGAGGAAGAGGGTGACTACTAGAGAGGGAAAAGTGAGAGAATTAGGCCTTTTCTTTTCTTTTTCCAAAAGAAAAATATATAAGGGTCCCAAAACGACGTTATTTTGGCATATTAAAAGCTAGCCTTGTTTGAAATGATGTTAATTTGGTGTTTGAACCTAGCCCTTAATGAATCCAAATGATGTTGTTTTGGTGTTTTATCAATAACCCTCTATGCTTGAAATAGTGTTATTTTGATGCCAAATGATGTCATTTCAAGCGAATTAGATTGGGCTTTTAGGCCCATTTCATGGCTTCTTTTCAAAACTCCTAGTTTAGGCTTTCCATACATACAAACCAATGTTCTTTCATATTTCTTTTTTTTTTTAATTCCAAAATGAAAATTGGTTTTTCAAAACTGTAAAAAAATAAAAAATAATGATTTAATTTGTTAAACACTCTTAGTTTTTTTAGTGTTACCTAAAAATTCAAAATTTTTCAATATTCCACAATAAACTAAAATTCCCATGGACATATCGAAGAAATGTCCAATTAAACTCAAAAATAACAAAATTACAAATTCTCCCATTTCTACAAAATTGCCAAAATTCCAAATCCTTTTTTAAAAATTCCTTTAATGCATATGATTAACCTAAGAAGTATCTAAGTTATCTTTCTAAAATTTTGAACATTTTAAAAAATTCTTTCTAATGTGAAGAATCATTTATGGCTTGCAAATTATTTAGTTTGATTATGTGAATCTTGTTAACTTCAAACTTCCTATGCCTATCCTTTAGACATGGATGATAGTTTATAAATTCTCATGTAGCCCATTAGTCAAGTCATGTTATAAATGCTATAAGAAATGGTGTCCATCTTAAGTTCCAAGGGCTACCATTCTTAATGAAGTGGTAATCTGCTCCATTTTAAAGGCAAAGCTAAGATAAAAGAAACTTTACAATTCCAAATTAAAACTTAGCCATAAAACTTTTAATAGCCAATCAAAGGATCCAAGAAATAGAGGACATAGGTTCTAGTTATAGACAAATGGGAGAGGCCTTTTCTTAGGCTCATTAGCAAATAGTAGCCCTCCAATGAGAAAATGCATTTCTAAAAAAACAAGAGGTTGACAGAAGTAGTGGCTTTTTTTGATACCCAGACAATCAAATGTTTAATGAACTTATTAATGAAAACCAAGATTTGTTTCATTAAGTGACTAATTGTGAGACTTAAATACATCACTTGACATTTCTCAATGAATAAAAAGAGGCTTAAATAGCTAAATGGGCCAACCAAGTCCAAGAATTTACTAGAAAAGCTTGATACATGGCTGCTAAACAATAAGAGTTAGGGGAAATGATCATACCCTTACATCCTTTTGTACAACATCTTGTGGCATTCTTTGAGGAGGGTTGTCTTCAATATGAGTTTATTAGCTACTACTTCTAAATGTTTTCCAAGGAAACTAACCTTATCTATCTGTCTATCTTCCCAGTTTCATGAAGTGTATATAAGCCTTAAGATGAGGATATGCCCCTTCAACTTAAGCGACGTATAATTCTTTATGTGTTTTGGCAATGTATAATGCTTGGTGTATTATATCTTTGGAAATGTATGACACTTGTTGTATTTTATCTATGACCATGTGTAGTTTTTAAGAAACATTGGCTGACACTATATGAAGTGAACCACACCTATGCATAGTATCCAATTGCAGGATAATTTAATAGCAATACTAACCCTAAATTTTGTTTATTTTCTTGTCTTTATTATACCATATAGTTACTCAAGCATACATATTGAAGGCTTTACAATCAAGCTTACTTAAAATAACAATTATAAAGTAACTTATACTAGGGTGATGATAGACAATGTTCCCACTAAAGGATTCCTTAAAGGAAAGATCATTGTTAATCACATCCATAAAGAAATGTTTTACATGGGTATTGTCAACAACTAGTCCCCTTACTTGATATATGATCTTTATCATTGTCATAGGCTAATACGTATGCCACTTATAATTGTAAAAAGTTTCACCAATTCTTATAAGGGAAGATGATCACTAGGGAGGTCATCTTGACACTTCACTAGTTATAAGCCATGAATATCAACATTAACATTGTCAAATAAGGAGACCTTAACTTCCCTACTATGAGACCAAGGCAAATCCCACTCATCTAACCATTATTTTATACATCTTAAAGTTTGGGGACCTCGCTTTTGAATACAAAAAGGATTCTTACCAAACCTCAGAGCAATCTTTCCTTACAAAAGGGACGATTGCCTTTATTCTAAATGTCATTGAATTTCTCTTAAGCAATATGGTTGAAGTAATTACAAGACTTGCTTTTTATAGACATGAGACATTTATGATTGGCAAGTTGTAACACATCCTTCGTAGACATTGACTAACATCAACAATACCCTTTTATAAATTACTTTTCCATCCCTTTAATGTACTTTCAAAATTTCCTTAAAGAAGCTCTCTACCTACTCACATATCTAGTTAGGAAGTACACCATCGTAAGGGTCAATGTCTTTATAAGACACTGGGTGAAAAATTTAAGGGCTTGTTCTAAGCTCTATAAATGGTTCAATCCTTTTAGTGATCCTTTGCATGTCTTCTATCATTTTCATTTGCACTTAGATGTGTGGGTTCAAAATCAATAAACTAGGATGTAGATTTATCCCTATGTTTGGAAGATTTTTAGTTTTTCATTAAATGCTTCATTAGACCCTTAAAGCAATCTAGCTCTATGGTAGGACATCAAGATAATTCTCTATTATCACAATGGAGTTACCCTGATGAACCCTTCTTAAGACTTTTTTCCCAACTAACACTTACCATTATGATGGACACATCTATTTAGACAATGAGATGCTTCTTACTTTCTACATATAGTTTCTTTTTCATTAGTAGATCTACCAATATATAAAAAGTGATATCAATCTTAAAGATTTGGAGCTATTGATGACGAACATGATTCAGAGGATGATGGATTGCAAGATATTTGAAGAAAAG
The DNA here is from genome assembly GCA_023213295.1 of Bruguiera hainesii. Classification (NCBI taxonomy): domain Eukaryota; kingdom Viridiplantae; phylum Streptophyta; class Magnoliopsida; order Malpighiales; family Rhizophoraceae; genus Bruguiera; species Bruguiera hainesii. The sequence continues at coordinate 6,924,843 of JAHOYR010000012.1, forward strand.
GACCTATTATGCACATAATACTAGACTTTGGCTCTAAATAGTTATGTAGTAAACTTTTAATAGCATGAAGTAAGACATTCTTACGTCTTTTGCTACAATATGGAATGTAAAAACTAAAATGATTTGATAATGAAATCTTTTATATATATGTTTAAAAAACTCATTTATTTAACATGTCACTCTGATATATATTAAGCATCATTTATGCATCATCCATTTTTACTACTTTTCAAGTAGATTATAAATGGGTACAAACTGCATTAAAGCTCATAGCTAGTAAGTACATGATTCAAACCTAGTCATACACCTAAAAAATGAAAGGCAAAGTTAAGGAATTGACATGATGCATAATGGTTTTTATACTTCTATGGAGGAGTTTAAGGAACTAATGCAACAAATGATTCAAATGCTTGCAAAAAGGAAGGCAATTATTGAGAACACTACCCCTTAAAATCTCCACACACCTTGCCAAATCCACCTAAGCACCTTGGATATCCCAAGCACCTTACGTTTTACCAATAACACTTCCTTTTCTACTTAAATACTTTGTTGCAGAGCATCTTACAACATTTAATACCAAAAAACAATTTGATTAATCCTTAGGTAGTTGTTGCAATCTTGCTAGCTCTAAAATAAATACTAAAGCTCTAAAAGTCAAAGAGGTTTCTATGAAATAAAGGATATTGTATACAATAAGAAATTTGGATTATTAAGGGAGAGGATATAAATGGCCCTTTTAGACACCTAAGTTTGAGAAATATGATGAGAAAAGACTACGAATTGACTACTGAAAATGTAGATTTGAAAGGTGGCTAATGCCTATGATGAGAAATTGTTGATATATTACTTTTAAGACAATATGATGAATGTGGCTTCTCATTAGTATATAAAGGAAGAAGAAAAAAAATCATCACTTTCAAGGTTAAGTTTATGTACATCTTCGAATTGAAGTCCACTTGGCTAGACCTTAGGCTATGGAAAAGAAGCCAAAGAAGATTATTAAACAATATGCAAAACACTAGCATGATCTAGCTATACAAGTCAGCCTTATCTCTTAGGAAAAAAGCTAATCTTTATTTTTCTTAATACTTTAAAACCTCCCTATTATGATGGAATAGTAGAAACCCTATCAAGAGGTTTCACTAATTTGGTAATCATAAGAGAACAAATTGATGAGGGCATTCATAAAGGCAAGTTTTTTGATTTTGTCATTATGTCTACAATGGTCAAGAAGGCCAAGACTAGCCAAAAGGAAGAAAGTGAAGTCCAAATGGTAGAATAGGGACTTTGGTCAAAGGTTCAGCCCTCTTATTAGTCTTTTGGCAATCTCCAAATATAGTTCAATCCTCGACTATTGCAACAACCCTCGAATTTGTTAACTTTATTCTTTTATCAAAACACTCAAGTAAGACCTCCTTAACCTAGCATTTGGAAACACTTATAGGTTATTAGTGTATACCTTAGTAACTAATATGTTGGTTACTTTTATGAATATATATATGATGCATATAATTTATCAATCAATGGTATTGTTTATTTTTTAGTATTATTTATATGCATGATATGATTATTGATAAACTCCGAAGATAAAATCAATAGGATAAATATACTTTGCAAATGTAATTATAATGAGATCATAATTATAAGATACCTATTGTATCAAAGTATTATTCCTAAATATTCTTAATCAATGAGACATTAAGACCAAACTTTGATAGAGTTGTGAGACTAACATATGTTGTGCTTCTTTTTTATGAAAAAGTAGTCAATCTTATAAACTAAGAGCATAACGATACTTAAACAAACGTATGGGTGCTTGTTAGTTGAACAAGTTCACTAAATTGATCCATAATGAGATTTCTTAAATAGAATATTACTTATGCATTTGAGGAACTTTTTATATGATGGTCGTGTAAGTAATCCTTATATTTAAGATTGCCAAGGTATCTCATATAGGAATTGGTATACCTTTATTTTACCTTTAGGTTGTCTTAATTAAGGATTGCTTATGAGGGTGAATGTTAGGTATATCAAGAATTATGTAGAGATAGTTAAGTGACTAATAAAGAATCTGTTACCATGAAGTAATCATAGGAGAATGTTCCATTTATTTTCATTGAGCATTAGCTTAAGAACTCATTGTGCAAGGTGGAATAATGATTTATAAGGTGTTATGATCTCATTCATGTAATCAATGACTATATGATTATTTAAGAACTAGTATAATTAAATAATACAAAATAGACACTAATTTCATACTCTAAACTTAATTGAAATTTTATTATGACGAAAGGATTGAATTACACTAGAGACTATGCATTGAAGGGATTAGTTAGATCACTTAAAAGGTCCTAACATTTTTGTAGACATGATACGGGGCTAGTTTTGATTTATTAATATAAATAAATTAATTAATTAGAGAATTAATGATAATCCTTTGGATTATAATTTATATTAATTTCCAATATGTTAAGATTCTAATAGGTCACACACGTTAGGACAATTGTGGAAATATAAAATGAAGATCAAGTCAGACTTGATTGAAAAATTTTAAAAACTTTTGGGTTTAAATATATGACATTTGGAAATATAAGAACTAAAGTGCAATTTATCAAAAATTTACACAAGTCACTTAGATAGGGTTTTAAAATTAGAATCCTTATAAAAACCTTACTATATGATTAGATATTGCATGCCTAGTACATTTGTGTTACTAGCCACTCTTCTCCCTCTTAACTTAAAGGTTGTTAGAGACTAGATGATTTAATAGTGGTAGTTTTTGATAACTTTATGATAGGCTTAAAAGAGAAGAAGAATTACAGATTAGTCTAATAATAATTCTATCTTTAGGCTATGTTGTAATTATATTTAATAAGTAATCAATTTGTTCTTAGAAATTAAAATTTTAAAATCTCCATTTTTGTTGCATGGTTATACAATATTTATCTCTATGATTTTGAATAATAGTATTAGATACTAAGTTTGCATGTTAGATGTAATTCAATTTCATATTAGACTATTATTAATTAATAATTTGATTGATTTGTATGTTGATTTGCTGTTATTAGAAATTTATGATTAATTCTTTAATTTGATTTTAGTCAAACAAAATTTAAAACGACAAAAAAAGGGCATTTTGTATGTTGCATCTATTAGGTAATCAAAATTACCTAAGCATGATAGCTTAGCATGCATGAATTGTTCTTGCATGGTGATGGCTTTGGGAAAGCTAAACATCAAGTAAAAAAAAAAAAAAAGTTTATGCTTGCCAACATTAGCCATTGGTATGTAATAATTATTGTTACAATTTGGCCAAAATTGACCAAGTCAATATAAAAGCAATAATCGGTCCTCGACCTTTGTTATGGGTAATTGAAATTACCTACACTTGGCTTTGTGAAAGCCATATGGAGGGCCACTAGTTTGTTGTTTTTAGCCATCTACAACTTGGCTTAAAACAATTAAGCCTTATGTTGGCAATAAGGCTTATTGCTTGTGCATCATTGTTGTTGCCTTACGGCAATAACACACGTGGTGATGAGGCTGTCACCTTGTCAAGAAAAGTCCCTGTTATCATGGTCATGTAAGTCATGACCACTCAAATAGTGACACACATATTATGAACATACATCTATAATATCAAGAAATGTTATTGTATTTAGTCTTAATGCTAGGTAAAAACTCCAATAGCAGTTTAATATAATTAGAATTTTAAATTTCTAAATTTTTTAGAATTCAACTAATTAATTTGGTTAAATTATTAAATTAAAAGAGTTTTAATTTAATTATAATTTCAAATTTTTTTTTCTAGATTATATATGTTGTTTCTTATTTCATTAGAAAATTGTTTTCAATAAATTTAATTGAATAATGATATTTAATAAGATTAGAAAATCCTATTTAAAATAGGATTTCTAATCTAATAATGAGTTCCAAATTTAATTGAGATATCTATTTGTCATGAAAATCTTGATTAGAAGATTGAATCCTAGTTTGATTAGGTAAACATGAGTAAAATGTTGGCCATATAATAGTTAAGTTTTATTGATCATAACTTTTGAATTGTAAGGAGTTATGGGGCCCAACAGTTAATAATGGAAAGCTAGTTTTGAGCTTTTTGAGATATCTAGAAGAGACACCTAATTGGGCATTTATGAATTTAGAATTTAAATAAAAAATGTAGAATTTTTGAGCAAATAAAGTTTAGTCCATATATCTTTCAATTTGATATGTATTTTATAAACTAATGGGTATTTTGTTTCAAACAAAATTCTTAATTAAGGTCCCATTATGAATGAATGAAATCAAATTAATTTAATTTAATATTTTCAATAGTTAAAAATATTATTTTAAATTACATATAAGATCAATAATTATAATTAGACACATGTTTACCTTTTATGCACATAATATGATTATGATGGCATGATAGATGATTATGGACTCATAGACCAATGTGATTGTGTTTATTAATTGTTGAACCAATGTAATTTTTGGAATATAGGGACTACATTTCCTACCTTTTTGATATTCTCTAGTTGTAAATTCTTTCCTTATCTAAACTCCCCTTAAATATAACTTAAGATTTCTTTTTAAATTATGTGATTGTTATATAAGACTCCCTTTAAATGTAACTTGAAGTTTCTATTTAAATTGTGTAATTGTTGTATAATTAGAGAATTTAAGAATTAGGTAGAATATGTTTTTGTAACCATAGAGATTAAGATGAAGACATCAAAGGAGACATCAAGCAGAGATTGCAAGTAAAAGGACTTTGGAAGACCATGTTGCAATCTATTAGGATTTCCCCATTCAACTTCCTTTTATGGCTTGAGGAAGTTAGCTTAATAGAATCCATAATCATCCATATTAGAATAGCATGGGTTATATGATATGAATGTGACATATATTGTAGTTATGATGCTAAATGTGTGAGATTGATATTAAATAACAAAATTCCTTAATTAAAATATTAAGTATATGTTAAGAATATGGTAAGTTATCTTCCATAATTATAGTATAAAACTAGAGTTTTGTTTGATGGAGGTTTGTTAGGTTACTTTAAGGCCTCCTTAACTCAAATATATTTAACACTATAACTAATGGGTCCTATTTAACTAAATTTGTTTAATTTGGATGAGTTACCTCATTATCATATAAATTTAAAGGCAATGGTTAGGCAAAAATATATGATACATTTATACGAGTTATCATCTAACTAGTGTAGGAGTCATATGAGATGTGATTAGTAAGTTATGTTGTTTACTTAATTTATTTTATTTGATTTGTTGGGTTACCTGAAGGTCAAATAAATTAAATAGAATTCTAACCTATAAAAAGACCTTTGATCATATTTTTTAAGTTAATAGAAAGGACTATTGATTAGATTAAAATACTAGGATTAACTAAAAGGATCAAATACCTAATTTATTTTGTTACATATGCATGAAAAATAATACTCTCTTTACATGATTTTGTGATTAGAAAAAAAGGAGTAATAACTTGTCCCTTGTTAGTATATTAGATGTTAATTAGCATACTAGGCCAAATCTCTTGGATTGTATATTAATTTAAGAATTGTTCTCAAATAAGGCAAAGTAAGTTTGTCTAATTGTCCTTTATAATTTTATGTTATTTGTTCTTATAGAGGGCATTGTCAATAAATTTTAGGAGATTTATTAGTGATAATGATCTAGTAAAATATGTGATGCTAGCTAGTAAGTCTCTTAAACTTTGATGGCAATATAGATTGTGAATATCAATACCATGATTATGCATCTCAAAAGGTTAAATGATGTGCGTGGTAAGACTAAGAGATAGATGAATCTACAAGGAATTGTTTTACTATGAGATGACAAAAAGATCTTTGATGAACAATAAGTGTTTTAAAGATGCTTGGTTAATTTGAGAAATTAAGCCAATACGGTTTTATCAAAGATTATGAGTTGAATGTTAACTTGATTTCTTTATCTTTACCTCAAAGTTATTCTTAGTTTGAGATGAATTTTCATATGGATGGATGTTTCATTAATTGAGCTATTAAATATGATCATGACTGCATGAGGATACCTTATGGAAAGTTATCTAATATTTTTCTTATGGATTTCCTCCAACAATAACAAGGAGGGTTGAAATAGATAAGCTTAATGAAAATATAGTTCAATCTATATTTATTAAAAGGACAACAATAATGACACATATCATTATAAAAGAAACTGCAAGTTTTTTTTTTTTTCATCTTAAAGACATAAAACTTAGAGAAGTTTCCTTTTAGGAACCTAAGAAAATTAAACCTTCAAAGAAAGGCTTGCTTTTAAGGTATATGGCTAGAAATCTAAATTAAATAATCATTATCCTTTATATGACTATTAATTAAAGTCATACCAATAAAACAAGAATCATTAAGTTTCATAAAGATGATTACTAGGATCTATTTGATTATAAATCATATGGAACATGTGAATCTTGTTTATTAGATAAAATGATCAAATCACCCTTTATATGAAAGGGAAAATAGTCAATGAATCATTTAGACTAATACATTAAGATGTAAATGGTCTAATGACTATTCATGATAAAAGAGCTTTCTTATATTTCATCTATTCAATCATCTTAGACATGATTATAAGTATTTATTGAAATAAAAATTTGAATTCTTTTAGAAAAGTTCAATGAGTTTAGAAACAAAATTAAGAAACAAACTTGTAAAAATACTAGATTACCTTAATTGGATTGAGATGGAGAATATTTAAAGCAAGTTTGATGATTATCTTAAGGAGAATGAGATTTTCTTACTATAGACTCCTCCTAAAATCCTGTGGAGTTTAAGAAAAAGAAACCTTACATTTTAAGATATTATACGGTTTATAATGAGTGATATAGTTTCAAATCCTTTCTTTAAAACTATGTCATTGAAATTTATACTCCCCTTTTGAAAGTTTCCATCCAAATTGATTAATAAGTTTTCATATGAGATATGAAGTAGTAAAAGGCCCAACTTGTTGCACTTTAAGATTTGAGGATGTGATGCTTTGTGAAGCATTTATTATTTGGTTAGTTTAAAGCTAGACCAAATAAATACATTATTTATGCAATACTTATAAATAGTTGATGAATATTATTTCTACCACCTAATTGAGCAAAAGAGCTTGTGTTAAAGCTTGTTGCCTTTTTAAAGGGAGAATTTGTTCTCCAAAAGGAACAATGGGCACTAAGTAGAGCTTGAAAAAGTTCAAGACCCACAATATGACATCTAAAAGGAAGTCGAGTTTGTAATTCTTGTATTGGGTACATGGCCAAAGACTTACTAACATATGAAACTCTATACATCATGCTTTATAGAGAATTGAGTTTCTCTTAAAAGTATAAGATGATGTATTACTTATTTAGGTTAAGTTTACTAGTTATGAGGAAACAATGTGTGATATTGATTACAATTAATAACTTAAGGTAGTAAAATCTAAAATAGACTCCATGTACATCAACTAAGTATAGACTTTGGTTGATTCAAGTAAAGGAATTAAACCTATTAGGTGTAAGTATGTCTTTAAAAGCAAGACATGCATGGATGGCTATACTAATGTTCAAGGTTACAACCAAAGTCAAAGGGTTAACTTTGAAGTTTAATAATCCAAAAATATTCTTCATAAAAAACATGGGGAAACAACCTACATTTGGAAAGGATCTATAAAGATTAGATCTTAAGGGTTGAGATTTATGGAGATAAATCTAAAAGGTTGCTTCTAGTTATCCTAGTCTAAGTACAAATTGCTAAAATAGTTTAATAGTAGAAAAATCTAATAAGGGATTCTTGAATACATTGTATAACATGATTCTTTCTCAGGTCATGTGTCCTAAGATATAAAATTAAAGCAGATATGATAGATAAGAATTATCATATATGCAATATCATGTATAAGACTATATATATCTAATAAATAGATATGAGACTGATCCAAATGATAGTCATTGGATAGTTTGTAAAAGGCATTCTTAAATGCTTATGCAATATTAAGAATGAATTTCTATTCAATGGAGAAAATGAACTTAAAGTTTATGGATATTCAAATAGTTTCCTTAAGTCTATTAAATCAAAGTTTAGAGAAAGTTTTACTCAAATTGGTGAGATTGTGAGTTAGAAGAGTCTTAACTTGATACAATTGTTATACTTGAGTACATCTTTGTATATGAGGCAACAAAAAAAAGTAATTTTGGATGAAAAAGTTCATTTTTGAACTTACTAAGGTTATAAACATTGTTAAGCTAGTAATTGTGTATTATGGTTGTAATAGAGTCATTGTATAAAGAACCTAGGTCTTATGAATGGTTCAATTATATGTTTGAATGATTCCTTCTCATCATTAGAATGATGGAGTGGAAAGATGTAAAGATAAGGAAAATACCTACTTGAGAGCATTTAAGAAATTCCATATGTTAAGCCTTTGTTCCAATAAGAAATAATTGCTACATTGAGAGATATAGTATATGATACAAAGGTGGTTGGCTATAATGCAAGATAATTATAATGAGATTAGAATTATGGGATACTTATTGCATCAAAGTATCATTTCTAAATATTTTTGGTTGATGCATTATCAAGACTGAACATTAATAAAGTTGTGAGATTGACATATATTATATTTTTCGCTTGTGAAGAAAATAATTGATCTTATAAATTAAAGTATGAAGATACTTAAATAAACATGTGGATACTTGTTAGTTGAACTAGTTCATTGAATTGACCCATTATGAGAATCCATAAATGAAACATTACTCATGTGTTTGAGGAATTTCTCATGTAATAATTATGTAAGTGATGAAAAGGCAAAGAAGATGAAGTAAAACCAAAATCACTTTTAAAAGTTAGGAACTTAAAATGAAGTTAGTTAAAGCACTTGTAGAATAAATGATAGCAACTATCACCAATGGAACCACCAAGCGTCATGTAAGTGATGAAAAGGCAAAGAAGATGAAGTAAAACCAAAATCACTTTTAAAAGTTAGGAACTTAAAATGAAGTTAGTTAAAGCACTTGTAGAATAAATGATAGCAGCTATCACCAATGGAACCGCCAAGCATCACTAAAAATTTTCAAAACCATTGGTTTCAAGGAGACAAAAACATATCTCCTCTTATGGGAGGAGGTAAGTGATAAAGAGTCAGCCCAACTCCCTTTAGCCTATCAATAGGTATTAGCTTGACCCAACTCCAAAGCCCAAATCCATTACCAAGCTCAAGCTTGACCCAAAGATTGGGTGACCCTCCACAAATGGATAGTACTATTCAAACCCAGTTATCCATCATGTCAACATTTAAAGTCCACTAATTGGAATCTATGTAAAAAAGCTCCATAGGTCCTTTTGTATAAGGTATTGGCAATTCAACTCTGCTAACGCTACTTCCTACTCCCCTCATCCTTAAGGAATTGACTTGAGTGTTGGAGTACTAACGCTAGAAACATCTCCATCTTTAGTCTCTATTTGTTTTGCAAGCTTACAATTGAGGTCCAAAGTACATTAGGGCTGTCGGCTTGGAATCCTATCGATTGCATTTTAAAATACGGTTTGTAAATTGTCACTAAACTTAAAATAAAGGATGTGAAATGCAATTTTCACTTCTAGCATCTATCATCTTTTTCAGGTTCCTTGCCTTGCAAATAATTGTGTTCATTGATTATCATTAAAGGTAGCAATGGTCAAAACTACTAACCAACGAAGTTCCCACATTGACATCAAGACCAAGCTCCTTTCTCACAACGTAGCCATGAATTTCTTTCTCGTTATTCAAGAGGCCCAGTTCAATAACAGCCTGGGGAACACTAGTTGAAGATATTGAATTTGGACTATGACATGAAACTTGCCTTCTCTGCGAAGTTGTGAGAACGTCTTTGTATAAGCCATGAAGAGCAAAGCCCGAGAGTAGGCAATTCTAGGTTAATATGTCTGGTTTTACACTACATGATTCCATTTTATGGAGTAGATCCTAGGCTCCATCCAAGTAACCAAGTGCAGCATATCTTGAAATAATCGAATTCCTTGAATAAAATGCTATCCTAGCTAATTGGAACTTCTCTTTTCTTCAGCACTTGACAAGATATGGACAACTTTGATTCCAGTGCTTGTTTTAAAACATATCCATGAATCTGCTTCCCTTCATTGAGAGCTCCCGCTTTCACACAACCCATATTTTTAATCGATTTATTATTAATAACTTACATAATGACAACAATCTAGTTGAAAACACAAAAATATTTATTGGTAACAAAAGAAAAAAAAAATGTTGACAGCAGACAATAGAAAATAGACATGAAATACAAAGAAAAAAAAAAGAACAAATAATAGAAAAAACAATATCAAAAAATTCACAGCTTAACCAAAGAGAACCCTAGATTTTTATATTGTGCAATCACGAAACGAAAATGAGTTTTACTCAAGTTTTCATGAGGTAACTTTTTCTCAGTGTGTCCAATTTGTTTAGGATTCTTCATCGACTAAATTATTATCATCAAATTTAAGATTACTTAATTAAATTTTAATGTTATAATTTAGATTTTCTTTTTTTAAAATTTAGAAGAAAACAATAAAACACGATAATTTGCCAATATATATTCGTTATGGTCTTTTCATTCAACAATAGACAAGCATTTGTCTAAGCAGACGAAATATTTTACATTTTTTTTTAATTTTATTGTAAACAAAGAGGAAACTAGAGACAACTTTGAGCCAAATGGCACGGGAATTAGAGTCTAATAAATATTTTAAAAAAAGATAAGATTTTCCTTCGAAACATATTGCAAATTCGGAAGCCTTACCATATTTTAAAATTTCGAATATGCAATTCTTTTAACTTCAAAAAAAGTAATATTTTACAAAGTTTAGGATTTGGAAAAATCTATAATTGGCATATGTATCTGGGAAATCCAATAATTTTAAATCTCTAATTAACACTCAATTTTCATAAAAATAAGAAAAAAAAAGATCAAAATCATTATTCGTGTGTACCAAATGTGCATAAATGCTAGGAACTATGTTAGTAATATGGTAGGATTTTTTATTATTGATTATTAATTATTAATCAACTACAACCTTATTTTAATACTAATTGACTATAATAACCATATTATTATATTTATTTTATTATGTAATGCACTACACGGCCACAAAAGTTGGAAATGTTGTCAGTGAAGGGGCAGAAACATTTATTACTAATAATCTATAATATTTATTTTTTGTATTAATTCACAAATAAACTTATTATTATATCTATTATGCACGAACACGATAAAAAGGTTGTCACGTCTAGTAATGGTCTTTTATGTATAATAAAAATTGAAATTTAAACGACAATTTATGATTTATATATAATGATCTGATTGAATAAAATATATTGCCCGTATAACATGTACTAGCATAAAAAAGGGAATCAAATTATTATACTAAAAGAAAGCTCCTTATGTGGAACAAATAAATTCCTTAATTAGATAGAAATAGGATTCAATGCTTATAGTCTTAGCATTAATATTATAATACAGAAAAAAAAAGAAAAAGAAACAATACTCCTTATAATCCCACAGAATTATGGCATTCTACGAGTCTAAATCTATGGACTCTATTAACACACAAAAAAAAAAAATTCAAAACCTTTTGATTTCATTGTAAAATTCAATATGGTCCGTGGGGGACTTTTCGTTTCATTCTTAAATATATCGTTTAAAAAGTGAAAAATTAATTATAATCAGAAACATTGTGATTACGTTTCTTCTCGCATGTATATGGAAAGCATATAAAACCACGAATTTGTATCGACTTCTTTTTGCTTCATAGCCACTAATTTGACTTGGATATTGAGATACTTAATATGTTATTTTCAATTATTTCGTTCCTATGACATGTCTTAGATATATAAATAATGCCAATTAATTAGGAATTATGGGGCTACTACAACGGGACTTGAGTTCTCTCTTTCTCTCTCTCTCGGCCTTTGCTGGCATTTTTGTAACATATAATCCTGTATGTGAAAATTTGATCTTTCTTTTTCAATAAAAAAAAAAAACGAAACTCTTTAACTAATTTATAGGCATTGTTATGGATATTACACAATAGGCTATATGTGCTTGCTAATTTTATTTTTAAAAAATATAAGTATAATAGGCTCTCTTAAAAAGTAACACAATCAATAAATAGGTAAAATTAAAAGAATAAAATAAAATAAAACAATCTTATTTTTGTATTAGCACAACTTGGTAAACCCACGACTTCTTTTTGAAATCAAATTAACCTTTTCGACATTCTTGTTTTTATTGTAAAGTAATTATTTAAATAGACTTTACTGATATTCAAATTTAAAATCTTTTTATTCAAGTTATGTAATTTAAGTAACTTATATAATTGAGTAATAAATTACTCAAAATTTAAGAAAAAATAAAAATATACTAAATTTGAATAAAAAATATCTAATTTGAATAATATAAATTTAATATTTTTATATAATTTTTATAATTTGAATGAAAAATTATTTAAAATTTATTTAAATAAAAAATATGAAATTTGAGTAATTATTTAAATAAATTATACTATTATTCAAATTTTAATTATTTTCCCATAATTTACATAATTTAATTTATAAGTTACTCAAAATTTAAAAAATATTATATTTAAATCAAAAGCACTTAATTTAAATAACTTCTTTGCATATATGAGTTAATTTAATTCTCTTTTTTAAGTGAATTAATTATAAATTTCCAACGTATTATATATAGTATTCCCAATTTAGAAAAGGTAAATGTAAAGGCTGCCATAGCTACAGGCGGTAAAAGTTCATGCTTCAAAGGGCTGCATAAAGAGAATTGTTTCGTAATGTCGTCTTATTTTCCAACAAAGCAAAGCGGATGCAAGAGCAAAAAGTTAAACTTAGCAATAGCTTGAAAGATTTGCCAATTAATGAGAGTTCAAGCGTCCAAGTGAAACTCTTCAATGAGTTGTACTTCTGAACGGCCTGAGGAGAGCAATTCAATCGCTCTGGTAGCCCAGTGCTTATAAATTAAAAACTCTTGCTATTAACCTCATTTGGTCTGTCGTGAGCTCATCTCCGACATCGCATTCCGCAGAGCCCTCTTCCCCATCCTAGCTAATTTAAACCTGGCTGAAAATTGAAAATCCAAAAGTCCTCGCACACTTTTACCTTCCATGAAGTTACCAGGTTGATCAGTTACGGAAACCCATTACCTTCTCTGCCTTAATAGGTGGCTTGTTCAATTTGAAACCAATTAAAGTGTAACATCAATGGGATCATTATAAGCAGCCCTCTACTCTTCCTCAACATCTCTGTATAAATACCTTCCATAACCCTCAAACCAAGCATGTCCATTCACTTCTCTTGCTTCCTCAGAAGCTCAGACGGCAGAAGGTAATCATGGCCGACAGAAATGTTTATGTCATTGGTGCTCTAGGGTTTTTTCTCATGATCATAGCTAATGCTGCTGCAACTAGGGACATGCCAATGAAACCAGGCTACAACCTTCTGGCGAGGCTTGAAGCCAGTGGTGGTGTAGTTGAGTGCTGGAATGCATTGCTAGAGATAAAATCTTGTTCGAATGAGATTGTCCTGTTTTTTCTCAATGGCCAGACTGATATTGGTCCTGAGTGTTGCCGTGCCATTGACACTATCACCCGTCATTGCTGGCCCGCGATGCTTACCTCCCTGGGTTTCACGGATGAGGAAGGGAACATACTGCGAGGCTATTGCGATGCATCTTCTCTCGGTCCTGCTGCTGCCGGCTCGCCTGTGCAGTTTCAGCCCGAGCAGAAACCTGTGGTGTTGGCTTAGAAAAGGTGCCAGCTCACTGATTTTCTACTTCCGTTTGAAAAGGGTCTTGTGGCTTTGTGTTGGTTGTTCAATGTCCAACTATCCGATAGCTGAATAAGCGTTAAAAGTTTCTAGTGTTATCTAGTCCGGAGCTTCTATGGGTCTTTTGGCCTACAAGGCATCTTTATTTGTGACTGGGTCATGTTGTTTCTTATAGAACCAAAAAAATTAATCTTATTCAGATTACTGAATATCAAAACTTGAGATGAACCCAAGCGTCACGGAAATATGAATTCAATTTTCACGCCATTTGAAATGCATCAGTGGTTAGTATCAATTCCAATTTGCAGTCAAGACACGAAAGTTCACTAATTCTTTGATGTTAGATGCGCTTTGTATCTAAATTTCGAGGAAATGATATTATCTAAAATTCAAGTACTGAATTCCATTAACTACTTGGTCTGTTTGGTACTGCATACGTTTATCATTTTAATGGGTTGCTAATATAGAGCTGGGGCCCTCAATTGCTACACGCCCCTTGAAACAATTAACCCAGAAGCTGAGAGCCTAAAAACATATCTAGTTTCCTACCAGGGATTATAGATCATAAAATAGAGGCCAGCACAGCACTGCAACTCGATTCTTTCACTCACAAACTCCCTTCCAACCTGTTTCCACAACCTCAATTCATCTTTTGCTTCTCTAATGGGTTGCAAGGTCTTGAATCATTTTTAACTTGTTCCATGATCTTCAGCCACTCGACCATTTATGGCGTGTGTACAATTTCAAAGAGTCTAGTTGGTGCTACTCCTTGTAGCTCCAATATCATTTCTAGTACTGGCTTTGGCTTCATTCACCTACATCACCTCAGAAGAAGTTGCTGCTATATGGCTCCATAAACAAACTTAGCTCACTTGCCTCTCAAAATGTCAGGAATTGCCAACACCAGCTCCTCTTGTAGATCATAGTAAATTCATAACATTAAATTCATGGTGTCTTGACCTGTTTGAGCAATAAAACTCCAACTAAAGTGGGACTCCTCCTAACTGAAAAGAAAAACAAGGGATAAAGGATGAGATACAAATATTGTAATAAATAAACTTGACATGCATAATGAGAGAGAATAACTCTACCTAATGAACTCAAAGATAAGACAAACATAAATGAATATACCTATTAAACTAGTTTGGGTACATATCACGTATCACGTGTCAAGAAACCATCAAACATTGAACACAAAAAGAGAGCGAGGAAACTATCATTACAAGCCACAAGGAAAACACTTCGTATATAATTAGCCACCCAACACAGTCGTGCCCCTATCACGGTCAAAAGTTGGTCATAGCGTCTACATGGGTGAAACATGTAATAATATTAACAATGTGCAAACTGGTTACTATTTCTTTCAATGGATGAGTGCCAAATAACTCATCTTGATCCAGCTATGTTTGTGTATATCATAAATATGGCCTAAACAAGCTTTAATATCAAGCAAATGATGATCATGGTTCTCAAGTGGTCAGTATACTAAGTATACTAAGACAGGAATAGATAAATAATAAGAATCAATATTAGCAAGTCAATCTCCTCTAACTAAGGTTACTAACTTGTTTTACCAAAACTCACCAACCTTAGTATAATTCATTATCATATAATAAACATGCAATGCTATATCTTTAACTATGCAAGAAAGGTAACCTATAGAAGTGATTCTCATGCTTAACACCTTCCATCAACTTTGTTTAAGCTATGTATTTTTGCATTTAGAATGATGCCTTTTAGGTTATGTAATGCTCTTGTTACTTTTCAAATATGTATAATATCCTTCTTCTTTGTCTTTCTTTTGAAGGATTCTTAGGATTAACATGTGATAGTCAAGCTATTGACTACAAAAAATTGCATATTGGAGGCATCCCAGCATGGTTACGGATTAGGTTTTTTTTTTTTTGCTTGTGTTTGTTTTTTATTAATAGGTTGATTTGAGTTTGTTTGGTTTTGCTTTATAGGTATGGTAGCTATTTTGGAGAATTACAATGTGGACACTATTGCTTCATAAGGATGAAAGATTTGACAATGGAAAAAGAGGGGAGTATTGTTTTCCTTTTTTGCTTATTTTTCATGCTGGGGACAATGTTCATCTTAAGTTTGGAGGACAGAGATTCACTTTCTGATTTTTATCTTTTGATTTTTTTTTTTTTAAGGATGGAGGGATGAAAATAGGATTTTGATGGTGATTTTCTATTACATGGGCACGGCTAAATTCCTTTTATTTAAATTATGATGCATATTTACTGCAAGCTAAGGGTCTTATTCCTACATGATAATTGATTTAAGATATAGCAACACTTAATAAAAAGGAGTTAAGAATACTTAATTGTTATGATTATTGAACTGTATGCTTTATAAATATGTTTGTGTGAATCTTATGATTGTTTGCATGAGGATTATCTTGTAGCAGTCCCTTGAAACTAGCCCTAAACCAAGTTTAAATAAAAATTGGTAAAAAGTGATTGAATTAAAAGAGAATTTTGGAATTTATAAGTATTATTGTATATCTAAGGTTTCTAATTTCTTAGTAATTAAAGGTTATATGTGACACTTATGTCAACTTTCACATTAAAAAATGACATGAAATGTAAGTATGCGAAGCATCTAAGTTTATAACTTGTTGGAGTAACTTGATGCTTTTATCATAGATGTTAGTATTTGTGTAAAGACATAAGTGATAGCCTAAGAAAAAATGAGTTATGGTTATGCTAAAGATGTGAAATTTTTTTAAAAAAAAAAGAATAGAAAAAAAGGATAAAGTGAATAAGAGGAAAAAGTGAGAAAACCCATATTTGCTACTTTTGTTTGTAGTAATAGAGAGGGGTAGTTGCAAGTTATGATTGTTGCATGATTTAATGACATTGATCACAAGTTTGCATGAATTTATTTTAAGGTAAGTATAGATATGAGAATATTAGTTGTAACATAATTAACTCCCCTATTTGGTAGTATTTGGTTTTGAATTAAGATTCAAGTTTGAATGGTTTCAAATCTTATATTGACTACAAAATAATATTTTGGTGTAAAGGTTTAAGAAAATTGGACATAATTATAACCATGAGATATCAATTTGTCATTTCTCTTTTGTTGTCATCTTTGTTTCTTTTACTTGAGCACAAGTAAAGACATAAATTTGGAGCTATTTGATAGGATTTAATTTGATGTATATTTTCATTTAATTTTACTTTCAAGTTCATGTTATAGTTTTTACTTAAGTTCATTTTTTATAAATATTTTTACATTTTTTTATATGAAAGGAGCAAAGTAAATATTTTGATTTAATTTTAGCCATAAAAAGGAAGAAAAATTGATGGAGAAGCAAAAGCAAACTAAGAGAATTAATAAGAGGAGTTATGATCTAATTAAAAGACTTCTTTAAAAAAGAGTTTAATCCTAATCAAGAAACCAAAACTAATTAGGATTTTATCGATGATTGACTGAGCAATATTTGATGTTTTAGGACTAACTTTTGCTCCAAAAGTCTAGGTTGAGTCATTCTTCTAGCAAAATAGAGTTTAAAGATAGTTCTACAATGCCTTAGTTTACACCAAAGTCTGATTCAAATTCTATAAAGGAGAAAATATAGTAACAAATTATATGCCAAGAGTTTTTCAAAAAATTGACTGAAGATATGGAATCTTAATTAACAGTAGGACCCACCATACTATAAAAGAGTACAAGAAAAAATAAAACCAAGGATGTACAATATAATAAGAGAGAGGAAAGGGCAAAAAAGAAGATAGAAAAAGCAAGCCAAAAAGAGAGAAAAAGTAAGCCAATAAGAGAAAAGAAGGAGAAGGAAAGAAAAAGAGCAACCTTCAAGCTTAAAGGAAGAAAGACAATAGTTTTGGTTTTGTGTTTCTAACTTTAAAGACTAAGTTTTACCTGATATTTATTACTTATCCTTGATGTATTCTTATTGGATTTCTTCTTTAAACTTCATAGATTTATTAAATTTAATTATAACTAGCTAAATTATTTTAAGGTAGAATTTAGAAGTAGTTAGATTCTTAGTTTATATGATTGATTAATTTTTTTAATTCAACACTTATTTCTTATTTGCATGATGAGTTTATATTGTTGAATATAATACTTTAAAAGTTTGGTCACATTTTTGCATGATCTTGTTATGCATACATGAACTTAAGAAAGAGTTATATCAATTAGACTAATAACAATATAAATGGTATGTTAGGCTATGAGATTAAGAAATGATCAACATTACTTGTGGTAATTAAGGAATAAAAATAATTTAGGAGCTCCCTTTCTTAAATAAGAGATTTTCACAAAAGTTAATACTCACTTGTTTATTCAAAATTACATAAAACAATGATTAATGTGATAGGTAAGGAAAAGATTGACTTGACTTGAAAAAACTAATTAATTAATTAAGAAAAAATTTCCACTACATACAATAATTATTAACAAACTCTAAATCCTTTTGGTCTTCAATTGAATTCATTCATCAACTACATAACTAAGATTAAATAAAATCTAAACATTAGAGTCATGACATCCATAATTTCTTTTCTCTTAAAAATTTATTTAATTTAAAGTCATTTGATTCACTTAGTTAATTAGTCATATCAACTTAAGTTAGCTTATAATTAACATGCTAGTGTAAAATAGTCTTCATGGGAAAGATATTTTACTCATCCTACATTGCTTGATTGATAAGGTATACTTATCTAAAAATAGCATATAATTCACACATTATTTGACTGAGGCAAAGTTAAGGCCAATAATAAGGTTTATACAAAATTCCCTAAATTTGTTTATGTCAAATTACTTGTCATTGTTCAGTATGATTACTCTGAGCATACAAAACAAGTAGATGATGTTGTTTAAGATAGTGACTTGTATTTACTTTCCTATGATAGATGCCAAGGCTTCAACATTAGCCCATTTGGTGAAATAGTAGAATGCCATGACTATGAATTTGTGATCTCTAATGGCTATTAGAAATAAGCATAAGATATTAAGCCCCAATGAATGGCTAGCGGGGAGAATAGATATAAGTTGTATGGTTCAAACGTGGTGTTTATTTGTGAATTTTTGGCATGTATCGTACTTTCGTTTAGGTTGAAAGTGTTGGCATTCATAATGGACCAATAAAACATTTTCTTTATTACCTTTTTTAAGAGAACTTTATTGCTTATGTAGTTTCCACAAATTCGTTGATGGATCTCACAATAGATGTAATCTACTTCTTCTTCAACTAGGCACTTAAGAAATGACATACTAAGGGATCTCTTATAGAGTATAACATTAATCAATAGGAACTTTACCTCTTTAATTTGTAATTGCCTCACCTTATTTCTTTCATTTAAGGGCTCTATTGACAATAAATACTTGATGATAGGAGTTATCCATGAAAGGCTTGTGTCTACCTTTAGCACCAATTCTATCTACTCTTAATGTCTAAATCATGCCAACATTCGTACAAAAGTTGTTTGCTAGAAAGATGTTTCTAAAGTTAGGAAATTCTTAACCAAGGCTTCCATACATGTGTTCTCTGTGTGTGGAACCCTTTTGAGAGTGAAGTTTGCTATTATCTTCATAAATGCCTCTTGCAAAATGAGAACTTTTTGTAAGTATTTGGTCACATTGTCCTTTTGTAACTTGAACTCACTATTTACTTACCTAACCATAAGTTATAAATCCATGTAGACCTTAAGTTCTTTTATTCTTAGGCCTTAGTCATCTTTAGCCCTGTAATTAATGCCTTATACCCAACCTCATATATACTTTAATGTCACTTGTCCTATTCTAGTAAAGACAAGGCATACTTTATTGCCTTGTTTTATTAAAGATCTATCTATATTTAACACTTGTGATTTGATATGGGGTTTTGAGGACTCATGAGTTTTAAAACTTATGCATTTGTTAATGAACTCCACTAATGCTTGCACTTTTAATGCCTTGTCGAGTTGGAACTAGATTTCAAACTTTAGGTTTAATTAACCACTAACAGAGCTCACTTGCAACTTTTAACCTATGTAGTACTAATAAGAGTGGTTGATCGATGAGAACAATGATAGGGTGGGCCTTAATGTAAGGTCAAACCCTTGTTGTAGCAATGACTGAAGCAAATGTCAACTTATTGAACGCTAAGGATTGTAACTTAACCCTTGGCAAGACTTAACTTAAATAATAAACCAATCACTGCACTTCTTCTTCTTCTTAAACCAAGACTAAACTAATGGATGACTTGCTTACTATCAGTTATAGGTATAGGGTTTCTTCCCTATTTGGCTTACTCAACAAGAGAAGGAATGAGAAATACTGCTTAAGTTGTTACAAAGCTTGCTCATTATAGCCTACCATTAAAAGTCTAATGCCTCTTTAAGTATTTAGAAAAATAAGAGTTATTTGTCTTCTAAGAATAATATGAATCTGTGTAAATGCACCAATATTCCTATTAAGACTTGGGTGTCCTCAGTAGTTATAAGGGAGGGGAGTTGCCTTACTGCTTTAATCTTTTTTAGTTTTGCCTCAATTCCCCTATTTAACACCAAGGACCATAGGAATTTTCTTAATCTTACTTTAAAGGCACACTTGACAAAATTAAGTTTCATTTTATAATGGTTGAGGGCCTCAAAGGTCTCTCTTAAGTCTACAACATGGTCTCCTGACAATTTTCTTTACATTAACATGTCATTAATGTATACATTTATGCTCTAACATATTTACTCCATTATAAAGGACATCTTCTCTTAATTAGGCTTATGCATAATTATCTAGTAATACTTGAAGAATATGTCTATAAAAATTAAGAGCCTATATGTTAAAGTTTTATCCATTAACAAGTCAATTTACAACAATGAGTAATTGCCCTTTGAGCATGTGTTATTGAGATTAGTGAAATTTATGTACATGCACTACTTGTCATCTGCCTTCTTGATTATGACCACATTTGCTAGTCATTCCAAGTATGTCACTTTGGGAATAATTCCTACCTTTAGAAGCTTGTTGATTTCTTCTTTCACTACCATTTGTCTTTTTATGCATATATTGCATTTCTTTTGCTTGATGGGTGGATGAATATCATCCATGCTAAGGTGGTGGGATGCCACTTCTGGACCAATTCATTTCATGTCATTTAAGACCAAGGCAAAGTCCTCAATATGTTCATCTATGAGCTATTAGAACTTTTTCTCCCTTTATCCACACCACCTATGACTCTCATGCTTGCTTTTATATACAATACTTCTCTTACACTTTAAATATGCAATATACTTAATTTGAGGTGCTTGAATGACAGGACAACATCAAGTGCCCTTAGCCTTAGTTTACCCAAGATCATGTTGTATGAGGGAGGTAGGTTTACGATGATGAGCTTAAAGGCTACACTTGCCATTTAGGAGAATGCTCCAATTATGACTAGTACCTCAATGATACCTTTCAAAATGATGGACTTTCCTATGAATCCATATAGGGGGTGTTACCTTTCCAACCTTAGGTGTTTCCTTGTTAGCCTTATGTAGAAGAATGGTTAGGAGTACAAGATATCCATAAAGTTGTCAATGTCAACTAGTACTTACTTAATGTTAAAGTGGTCCACAATAACTATAATGTCTAAGGGGTTATCATAGGGGTATTTGCCCCTGTCCAAGTCATTGGTTGTGAAAGTAATAGGGATGGATTTTTTATCTCAAGGTTAATTTTCGTGCACATTGAGGACTTTATAGGCATATAACTTCCTCAATATCATGATGTCACCTTTAAGTGATAGGCCTACGACAATCATGTAAATAGTCCATTTCAATAGCTCTTGACTCTAGTTGGAACTAGTAAGTGCACTCTTGTTTGCCCACTTAAAAGGTCATCGTTGTCCTTACCTCACTTAGAGGTTAAACACTTAAGTAATTGCATGTCTATCACTTTAAATTTGCAATTCTAAAATTGTAATTTTGTTTTATGAATTTTGTCAACACCTTAGGGGAAACATCATAAATTTCAATTATTGTGAGAGTCAATTAAGTAATGACTACTAAGTACATTTAGTGGGAATATAGTAATTGGGGATAAATTAGTGTAATTTTGGTCATATATAAGTTGATATCATATTGTGCAAAATAAAAAAAAACTTTTTACTAATATTTTGAATTAACTTTGCAATCCACTAACATGCACAAAATATAAATTAACATGTCAATTATATGTGTATTGGTGGTATATAGATGTTTAAAGCGATGTAAAAGAAAAAAGATATGTTATAAAAGATATATAGGAAGGAAATCTTTCTTGGACAAAATTCTTCTTAAAGCATTTAAACATAATAGGATTTTATATTACATTTAAAATATATAATACTACAAGATCAACATTATATACTACAAAAAATAAATATCATAGCAACATAATAGATATTAATATAAATTCTTTTTATGTTGTATTAATTATTGATTGTGTAGTTTAAAAATGTTTGCATGTAGTATAAACTTAAATTGTATCCAAATTAGTCCATGAGACTCTTTGTTTGAAAAGGTACAAATGTGAAGTATAGAGTCAAAATAAATGATTAAATCTAATACAATTGTTTGAAAAACTATGATATCCATTCAAAGATCATGAATAAAATATTTTGCAAACAATATAGAGAATTAATTTAATTGTAATATAAACATAGAATATTATATCCTTAAAATCATTTGACTGCACAAACACATGATCCATGTACTCATTTGTAGGCAATAAAATTTTATACAATATTATTATATTCAGTAAGGTTAGATTTTATGTTAATATGCACTATATCATTATAAAATTTTCTTTTTGTTGTATAAGTGTAATCAACATAATATAAAATAGCATTTATATTGTATAAAACCATATTGTGAACAAAGCAATTTGTGAAATTTTTGTCAAAAAGAAATGATTTCCCAAGATTATTTAGTAATTTGCAAATGGTATTTGTAAATTTAGATGACATTAGTTTTTTTGAAAGATATATTATTTCCATATATGTAGGGGTGTTCATAGAAAAAATGATTAACTAACCAAATGAAAATTATGATTAACTTAGCAATATGATACTATTAAGTTAAACAATCTATAAGTTAAGTTTTTCTTTAAGTTGTGGCTATTTCACATCGAAGTTCAATCTAAATTTTTTGAATGTCATCGATTGCACAATATCCTTATATAGAAGATACTTTAAGATGTTTATTGGAAAGAAGCAAATACTTTGTCTATATTTTATTTAGATTGTCAATTAGTTAGCTTAACTACTTGGAACTCTCAAACAATTATGAAAGTATACTATAGAATAACCAAATATTACTTATGTTTCATTAAATAGAATATTTATTAATGATTTTAATAGTTTAAAAATTAATTTTATTAAAATTTGTAAATTTTCAGTTGTTTTTCTTTATAGTGTATAACTTATGCATAATTTTAGATTATTACTATGATAACATTTTAAGTTAAATATTATTGTTAGTCAACATGTTCTATATGTAGTGTATACATAAACTAAGGTAGTATGAACTCTTATGAATGCAAAATACAAGTCCATCCATGTATAAAAAGCATATACTTAGTATCAAAGGCAATCAGTTGAGCTATTGAATAAGTAATCTTGATTTTCATATTTTGCATCAATTTTATACTTCTTTAAGCTCATTTTACACTACTTAATATAATGAGCTACTACACATTTTGAAAGACAAGCTCTTTAAAGGAAAATTACAATACCATGGCCACATGTTATAAGGAGAAAATCCCGATTCACTCTTAACAACAACGGTAAATATAAAAAATTCTTGTTGAAATTGTATTTATCCAATATTTAATTAAATAAGTTGTAAAGAGATTAAAGTTCGCATAATATAGCCACTTAAATGGTTAAAATCCTTTCATCTTAATTTGTAATATCATGCTCTTTTTAGTGATTTTGAAAAATTATCAAAGTCTCTATATGTGGTACCAAACTTCATCAATATGTTATCGAGGTCACCTATGCACAACACATGTGAGATGTGTCGATATTTACATACACGCGAGCCAGTATACTAATCTTAACTCTAAACTAGTCTACTTTGACCTACAACTTCAATTTACTCTTCAACTTTTATGTGGCCGAATGTTGGCCACATCATGAAATCTAGGACTACTTGATTATACATATTTTTCACTAATGACTTCCCATTATGATACCTAATCTTTAAATTTCTAACGTGCAAGTAGTATTAAAAATAGTTTATATTATAATATTACTATTCTCCCTCTAGGTTTAACTATGACTTACCTGGAAAGCCTAAGCAATTTGTGTATATATTAAAGATACCAGTGGTTTGGCTTCCATATGTAACCAATCAATGCATGCCTGCCAACATAATAAAGCAGAGGCCTAATGACATACAAGGACAAAGATTCTATGGTTATGGTCCACGTAATGAACGGGTCACATGCAGGCTAGTCGAAGGATGCATATCCATTATGTTTGGCAGCCTTGGTTTGTGAGAACTTGAACAAGTAAACAAAGACACAAAGGATTTTTCTCAGACTCTGGCCCCGTAGACGACGCTTACAATGTCCTCCTTGGTTTTATGCTTGTTGGGGGCGAGTAGGAAAATAAGAAAACAAACTGTCTATTCCATTGCCTGAAGAACCCAATAATTTTGGTGCAAGGAATCATATCTATTGGATCCAAATGGTGGTATTGTCTTCATTACTATAAGGATATGAAATCAGAGTACCTAGCTTTGCTATAACCTTATGAACATAACAAGGCAGTCATAAACGATGTTGTTTTTTACCATGGTCATGTCATTGAATTTCTGTTGAAACGGAATAAGCTCCCTGAAAATGTTAAATCTTTGTAAATTTTTTCAATGTAATCCTACACATTTTTAAGCTTTCTAAAATAATTGTAATATGTAAATCTAGTTTCAAATCAAATAATCTTTAAAATAAAAAATAATCAAATCGTTAAATACGATATTTAACCTAATACAATACATATTAAAAAATATGAATTAAAAACAGAAATACACGTGTGTATTCCTGGCCCAAAATCTCTTCCCTCTCTCTCAGAAACCCTCATCTGAAAAGTAAAAAATAAAAAAAAAAAAGAAAAGGAAAAAACCCCTCGATGCTTTATCTCAATCTCTCATGAAGAGTTAACCCTAAAATCGTCCCAATTTTCTAGAATCATTCACTTGGAAAAAATCGTGCCACCACGCCCCTCATCCCTCTCCATTCTCATTCCCTCACCGCCACTCTCCCATCCCCTATCAAGAAAATCGATTCCTCATATGAAAGCTACCCTAAGAAAGTTAGAGCCTTGTCATACTCATCTTGCAAAACCCACCCATTTTTCGAGATGTTATGTCATTCTGAGAAGGAAGAAGTAATGAGGATAACTTGGACTGACATGAACCCAAGGAGAAGATTTGTATCCTGTGGTTGTTTCAAGGTAAGATTTGCAATAGCGAGTCTGCTGGTTTGTGTGTGTGGCCGGTCGGTTTAATTTAAAAATTCAATTTTATTCTCGTCCAATCTATGGCGGCAAGGTGGTGACTACGATATTTTCATTGGATAAACCCACCATTGTGTGAGAGATCACGCCAAATAATTCTAGGTTTGCTGAGAAAAGTGAGTAATTTGGAAAGAGAAAGAGGGTGGTGTGAGAAGGAATTGATCTTCTTGCGAATTATTGCTATTGCTGCCGCTATTGGCTTCATCATAATGATTCAATTCCTGAAAAAATGAAACTAAACAAATTGGTGCCAAGTTGTTTCATTAGTCTCCAGCAAAATGTAGTCTACTCGGTTCAATATTGTGGCGCAATGCAGTTCAGAAATTCTATTTTATTGCGGTGTAATTTGTTGTGTAATCTAAATATTTATTAATATGTACTTGTTTCATCTATCCAACTGTAGTATTTCATGGCAAAATTGTTAAACTGTCCTGTTTTAATCTAAAGTTTATGACAGAATAGCAACTGAAATCAAACATGGTCCATTCTCATAACTCCATGTGCATCTTGCTCATGTAATTAATTACAAAATGACCATAGAAATGGTTCTAGTACATTAGATTTTCTAATATCTTCTCTTGCCTCCTCCAACTATGAGTCATCATCATCAATGGACATATTGACTCCGAGTTTGGTTCTCTGATACTCTTCCTTCTCGTTATCTTCACTTGCTAACAAGTTTAATTGGTTGTCCCATCCTTCTCACCAGTCGCTCTAGTTCGCACAAAGCTGTCTAGGTCAATACTACATAATACTCCATCATCAATAAAATCATCTGCCCCAATTTGACATAAAGGTCCTCTCATATCATCTACCTCAACAACAACATCAACCTGAACTCTTTCTTATTTTTATCCGTTATGATTTTCAGCATGAGCACTGCCCTTCTCACAAGGAATGTTCCTACCAACATTTTGCATCTCCATCAACATCATAATGCTACTTCTCAAATTGTTCTCCCTTCTGATTTTTAGAACCTACACAAACCTCACCATGTAGGCCCCCACCAACATTTACACCAGGCAACATAGCCAACTGCTTTTCATCCCTTTTTCTCTCTTGATGTTCTGCAGAAGCACCAACTTTACCATATGGGTACCCACCAACCGCATCCTCTCCCCTATTCACAGCAAAGTCATCATCGTGCACAACCTATAATATATCATCTTTATGTTTAAGTGTAATATCACCTATCTCCAAGACAAGTCTATCTACCTGGACTCTTTCCCTTGGTCCCTTATCCGAGCACTCGCCTAGTATCTTATAGTACATTTCCTTATAACTTGGATAATTCAATTTTTTAAGTACTAAATTATATAGATCCCAACAGCATAGTGTATCCACCTCAATGTCTCATTTGTCTACATTGCTGCCTTTATAATGAGTGTGAGGTTCATAATTCTAACACCTTACCACGGTACATTACTGTTATGCCATTACTGCTAAAAGAAACATCCAATTCCACTAATTCTATCAATTGAATTTTTCAAAAAGCAATAGGCAAACCTCAATGACTTAGTACCAGCTCATTCAAAAGTTTTTAAATAAAGTAAACAGCAAGATAAATCCTTATACACATGTATATAATAATAAAAAAAAAGAAACAAAAAACCCATGCAATCCACTGAATCAATATATATATATATATATATACACACACACACACACACACCAACCTTTGCGAGAAATGTTGCAAGTTTCCAAAGCTCTAGACAATGTTGAAATAGAAAGTGGGTAAGGTTAAATCAAAACAATGAGAGAATACAGGTTTATTAGGCCAAATTTGGGTTTCCTTTTAGGAGATGATCTCAGGTGCGTGATTTTGTCCAAATCGAGGTAATCGAGAGACAGGAGGGGAAAGTTTAAATTATCATTGAAATAAACATACCCCGGATCTTATGCTCCTATTTACTATGATTATCAAGCACATTGCATGTTACTATACATAAAGAAAACCAAAAACAGCCCACGAGCAGTCATAGAATTGGAGAAGCATGGATGACGACAATGCACCACTCCTCGCGATTATGACACTTCACTACAAAATCTCGGCACGTTGCGGCGGTCAATTTGGCGGTTTCTCACTGTTTTTCAGATGGTATCCTCTGGACAAGTGATTAGAACGTATTGCCATTTCTCCCCTCTCATTATTTTGGGCTTCTTTTTTACTTCCAATTTATATCCTTTAGAATAACCCCTATAAGGGCGAAATCATGACTGCATTATGTTCTCAAATTAAAACTCCCATGATCGCATCAAAAAATCCCAATTAATTAATGGCTTTAGTAGCTTAAAAATATATGGAAAAATATGCAACCAACCCTCGAGTGTGTGACGAGGCAGCTATTTGTACTTAACGCTTCCTGACCTCCGTGAAGCTGCCGCGCTCATACTCTCTCATCGTCATCTTCGACGCCCAATAGCTCCATGACAAGCCGGAGCTTCATCCCCAGGACTTTCACCGCCGGTCTGCCGTCGTCCTTGCCTCCTTCGTAGCTAGTAACGCCAACAACAATTTCTCATCTCCTGCCAGGCTCTTCTTTTGCGATATCCAGTTTAAAGAGTCGCAATCGTCGTTCTCACTCATCAAAATTTGCCAAATCTTTTATGGTTTGATTTCTCTCTTCTTTTTGGGTTGATTAACTGTCCAGTTTATTCGAGAATTTGTATTACATTAACCTTGTTCGCAGTGTTCGGGAACTCATTAGCGTCAATCTCACAGCTTCCTGTCGATCTCATAGTTTCCCATCGATCTCGCCTCTCACCTCACTCAATTTGTTGCAATTTATTGTTCTTCTTCGCCGGCGTAGTGCCGATCTCACCAACCGAACCCAGCGTCGCCCCTCTGTCCTTCACCAATTCAAGTATCTAGTAATTTTTATGTTCTTCATCTTCTTCTTCTTTGCTAATCTATCCTTTATCATTTGGTTTAGTGCAAAGATTGTTGGAAAAGTGTTTGTTGATGTCTTGTTACCAGTGGTATTACTGTTGATTTTGTTGCCCATAATTTTTTAAACAACTAGCTGATGAGTCCACTTTCATCTAGGCATTGTGCATTGGTTTGTGAGTATTTCATGATTTGTTTGTGGTTTTTCTTAACTTTATGTTTTTTTTTTTTTTGTGTGTATGATATTTAATTTGGCATCTTTATTTAGGAAGAATTTATAACAATTAGATGTCATCCCAGGCTTAGGTGACAATAGAATGAAATTTCAAGAAAAGATTTGTATAACCGACTCTAATTAAAATTAGGATTAATTTTTTGTTGTTCCTGTCGTATTTAATTTGGAACTTATATGAGTTGTGGCAGTGAAACTTTCTTTAACTTTCCTTGTTTGGGTTAGCATCCTGTACTTTTTTCATCCCTCTATGCAAAACACAATATCTCTCTCTCTTTTTTTGGTGCATTTAGATACTATACATGAAAAAATTGTTGCTAGTTATTTCAAAGTATACTATCCCCTGACTTTAAGGATGGAGGATCAGTTTGATAAGTAAGCAAAATTGTTGCCAATATATTTCTTAGATTCAATTGATGGAGATAGAGAAGAAGGCATAGATTTAGGGTAATGCAGAGAAAAACTTACCCAGGCTGGTGCTGCTGGTGTTTTTTTTTTAAAATATATTAACACGCAAGGTATGCATTAGAAAAGAGTAAAAAGGAGCAGAAATAGAGAAAAGCAGAGAGAGAGAGAGAGAGAGAGAGAGAGAGAGTAAAATAATAAGAAGCAAGGTTAGGAGTAAAGAAACAAAACAGGAATTGTGTGAAAACACCCATCATTCAAGTGATTTTTTTCATTGTCTATTAAGCTAGAGTGCATATATGACCATGGTACATATGTTCATTTATTAATATTTATCCAGAAGGGTGTTAGTGGAGAATCAGGAATTTTTTTTTTATCCTCTTAGAGTAAATTTTCTTTAAGTGAAAATCCATAGTTTCTGCATACCCAGCTAACTGAAATTTTTCAGGTTTTTTTTCATAATAGCTTACAATTATCTTCCTAGGCACTGGTAGAATATAAGCCTTTGGTCTTCATGCTTTCCCATTTTATTTTGTCGCTTTTACTAAAATGATATTATTGATTGAGAATAAAAAGTAATTAATGGATATCATGTTCATGTTCAAAAGCATATTTGCTACCTCTCCATATTACTAGAACTGGTAGAATAAGATAACGTTAGCTAAATGTGTTGTAGGTTACGAGATCACACAAACATTGTGATTATGTTTCAATTCGATTTTTTGCCTTTATCAGTGTAAAACTTTTTATTCCCTTTTTGTTTTTTACTTTTTTTATTTTTTAATCTTTGGCATTACTCTTTTGCAATTATGTTTTCACAAGATGATCACTTGGGCGTTCAAGAAAAAGTCATGAAACTCAACTATGATATATTTTATTTTTTGAATGATGTGGAGAATTAATAAGTTACAAGCCAAAATCTGGATTGATATATCACAATACACACTTAGATCGCAATTTCTTTTTAGTTGTTGCATCATTTAATAAAAATGTGTTTGTTGAAATTTTAAGGTCAATAGTATCAATATTAATTTTGTTGTTTTATAGTTGTTGAGAAAAATCATCAACCTCTAATTTGAAGGTCAAAGCTCTCTTATTTACAAGATTGCTTCAGATTCTGTTAGCTATTAGCTTCACATTCACCTTCTATCTTCTACCTTTATATTAAGGTAATATATGATTCTACTCTCTAATATAAAAGTAATATATGATTTTACTCTCTTAATATCTACCTTTCGTTATAGATGTCATGTCATGTTGATGACTTTTCTTGTAAATCTTTGTAGTGGCTTTTTTTGTTAGTACATGGATCCCTAAATGGTCACACTCTTGTAGTTTTGTTAAACATTATTTCTTATTGTTATGAGTAACTTTTAAGTTATATATAACCTAAAAGTCATGACTTATGCTTTTATTATGTTATCTTTGATTTAAGTTTGGTCATTAAATATGAAAGATTCAAATTTGGATGCAATTAGACAAATTGAGTAAAGAGTACTTGGATAGGGTTGAGAATTTCTTGAATAAGGCTTTTGTTAAGATTGTAGTTGGTGATGAAATCTCATGTTCCTATCAGAAATGCTAATGTTAGTATTGGTACTATAGAAATGTTGTCTTTAAACATTCAGTTGTCGAAAACTTTATGAAATGATATAAGGATGAGATTTTCCATGGTGTAAAACTAACATCAAAAGGGGTAGATGATGATGAAATTGATTTTAATGTGAACAATGATATTGTTGGGCTATTACATGACACCTCTAGGGGTGCAAGTGATCAACTAGAGTTAATAATCATAAGGAGGGGCCAAATATGAAGGTTAGAAAGTTTTACACATTAGTTAAAGAAGGACAACAAGAATTATATCTTAGTTGCAAGAAGCTTTCTAAATTATTTTTCACAATTATATTGTATCTCTTTAAATGTCTCTATAGGTTAAATAATATATCATTTAGAGATATTTTGGAATTAATTAAGGAGGTATTCCCTAAGGTAAAGGTACCTAGTTCATTTAATGAAGCAAAAGCATGGTGAGAGATATAGGGTTTGAATACAAAAGATTCATGCATATCCTAATGATTTTATACTATATTGGGACAAACATGAGAGGGCACAGTTTTGTGACATTTGTGGGGTCTTTAGATGGAAATGATGTCATTTCTTTATCTTTCAATAGGCATAAGTTTCTAGCAAAACTTTTGAGATATTTTCTTCTGAAATCAAGACTTTAAAGAATCTTCATGCGCCCAAAAATTGTTGATGTGAAGCATTAACCTAAGGATGATAACATTTGGCATCCTAATGATAGCGAAGTTTAGAAAGATTTTGATTTGTTGCATCTTGAATTCGCAAAGGATCCTCAAAATGTGAGACTAGGTTTGGCTAGTGATGGGTTCAATCTTTTTAGAACAATGAGCATTATTCATAACATATAACTAGTTGTTCTTATCAATTATAACTTGACATTATAGTTGTGTATGAAGTTAGAATACATGATACTGTCTTTGATTATTTCAGGCCCTAATTTACTTGGAAGGGATATAAATGTATTCATGCAACCCTTAATTGAGGAATTGAAAAGCTATAGGAATCAAGTTATAAAACTTATGATGCATCTAACAAGCAATCCTTCCAAATGTATGTAGCCGTATTTTGGGTTATGAGTTTTAGTTTATGCAATATTGTTAGGGTGAAGTGCAAAAGGCAAGTTAGCATGTCCTGTATTTAATTATAAAACTTGTTCTTAATATTTGCATCGCTATAAAAAATCTTGTTATATGGGGTATTGTAGGCTTTTAGATCAAAACCATCCTTAGAAACGAGATAGAAAGTCTTTTAATGGTCAAATAGAGTTGAAAATAATTCTTACTCCTTGACTTAGAACTAAAATTTTATCAAAATTATCCAACTTTAATAGTTTGGAAAAAAGCAAAAAAGTAACTTTAACACCTTAAGGAAGAAATGATCTATTTTCTTTCTTTTGCTATATTGGTCTACTAATAATTGCCATTATAATTTAGATATGATGCACATTAAAAACATCATTTGTGATAGTATTCTTAGGACACTATTAGACATTCTTAGTAAAACAAAAGATCATATTAAATTTGGACTTAATTTGTAAGATATGGGCATAAGAAAGGAGTTACAACATATTCTCTCTAATGATAGTCTACATTTATTCCTATCAAGAGCATGCTTTTCAATATCATCGAAAGAGAAAACATTTTTTGTAAGGTTTTGAAAGGTGTAAACTACCTTAAGGTTGTGCGCCAAACATATATAGATTTGTCAATAATAAAAAGAGAAAAATTGTTGGGTATAAGAGTTATGATGCACATTTCTTAATGCATTATTTTCTTCAAGTTGCAATCAAGATAATAATTCCAAAACATGTTGTTGTAACCTTACTAAGACTAAGATCATTTTTTAAAGTAATATGTAGCAAAATTGTGAAAGTACAAGATCTTGATTATTTAGAAAAAAAAATTAGTGAAACGCTATGCCAATTAAAGATGATCTTTCCTCCACATTTTTTTCATGTTATGGTTCACTTACCTATTCATCTAGTTAATGAAATTAGACTGGGAGTTCTACGCATTGTTGTTAGATGTTTGACATTGTGTAAATTGAAAGCATATTTATGAAATAAAAGTCATCCTGAAAATTTAATGGTAAAAGGGTATTTAGTTGAAGAGTGTCTGATTTTTTGCTCGAGACATTTGCATAATAGGGTAAAGACTCCATTTACAAGGTAAACTAAACAATACGAAAGTGTTAAATTTGAAAAGACACCACTTTTTCCTCTTAAAAATCAAACCATAAGAGGTAAAAGGAAGAGAAAGGGCAAGACTTTATGTTCAGATAATCTTTCTTTGGAGCAAGTACATAAATATGTACAAGCCAATGCTTTTAGTAACTTTACCCAATATTATCATTTGTTATGATTGAAATTGAATATCTTAATAATCATATAAAATTACAAAAAACATAAAGAATTGATTAATGCATTTCAAAGAAATTAGTGGGTAAGAGTACAAAATCATAGTTAAGATTTTACGATTTGATTTCAAAATGAAGTTAAAAAAGCAAGTTTTTGCTTATATTAGATGATTATCTAATGTTCCAAATTTAATAGTTATATGTTATGTTGAATATTTTATTAATTAGTATAGATTCCACAATAGGCCTGTGCATTATCTCTGAATGCTTTGAAAATTAGTTTTGCAAACTCTAGGGACAAAATCCCACCTTGGGAGATGTTACCTATTATAAGGCAATTAGATAAATTATAAAACTAGATTATAAGGGTCAAATTGATGTAATTTTGTTTAAATGTGATTGGTTTTATGTCAAGAAAAATGATTATGGGCTCATATGTGTTAACACAACTAAATTGTGTTATCCAAATAATTCTTTTGCACTAATTAGTCAAGTCCATCAAATTTTTTTATGTGGAGGATCAAATTGGGAAAGGTTGTTATTATGTGATGAAATAGATTTCTTGTGATTTATATAACATTGTTGAGGAAGATTGTGAACATTTACAGGATTTATTTTGGAAGAACCTTAAGAATCAAGGCAAAATATTGGATCTCTTATGAGAGGTAAATAGACCACTTAGATAAGCGAAGACAAATAATTAAAACTAGACTTATAGTATTAGTTTGTTAAGATATTACAGTAAAAGAATTTCTAATTTTCTACTTTAAATGTTTAGCAAATATTCAATTTCTATATATGAAAATATTATTTTTTAATATTTTTAATTTTATAAGAGGATAATATGAAGGGATTGAAAAAACCTACATAAAACTAAAAGGAAGGTATAATCTAGTAGTCATGACTAACTTAATGTCTCAAATTTTCAAAAGAAAGTGACAATTGAGTAAAGATAAGAGTCTAGAAGGGGATGAGAGCCTAAGCATAAGAAATGAACAATAACTATAAATTGAAATCTCATCTATTCCACATAGCCAAACTACACCAAAGATGACATGCTTAGAGTTTTCTGTCTCTAAAGAAGGTATGCGTACTACTTATTATTAGACATTTAATAAATGAGAAGAGAATCAATACTATATTAGTCTTTTATATTTATTTTGTCTTTATCCAGTTTCTTTATATTTTATTTTATTTTTTATTGTTTTCTTTAACAATTGATTAGGATCTTATAAAATGGATTAGATTTAATTTCTGAGAGACAAAGTTTGTCTAATCCAAGAGACCAATAACCAAGGTGAGATCAAGTGCAACATGTAATGTTAGAAAGGACCAATGAAGGTATTAACTTGGCTAATTTCAATATATTTTATATTAAGTTACTTTTGTTAGTTATTGGAATTATTTTTAATATCTTAGCATTGTTTTAATACAAGAAAAAAGGTGGGGACCTATAACAATGAGTGAAGTGCACACAAGAAGTATCAAAAATTGTAAACCTATATTTTTTAATGCTAATAACCAACCTATTAGTCCTAATGAGAAGACATTGAATGAATTCAACAATTTTATTGGCACCTTGGCTAAAAATGTAAATAGGGCACTATTGAATTTGAAGAGTTGGTATAAGATACCAAGGGATAATAAGGATAAAATGTAGAAGTTTGAGTAGGTAATATCATGATTTTTTTTTTCTCTCAACACAAGTTACCTATTTATAATAAATTTCCAGCTTATAAATTGTATTTTAAACATTGCAAAAGAAATATTTGGTTCTTAAAAAAGGGGAAAAATGGGTACTAACAAGAATTGCAACAAATTAGAGATCTTATAGGTGTCAGTTAAAAGAATGCACTGAACCAAATACAAAATTGACAAAGTCAAACTAAAGTGCTATCTAAAAAATGTACCCATGGAGCAACTTCTTGATCTACTCTCATATTGGAACTTAGAAGAATTATAAGTTTGCTCTAACCAAAGCATGCATATAATGAGGGATATTTAGAAGTTCATTTTGAATAGTTAGATTGTTGATTTAAGGTCTACTTGTTGAGTTATGGTAGCTGGTTTATTTTGGTCAACTCATTAAACTCTCATTAGGTTTAAATTGATTTTATTCAATTTGTTTGATGTAATTAGAGTTGTATACTTTTATTATACTCATTTATTGATTAGATTGAAGTTGATTTTTGGACCAGAGAATCCTATGATTTCTTTCCATTTTGATCTATAGGGACTTTTCACATAAAAATTGATGTGTTTTCTTATGTGATTACTTTGATTATCATATATATTTTTTAATTATCTCTTCATAACTTTAAGAAAGTAGGAGCAATCTCTTGGGCTATTTGAACTCTATTGCCCTTTTTCCTATCAAAGTGGTATTAGAGTAACAAAGTAATTGGTTAATGTATCTGTCTTGTTTGAATGATAAAGTTGAATATGAATAGAATGACTTATTTAAATGACATAAATTATAGGATGATGAAAAATAGGATTTTTAGCATGGATAGATTTATAGTTTTATACAATTGACTAATGATAATATTTACAACCACATTTACAATGAGATATATGCATGGACTTTATAAAACATGTTTGAGATATTATATGCTTTAAAGTTTAGTAATTATAAGTTATTCTTGTTAAAGAATGTGAAACAGTTGAGATATAACGAATAGAGTTTAGTTGTTGACCACTTGAATGAGTTTGATAAGGTTTTCAGCCTATGGGTACTTATATTACTTAATTCTTAAAAGAATTTTTAGAGTTTACTTGCTAATTTTACCTCCGTCGATGTTTTATCATTAAAACTTATAATGAGTGATGTGTTAAAGAAGGAGATGAAAAGAAAATTTTAAAATTCATCATCATCTAAATCAAAGGTTTTGGTTATTAAAAATAAAGGAAAAAATTAAGAAAAAGAAAAAGGTAAAAAAAGTAAAAGTAAAAGTTGAAGTAGGATAAAATCAAAGTACAAGAATGTCCAATGTCACTATTATAGGAAGATAAGTCATATTTAGAAAGAAGAAAAAAAAAATTCTACAAATGGAAGAGAGCAACCAAAGATTATAATAATAAGTACAAGAAAAGGAATGATGATAATGGTCATGTTACTATTGCATCTATTTTTGGTACTATTGATTTTAGTATTATTTAAAATGAGAATCTAATCAATCTGACATCTCATGAGATTAATTGGGTTATAGATGATAGTGTCTCCCTTTATATTATTTTAAGAAAAGAATTATTCACAACATATATTTCTGGTGATTATAAGGCAATGAATATGGGTAATAACAACTTGATAGAAGTCACTCGCATTGTTAATATTTGCTTAAAAATTAGCAATGAAATATAACTAACATTAAGAGATGTTAGATATGTCTTAGAGATTCGTTTGAATGTACTTTCAACAAGAAAGCTTGATGACAAGGGTTTTTATAGTAGTTTCAGTGATGAACAGTGGAAATTTACTAGAGGATTTTTAGTTATGGCACGAGGTAAAAAATGTTTTAGTTTATATTTTGTGTTAGTTTTTATCTTAAAAGATGTTATGAATGTAATGGAGAACGAAAATTCCACTGAATTGTGGTATAAGCAACTTAGTCACATTAGTGAAAAAAAGATGAATTGTTTATTAAAGAAAAACCAACTTATAGGCATGAAGAGTGCACTTTTGAAGAAGTATCCTTATTGTTTGATTAGGAAACAAAATAGAGTTACAATGAAAAGTTAGCCACCTTTGAGGAAATCAAAACTACTTAAGTTGGTACATTTTAATGTATATGGTTCTTTAAATATATGTTCACTTGGCAATTCTCTTTATTTTGTAACTTTTATTGATGGTCACTCAATGAAACTTTGGATTTATACTTTAAAGGTTAAAGATCAAGTTTTTGACATGTTCGAACAATTTTATGCCTTGGTTGAGAGATTGACAAGAAAAAACATAAATGTGTTTATACTAATAAAAGTGGTGAGTATAATGGCTCATTTGATAAGTATTGCAAAGTACATGAGATCATACATTAGAGAACACCTTGCAAAACACTATGATTAAATGACTTAGCTAAAAGGATAAACATGACATTGATTAAGATGGTTAGATTTCTATTTTCATATGCAATGTTAGCTAGATACTTTGGGGGTGAAGTATTGAATACAATGACATATGTGATTAATCTATCTCCTAGTATTTCTTTATAAAGTAATGTTCCAAACAAAAATTGGTTTAACAAGGAAGTCTTTTATGATTATTTGCAAGTTTTTTAGTCGTAAGGCTTTTAATCATGTCCCAAAAGATAAGTTAGGGAAGTTGGATGCGAAGACTCAATAGTGTATTTTTCTTTCTTAGTTATAATGAAAATGACTTTAAGTATTAATCATATGATCTATTAAGAAGAAACTTGTCAAAAGTAAAGATTTTGTGTTCTTTAAGGATCAAAACATTGAAGATATTAAGAAGGTAACTATTTAGGGTAATGTTAGTCCTGTTGTTATTAATCTAGTTCCTCAAATACCTCTAAATGATCCAATTGATATTTAATAATATGAAGAGAATGTTCAATAGAATCATAATATGTAAGGTACAAGTGTTATTGATATTATTTTAAAAGATCATGCACCAACACCTTTACCTTCATCTTAACTACAAAGGTCCAACAAAATTTTGGTGTCTTTTGCTCAGTACTGTCTTAATGAGTTTGTGATGTTAATTAAAGAAAAAGAACCTAAGTGTTATGAAAAAACAATTAAAAGTGATAATTGTTGGCACTAGATAAATGTCATAACAAATTAGATGAAATTCTTACATGAAAACTCTAGTTATAAGTTAATGAAGTTATCTAAAGGTAAGAGGGTTTTAAAAAATTGGTGAGTTTATAGGATGGAAGAAGAAGACAACACTTTATTTCCATGATATAAAACGAGATTGGTTATCAAGGAATTTAGCCAAAAATGGGACATTAACTTTAAAGAGATCTTTTCGCAAATAATGAAAATATCTTCCATCTAAGTTGTTTTGATGATATGCTTATTACTGGTCATAATGCTTCTAAAATTGTTATGTTAAAGTGAGAGTTAAGTAAGTCTTTTGTCATAAAGGACTAAATACTTGAAATTAATAAAAAAGATCCTCAACATGTTAATTACTTAAGATAGGAAAAACAAGAAGCTGCATTTGTTCAAAAGTATTACATTGAAAATGTGCTTTTAAAGTTTAATATGGATAAAGCTAATGTGGTAAGCATGCCTTTTTACTATACATTTTAGATTATTTGTTAACTACTGTCTTTCCACATAAAAAAAGAAGGAAGAGATGTAAAGAGTTCCTCATATATTAGCTATAAGTTGTTTAATGTATGCAATAATGTGTATGAGACTCAATATAACTTATGTAATTGGTGCAGTTAATTGGTTTCTTTCAAATTCTAATATGGAGAATTAGAATGTAGTGGAGTAGATATTGAGATATTTGCAAAGTTTTATTAATTTAAATTCAAATATGACAAGTAACATTGACTCTTAATAGTCTATTTTAGGTTATTTGATTATTCTTTTAAGGGGAGCTATTAGTTGGCAAGCACAGTTATAAAATTGTGTTACATTGTTCATTATAAAGGTAGAGTTCATTGTAATAACCAAAACATCCAAAGAGTTGTTTTGGATGAAAAGTTTTATGAAGGAGTTTGGTTTTGAACAACCGAGTATGTGTTGTATTATGACAGTTAGAGTGTAATCCATCTTGTTAAAAATTCAACTTTTCATATTAGGTCAAAATATATTGATGTACAATATCATTGAACATATAATGTTCTTGATTCTAAATAATTGACACTTAAAAGGATTCATACAGATAATAATATTATTGATATAATGACAAAGACATTACTAATAAGAAAGTTTGAATTATGTTATTCATTGGTTAAGAGGGGAAGAATTATTATACTCATTGGTTCTTTCTTATATTGTGTGGAAGTCCAATTATTATGAAAATAGAACCCAAATGTATTTGATTTTAGTCCAAAACCCAAAAACACTTAATGAGGGTATAAATACCCCTCTTGGCTGCTGAAAACCTATTTGGAAAAGAAAAAAAAAAAACCATAAAAGACAGAGAGATTACAAAAGGAGAGAAAAGAGAGTTAAATGGTTGTTGCAATTTTTCCATTTAAGACAATGTTCTTATATCTTACTATTTGAAGGAGAAATGATATTTAATCGAGTTAAAACTTAGATAATTGATAGATGGACATTGTGTTTTCAACATTGTAAATCTAGGTTTTTTTTCAATTTCATAAGTCTGCATTTTAGGCATTTTTTGTATATAGTTTTGATCAATTGTGCAATTAAAAGGTTACTTATGGTCTAATTAAACTAATTTTTGGTCAATAATTAGAGAATATATATATCTTTATTGTGAATGACTGGATAATGTTTTGGTAATCTACAAAGGTAGGTTTTTGATTTAGAATTAAGACCTTTAAATTTTGATAACTTTTTATTCTCTTATGTATACCAATTTTGGTAAACTATATGAATGAATATTAATTCATAGTTTGATTGAGTTGAACTTTGGTTGGCTATTAAGGGACATTTGAAAGTTTAGTTTGAATGATTGGATTGTTATTTTAAAGTCTACTTGTTGAGTTATATTTAACATAATATGATTAGTTTATTTCAATCAACTCATTACCTCCCATTAGGTCCAAATTCAATATGTTCAATTTGTTTGATGTAATTGGGGTTATATAACTCTATTGTACTCATTTATTAATTATAGTCGAGTTGATTTTTAAATTGAAACATCCCGTGGTTTTTTCCTACCTTGATTTGAAAGGGTTTTTTGTAGAAAAGTTAATGTGTTTTCTTGTGTGATTACTTTGATTGTTATATTTATTATTCAATCATCTCTTTAAAGTTTCAAGTTAGTGCAAGAAGTCACTTGTGCTCTTTGTACTCCATTGCCTTTTCTCCCATCAAAAAGCCCAAAATTAGGAAGAAATCCAAGCAAAGTCTAAGTAAGCAATAAACTTGTGTATTTGATACCATATCTTAACCTAAAATTTTAAAATATTGGATTTATGGGTCTTTGTCACTTATATATTACTTACTCCTCTATCTCCTTTCTAATATGAGATTTTTTAACTACACATCTCTTACACTTACACTTGAAATCCTAACAAGTATCAATCCTTTCAACACCCATTGAATCTATAATACTAGTTTCTTCTACTCGCAATCATAATTAACAAAACCACACTTTTTGTTCTCTTCTCTTTCATTTGCTCTAATTTAGTTAACTTAAAACCCTAAATTTTAGCTAATTTCCTTTTCTAATTGCAATAGTAATCAACAAAACCACTATCTTCTGCCACATCAATCTTCTTTTTCTTTATGAAAAGTATAATTGCCCTTTTTCCAAAAACCTAATCACATCCTTTGGTAATCTTTATTCCCTCCTCTTTTTCGCCATTGGTAGTTGCATCATTTTTTTGCATAATCATTATCACAACTTATGCCAACAACATAATCATGCACTTTGACATTCTTTATTTCTCTTCTTTCTCGATTGCTAATTTTAAATTTAAGACATATTTCTCTTTTTTACCCATCTTTTAAATTAATTTTCAGCATTTTTTCATATTTTGATTTTTAATTCTATTCTCCAATATGGCCTTTTCTTTTATTATTTAGTAAGACTATTTTGACAAATAAGTTTATTTAAGTCCAAGGGGGTGTGTTTGATGAGATTTTTCCTTATTTAGAATATGGTACAAAAATAATAGATAAACTCATAATTTGGTTACACATTAAATAAATTTTTTAAAAATGACATCTAACATAATAAATAATATGAAAAATACTTAAAATATAATATTTTATATTATTTATTATGGTGTTATTTTATTAAAAAAAGTTTATTTAATATATATACTTAAATTACTAAATCATAAGTCTATCTAATTAATTATATATAGTGCTAACTAATGAAAGGCCTAACGTGTTATGAATCACAAAAACATTCATTGCATAAATATGGAGTGATAATAGAGAATTAAATTATTTCTATTCTTAAGAATAAATTGATTGTTTAATAAATATAATTACAATCTATTCAAAAAAAATAAAATAAAATAATGACCAGAGTAATATTCCACTCTTCTTCTCTTTCAAGCCTATTGGTGGGTTGTCATAAATTTACATAAATAAGGAGAAAACAACTCTCATAACCTAAAATCCTTTTAAAGAAAGAGAAAAGAAGGACAATAAACCTTATGTACTAAGTATATAGTATTTGACCATTAGATATTTATAGGGATTATGATTCTAGAATCCTTTCTATGTGACTTATGTTAATTTTTAATAAATTGTACTTTACTTCTTATATTTTCAAATATTATATATTTAACTCTATAAGTTTTTGAAACTTTTCAATC
This sequence comes from Bruguiera hainesii, assembly GCA_023213295.1. Taxonomy (NCBI): domain Eukaryota; kingdom Viridiplantae; phylum Streptophyta; class Magnoliopsida; order Malpighiales; family Rhizophoraceae; genus Bruguiera; species Bruguiera hainesii. The sequence goes on from JAHOYR010000012.1 coordinate 6,966,088, forward strand.
AAGTCCAACTTGATCTTTATTTTCTATTTTCTCAATTGTCTTTATGTGTATGACCTATATATGATCCTAGCATATTGGTAATGAATATATATTATAATCCCAAAGGACTAAATAAATTTAAATCCTTTAACTTATTATTAATTCTCTAATTAATCAATTTATATTAATAGATGAAAATTAACATCTAACCACGTATCATAACTACCTAAATATTATGATTGTGAAACTAATTTGACTAATTCCTTTAGTGCACAGTCTCTCAGGTAATTCAATTTTTTTGTCATACTAATATTTTAATTATATATATAATATGAAATTGATATCTATTCCATATTGTCCAATTTTATTAGTTTTCAAACATTCATATAATTATTTATATATAGTTTATGATATGCCTAACTTCACCCTTATGAACAATCATTAATTAAGATAATCTAGAAGTGAGGTTAAAAAACACCAATTCCTATATGACATACCTTGGTCATCTCAAGTATAAAGATCATTTACATGCTTATCACATAAGAAATTACTTAAATATACAAGTAAAGTTCCACTTAGGAATTATTATAGTGAATCAATTTAGTCAATTTGTTCAATTAACAAGCACCAACATGTTTGTTTAAGTATTTTTATACTTTAGTCTATAAAATCAAATGCTTTTTTCATAAAAAAGAAATACAACATATGTTAGTCTCATAGATCTATCAATGTCCATTTCTTGATAGTGCTTCAACCAAAATTATTTAAAAATAATACTTTGATATAATAAGTATCTCATGATTATGATATCATCATAATTATCTTTGCAAAATATATTTATTTCATCAATTTTATCTTTATAGTTTATTGATGACCAAATCATTATATAAATAATACTAAAGATAAAGAGTGCTTTTAATTGATATATAATATGCATGAAATTGTATTCATAATAGTAACCTATACATTAGCTATTAGGGCATACACTAATAAATTTTCACTTACACTATAATTAATCACATATATATCATATATTATATTCTTTAATTTGGTGATCTTGTTCTTACCAAAACAACGGTGTAACACAAGGATTTATTGGTTTTTCTTAAGTAAGACTTTCTTCATCTTTATATTATTTCATTCCATTATCCTTATATTTAGATGGAATCATTGAAATATATAACTAGATTAATCATAAGACTAAGGTTTTTTATATAACGATTGCATTATTGGCACAATACATAATTACCAACTTATCAATGCATAAAATCATGCTAAGTTTAATAATGAACATTTTGATCCAAAATTTCCGATTTCATTGCATCATAGGTAAATATGTGCTTAAATATGATAACTACCTTTAGTTAGAACCCTTCTAACTTACAATCTCATCATTTAGAGTAATAAACTTTCTTCACACTCGTATTATGACTTTTAATCATCTTTATAGATAAAAAACTACCATCCAAAATTGAACTTTAATTTTAGTTTCACCATAAACTATAAAATAATTCTTAATACTTCACAAATACTTAAAAATGTCTTTTACAAATTTTCTAATAACCATTATTTGAATAAGTTTTATATCAATACGTTAGGTACATTTAGTCTTATATGTAATATTGCATACATAATAGATTCAATCTATCATATCTCTTTCAATTATGTGTCATAGGACATAAGTTCATGGAAATAATTATGTTATGCAATGTAAGTATGTCTCCTTGTATTCTTATAATGCTAAACTATTTTAGTAATTCATACCCAAATTAAGACAATATTAAGCAACCTTGTAGATTTATTTTTATAAATTTTAATCATTTAGATTTTTTCTTTAGATCCTTTATGGAGAATGTTCTTGGACTACCAAACTTTATTGGATTTGAATAATAATATATTCTTTTCTATTAAGAATATGTCATCCACACAAAGTACTAGATGTTCTCACTAACATTCTTATAAATATAAGACTCATCCATTCCCTTGATAAAATCAAACCTTTTGATCCTTTTATCAAAGTAAATGTTCAAACTTCGTAAAACATGCATATTCATAATATGCATAGCAAGCAAAATCTTTATGGATTTGATTATGGCTACAACTACAAAAAAGTTTAATTAAAGTCAACTATTTGGCTTTAATTGTAACTTTTGATCATTAGTCTAACCTTGTATGTCTATATATAACATCATGTTTATCTTTCCTTTAAGGAAATACTTATACCTAATAGGTTTATTTTTAGGTGTATCAACTAAAATCTCTACTTAATTGATATACATAAAGTCTATTATAAATTTCACAGCTTTGAGTCATTTATTAGAATTAATGCCATACATTGTTTCCTTATAACTAGTAGATTCATTTTAAATGAGTAATACATCATTTCATACGTTCAAGAGAAACTTATTTCTCTATATAGCATAATGTATCCTACTACATATAAAGCTTCAAGTATTATTAAGTTTTAGGTCTTACATCTAATACAAGAACCATTGACTTAAGTTTTATCTAAATGTCATATTATGGGTCTTGAACCTTTTCAAGTTCTAACAGACTCCTACTACTTCTTTATAGAACAAATTCCTTTATAAAAAATATAACGATCTTTAAAACAAACTCATTTAGTCAACTAATTGGTAGAAACAATATTTATTAACTAATTATGGATATCTTATAAGTGATGTATTTATTTAATCTAGTTCCAAACTAATTAAATAATATATGATTTATATAAATATCACATCCTTAAATCTTAAGATATGACAAGTTAACCTTTTTAACATTTCATATATCATATGAAATCTTGTTAATAGATTTGGATGGAAATTTTTAAAAGGTAGGTAAGAAATTCTATGGCATAGTTCTAAAGAAAAAGAAATTTAATTGCATGATTTTTTAAAACCAAATAATATCTTATATTATAAAGTCACCCATATTTCAAACTCCACATGGTTTTAGGAAGAGTTTATAGTGAGAGAATCTCATTCTCTTTAAGATAATCATCAAATTTGATTAAAGTATTTTCTATTTTGATCCAATCAAAATAATACTTTTACAAGTTTATTTCTTAATTTCAATCTTTAATTCTTTAAACATTTCAAAAGAATTTAAATTTGTATTTCACCAAATACAAATAACCATATCTAATATGGCCAATCGTTGAAATATAAGAAACATTCTTTATCATAAATTGTTATAGACCATATACATCTCAATGCATTAGTTTAAATAATTTATTGGCATACTTGCCTTTTCTCATAAACAATGATCTAGTCATCTTTTCAAATGAAAAAGATTCATATATTCTATATGATTTATAATAATATGAACTTAAGTGAACATCTCTATGTAACTTAGTGATTCTTGTTTAATTGATATGACTTAATCAAAAGTGTCATATAAGAATAATAATATGATTATCATAATTATGTTTATTGTTATATATCATTAAGGAAAAGCCTTTTTTAAAAAATATACCTCTCATAAGTTCCTAACTAAAAACTTTTCTAAGTCTCATCTCTTTTAAGATATCAAGAATACTTTGTAGTTTCCTTTTAAATGTCACACCCCATTATTGTTGCATTTTTAATACCTTTAAATCGAGCTACACTTTTAGTGAACTTACTGTTCTAGTCTTCTATTTTCCTTTGGAAAGAAGCCATAGGAAGACTATGAGATAACCTTTCATAAGGTATTCTTATACAGTCATGAGTATATTCAATAACTTGATTAATGAATGCATCCATCATATGGTAGTGAGATCAAATAAATGTTTAACTTTTGATCTATGACAATATTTAATTGGCTTAATTTCTCAAATTAACTAATCATCTTCAAAACATTTACTATTTACTAAAGATCCTTTTATCATCTCATACCTCTTAGTCTTACCATGCACAACATTCAACTCCTTGAGATATGTAATAATGGTATTGGTATTTATTATCTATGTTGCCATCAAAGTTCAAGAGACTTATTAGCTAGCATCATATATGCTACAACATAATTATTATCTTTTGATATTAATAAGTCTTTTAAACTTTATTATCAATGTTCTCTATAGGATCAAACAACATAAAATTATGAAGGATAACAGGACAAACTTGCTTTGTCTTATTTAAGAATAATTCTCAAATTAATATACTATCAAAGAAATTTGATTTAGTAAGCTTTTTAGTATTTGATATGCTAATGAGAGATAATTTATTACTCACTTTGTTTTAATAACAAAATTATGTAAATGAATAGTACAAGTTTTTTTGTATATATACCAAAATAAATTAGGTCTTTAACCATTTTGGTTACTCTCACCATTTACTTAAATCAATAGCCTTCTTTATTAACTTAAAAAATTTTACTTTAAGATTTTCTAATGGTTTAGGATCTTATTTAAATTATTTTACCTTGAGGTAACCTAACAAATCAAATAAAATAAATTAAGTAGATAATATAACTTATCAATCACATCAATGTGACTCCAAGATTAGTTAGGTGATAACTCCTTATCAAAATTTATCATATGTGTTTTTCTTAATCATTGCCTCTAAATTTATGTGATCATGAGGTAACCCATTCAAATTATAAAAATTTAGTTAAATAAGACTCATCAATTATAGTATTATTAAACATATTCGGGTTATGAAGTTCTTAAGGTAACCCAACAAACCCTCCTTAAACAAAATTCTGATCTTATAGTATAATTATGAAAGGCAACTCACCATATTTTTAACATGTACTTAATATTTTTGAATTGAAGGATTTTGTTAATTATAGTTATTTCATACATTGAAATCACAAATTGTAATATATCACACATATAATATACAATCCTAGCATGTCATTCTAATATGGATGATTATGAACTTTACTAAGCTAACTTCCTCTAGCCATAAAGAATTATAGTGCAATCTTCTTAAGTCCTCTTGCTTGCAATCTCCTTATAATGCTTCCTTTAGTGCCTTCATTTTAATCTCTATGGTTACAAATACATATTTTATCTAAATATTAAATTCTCTAATTACTTAACCATTACATAATTAAAAAGAAACCTTAAGTTAAATTCAGGAAAAGTATAAATGAGAAGAGAATTTACAACCAGAAAATATGATATAAGCAAGGAATTTAGTCCTTATACTTCAAAAATATTATCCATTTAACCATCAATAAATATAATCACATTAATCTATAAGTCTATAATCATCCATCATGTCATCATAATCATATTATGTGTGTTGTACCCTTATTTTGTCCAACTTAATATAAAGCACCATTAGTGCATTTCAAAGATTGATGGGCTCATGTCCCAATTTTGTTCATTCACTTAGCAAAAAATAAAAAAAAATAAAAAAAAATAATAATAAAAGTCCATTTACAATGTTGAGTGGGCATTGGATTTAAGTTAAACATAATTTACCTTTTGAAAGTAAAAATGGGCAACCCACCATAATAGTCTACAATATAGTTTTGAATCTTACTATGATCCTATTCCAATAGCCCATCACTATTCTAGTAGCCTATCTTTTAGAAAGCCTTTATTGACCTATAAATCCTTAAAGCCCATAACTTCTAAATAAAAGCTGACAGTAAATTAGAGTGGAATTAAATTAAGCCAAATACTTGTCAACTAACTAGATGTAATGATCAATACTTTATACTTATCTTTAAGTGCTTACTAGCAAGAAAGTAATGATGAAAGAATCTCTTTTCCATTAACCAATCAGGAAGTAGCCCCTAACTACTTGAAGGAGCTATAAAAGGGGCCACTTTTCTTTGATAGAGACAAGAAACAAGCACTTGAAAGAAACAACAGACATATAAGCACGTGAAAAACACCCAAAGCACACCAAAAAAACAAATTGATCCATATAGTTTTGTAAGTAGACAAGAACTAACTATTGAGAACTCATAAATGAGTTGGTAAGCAGTTACCATCATAAATTACCATAGAAAAAGGGAAAAAGGTTACTTATCTTGCCAAAATAATTGTTGCCATCATTCCAAAATCCAATTTTAGGGCATTTTCAACTTGTTACAGTTAACTTTGAACTTATCATCACACTATATCATTAAGCAGCAAAATGGACCCTAAAAAATATGTTTGTATTGTATTTTAAGTATTAAATCAAGTTTGAAACATTATATTACCATATGATATTTGCTATGAATGTAGGTAGGTGTGTCTTATGTGAAAAATTAAATAATTGATGAACAATTAAGTTAAATTAATCAAGGGGTTTAAAAAGGAAAGATGTGTATAAACAAGAAAAATGAAAAGAAATAAATATAGAAAAACCAGAAATTTTATAAAAAATATAGAACATACCTATTCAAATCAAGGTTAACTTGGTCAAATTTAAGTTGACTCAATCAAATTTAGTCAAATCAACCTATTGTATCCCTTACCCACAAACTTGACCTAGGACCCAAACTTAAACATGGACCCAACAACACTAACCTACCCACAAAAACATCCTAATTTTAGATCAAACTCTCTTTTTAGTTTAACTTTTTTTTAAAAAAAAAAACATAGAAAAAAATATAACCAAGCAAGAACATAGAGTGCAATACCCAAAAATAAGGAATCGATAACCAAAAAGAAAGTTTAAAAGAAACAAGAAGCACCTTAAAGGCATGAAGTAGTTCCTAGCTGCTTGTCAGAGGCTCGTTCGTGGACCTTACCACTACATTAAACCTTTTCTCCCTCTATCCTTTTTTAAAAAAAGCAACAAAAAAGACACCATTAAAATGTCATTTTTTAAGGCCTTCCTATGCCAAAAATTAATTTTAAAACCTATTATTTTAAGAATCTTTAAGTGTAAAATAAGAAAAAAAAAACACTGGAAAAGAGAAGGTGTAGGGAGAGAAAGAGAAGCGGTGCTTTGAAATAAGAAAAGGACTAAAAGGAATGGGTAAGAGGGAAAAGAAGCAAAAAAGTAACTACCCTTTATTTTTGCTTTTTTCAATTTTTTTATAATTAATTTATATAGCTTGAATAACTTTGACTCTTGTTGACTGGCTTATATGACTTAAATATCTTGGACTTTTGTTGACCGACTTTGATCAACTTCAATGGCTTAGACTTTTATTGATTAGCTTTGGCTAGCTTTAATGGCTTTGACTTTTGGTTAATAGGTTTAAATGACTTTGACTTTTGTTGATTAGTTTATACAGCTTTGATGTCCTTGTCTTTCACGAAACATTAACTAGCTTTGACCAACTCCTTTTTTCTTAAAACCTAATCTCACTCCTTACCATATTAACATTTTCAAAATTATGGTATATGTCCATCATAAAAACTTTTTTAGAAAAAAAAAACTACATGTTGCTTGAAAGATAAACAAATAAAGCATTAAAGAAGGAAGAAGCATAAAGGTATGCTTAGTTTTAAAGTCGTAGTACTGTCTTTTACGGTGAACACTTGGCTAATCTTAACTCCCACCAAACATTACTGTACTCTCAAACTCTAAAGAACTTAGTAACATAAATTGTATCCCACTAGTTTAGAGGATAATATAATGCTTTAAATTAGTGGTTAGGATGTTCTGACCACACCTTAAAGGGTTGGTGGCAACTCTAATGTCTTAAGGGTGATTCGAGGGGATGGAATCTTGAATCAATTTTGGTATTGTACAAGCCAAACGAATGGTGAGGGCAAATTGAGTTGAGCATCCTATGAACTTGATTTGCCCTCTTCATTAATAATTCATTATTGCAATAATTACTAGTTGTTTATCACCCACCGTTCATCAAACCCCTATTTCCTTCCATGTCAAGTTGCAATAACTTGGTGACTTTATTAGGGACTAATTAAGAGTTAAACTACTTTAAGTTGATTTTATTTTTTTATACTTATTATTTCTTGTTTAATACTTTATTTGTTTCTCTATATTATTATGACATGTTATGTGGTTTTATCTTATTATTCACATTTACCCTTTACACATTCTCACAAAAGCCTTGGCACTCAACTTATAACTTTTATGTTAGGTAAGAGATGGTAAGGAATCCCTCATGTAGCCTTTTGCTTCTACATAGGATTTTTGAGATCTCTCACTCATATTAGTAACTCCTTCAACCAATAAAGATGAGGGAAAGAAGATATAGGGACCTTTCATCCTAGTTATAGATCTTCAGACCATATTTCTTTATTGTTAAACTAGTAGAGTTGTCCTCCCTTTTTGATCTATCCCCTAGGATAGGGAACCATAGGGATAATTCCTACCCAAACTTTGCATAATAAAAGGGTATCATGCATTTACTTTCTTTTTTTAACATTTATTGTTCTTATTTTATGATTAATTTTGTATTCCTTATACTAATGTGCTTTTTTTCCTCCACATTTGATATAAGATTTCATTACATACATCTTGAGCATCATTTGCTTCATGTCCATATTGGCTTTGTGTCTAAATGTATAGCTAGAGTTATGATAGTTCAAAAGGAAATGTTGTCTATGCTTATAAGGAGATTAGAAGATATCTAAAAGTAGATTGGGGTCTGCCCACCTTTAGGCTTACCTTTGTAATCCAAGCATTTTAGTCTTAATTTTCTTAATCTCTCTCCCCTTTCATGAAACAAAAGTTCCATAATATGTATGGAGATATTAGGTACCTCTTGGATGTTTTGAATTTTTCAATTCCTTTTAATACAATTATTTACATTTTTAAAGTAAAAACAAGATATGTAAAGACATTGTTAACCCTAACCAAAATCAGAAAAGATAAAATTTTTTATTAAGTCAGATGCAAGGTTTAATTGAAGAAAAGTGTCTTCTCACCTAATTCCATATTGATAAAATGAATCATAAAACAAGTATTGATAAATAAATGGCATGTTTGGCCTTGCTTATCTATAGGTTTGCTTTATTTCCTAAGGTAGCTAGCTATGTTCATGAACAAGTCATTAAGCTTTTGTTTAAAGTTGTTGAAAGAGTCAATGTCATGTTGTCAATTATAACAAAGATAATGCTATCCTTGAACCATTGTAAGATTAGAAGTGAAGGCCAATTTAAAGAGAGCTCAGTTGTGTTATATGTATGGCTCGTAAGCCACATCAAATGCCTTAAGGACAAATCTCTCCTTAGTTTAAAAGGCCTAATATTGCTCTTACCAAGTTTTGCAAAAGTTGTTGGCTAAGCTCAAATGAAATTTTAGAATAGGAAGCTATCTTCCAAGATAAGGAACAATTCTAGTGGCTAACTAAATGGGTATGTCAGACTCTTGTCTTATATAGATGTAGTGAATTTCCTTAGGTCTCATTGATAGGTTTAAGTAGAGTTATCAATTATGCCCTTACCTTAGTTATGTAAATGCATACTATAAGGTTCGCTCTTGTCACATATGGTATGGATATAATGTAATTTGATTATCATGATCTAGATAACCATAGTCCCCAGTCCTTTGCACCTAGGGATGGACAATACGTTGAATGTAGATGCCTTATAGGGAAAGGCAATACCATGAATGTAGAAAGCTCTTAGGGAAGGGTAATACATTAGAACCAACCATGTAATAAATGTTGGTAAATGTATATAAATAGGAAGTTGAAGGGATGTGATATCCGTCATTAGATCAAGGAAGGATCTAATAGTTGTGGCTTGTCCAATACTTATATAAAAGAGGACCTCCTCCCCCTTATTCAGAACAAACCTAATTTACAAGCGAAATATACTTATAAAGTTTCTCTCTAAAAAGGTTCTTATGAGTTGAGCATGAAAAAGCTGCTTGGGAAGTATTCTTAAGGCTATATAGGTAGGGAACAATAAATCCATAGGACTGTGAGAAGTGGTATCAGAGCCAAACCGACTCTCACATCAAATACAAAGAAGGGGATCTTCGGCCAATAAACGTGGGTGTTACACACCCTAACAGACTACTTTTTAAGGAAAAAGTAATGACCCCATGACAAGTGGTATTAAAGCTAACTTGACCCCGACTCTGGTATCTCCTGCCAAATATTTTATGTGGAAGGAGTAGGTAGAGGGAGGTCTCGATTTTTTATGAGGATGTCGATACATTCGATAGGACATAATGTAACAGGTGTATTAGAGCAATGAGTTGGTCCTTAGGTATGATCTGACTCCCACATCGGATAGGAAAAGGGGGATCTTGAGCCATACAAAGGTAGGTGTTGCACACCCTAACAACCTACCCTTTAAGAAGAAAGTACTGACCCCCATGATAGTGGTATCAGAGCTGACCTGACATTGACTCCGATGTCTCTTACCAAGCACTTTATGTGGAAAGAGTAGGTAGAGGGAGGCCCTAATTCTTGACGAAGACGTTAATGTATTCGACGAGAGATAATGTGATAGGTGTATCAGAGCAATAAGTTAGTCTTTAGGTATGACTTGACTCTTATATTAGATAGGAAAAGGGAGATCTTGGGCTATATAAATGTAGGTGTTGTACACCCTAACAAGTTGCCTTTTAGGGAGAAAGTAATTACTCCATGACAAATAATATCGGAGTCGACCTAACCCTGCCCCGCCAATTGCTTCATGTGGAAGGAGTAAGTAAGGGAGGTCCTAATTCCTAATGAGGACGTAAATAGATTCGACAAGGGAGAATGTAAGGGGTAGGTGTATTAGAGCAATGAGTTGGTCCTTAGGTACGACCCAACTCTTACATCGTATAAGAAAAGAGAGATCTTGGGCCATATAAATATGAGTGCTACATACCCTAACAGACAACTTTTTAAGGAAAAAGTAGTGACCCAGTAATAAGTGATATCAGAATCGACCTAACTCTTACTCCAGTGTCTCCTGCCAATTGTTTTATATGGAAGGAGAAAGTAAGGGGAGGCCTAGATTCCCAATGAGGACGTTAATGAATTCAGTGGAGGAGAATGTGACAGGTAGACGTATCAAAGTAATGGGTTGGTTCTTATGTACGACCCGACTCCTACATCGAATAGGAAGAGGGGGATCTTTTACCATATAAACATGCATACTGAACACCCTAACAAACTGTCTCTTAAGGAGAAAGTAATGACTTCGTTATAGGTGGTATCAGAGTTGACCTAATCCTAACTCAAGTTTCTCCCACCAATCGCTTCATGTGGAAGGAGTAGGCAGGGGGAGGCTCTAATTTTCAAAGAGGATGTCAATGGATTCAGTAGGGAAGAATGTGATGGGCAGGTGTACTAGAGCAATAGATTGGTCCTTAAGTACAACTCAACTCTTACATCGGATAGGAAGAGGGGGATCTTGGGTCATATAAAGGTGGGTGTTGCACACCCTAACAGACTACCTTTTAGGGAGAAAGTAATGACCTCATGACTATGGTATCAAAGCTAACCTAACCCCGGCTCCGATGTCCCCCACCAAACACTTTATGTCAAAAGAGTAGGTAAGGGAATGCCCCAATTCTTGACGAGAATGTCAATGGATTCGGTGGTCAATAATGTGATGAGTGTATCAGAGTAATGGGTTGGTCCTTAAGTATGATCTGACTCCCACATCAGATAAGAAAAAAGAGATCTTAGGTCATATAAATGTGGGTACTACACACCCTAACAGACTGCCTTTTAAGAAGAAAATAATGACCCGGTGACAGGTAGTATAAAAGCCAACCCAACCCAACTTTGATGTCTCCCGCCAATTACTTTATATGGAAGGAGTAGACAGGGGGGAAACCTCTGATTCCTAACGAGGATGTTGATGAATTTGGTGGGGTGGAATGTGACAAATGGGCATATTAGAACAATGGGTTGGTCCTTAGGTACGACTCGACTCTCACATCGGATAAGAAAAAGGGGATCTTACCATATAAACGTGGGTGTTGTACACCCTAACAGCTTGCCTTTTAGGGAGAAAGTACTAACCCTGTGATAGTAATATCAGAGTCGACCCAACCCCAACTTTAATGTCTCTTGCCAAGCACTTCATATGGAAGGAGTAGGCAGGGGAGACTTTAATTCTTAAAGAGGACATTGATACATTCGGTAGGGGATAATGTGACAGGTGTATCAAAACAATAAGTTGGTCCTTAGGTATGACCTAACTCCCACATCAGATAGGAAAATGGGGATGTTGGGTCATATAAACGTGAGTGTTATACACCTTAACAAGCTATCTTTTAAGGAGAAATTAATGACTTCCTGGCATATGGTATCAGAGTCGACCTAACCCTGACTTTAATGTCTCTCGTTAATCACTTCATATGGAAGCAGTAAGTAGGGGGAAGTCCTGATTCCTGACGAGGATGTCAATGGATTCGAAGTGGGAGAATTTGATGAGCGGGCATATCAAAATAATGGGTTGGTCTTTAGATATGACCAAACTCCTACATCGGATAAGAAAAGGGGAATTTTATGTTATATAAATGTGGGTGCTACACACCCTAACAGGTGACCTTTTAAGGAGAAAGTAATAACCCCGTGATAAGTGGTATCAGAACTGACTCGACCTCAATTTTGATGTCTCCTGCCAATCACGTCATGGAGAATAAGAAGGTAAAGGGAGGCCCGGATTCTCAACAAGGACGTCGATGGATTTAGTAGGAGAAAATGTGATAGGTAGGCATATCAAAGCAATGTGTTGGTCCTTAAATATAATTCGACTCTCACATCAGATAGGAAAAGGGAGATCTTGGGTCATATAAATGTGAGTGCTGCACACCCTAACAGGTTGCCCTTTAAGGAGAAAGTAATGACTCCGTGACAATAGTATCAAAACCAACGCGACCCCGACTTTGATGTTTTTCACCAAGCACTTCATATGAAAGGAGTAAGTAGGGGAAGGCCCTGGTTATCAATAAAGACATTAATGCCTTCAGTGGGAGATAAATTGACAAGTGTATCAGGATAATGGGTCAGTCTTTAAGTAGGACCCAACTCTTATATTGGATAAAAAGAGGGAGATCTTGGATCATATAAATATAGGTACTGCACACCCCAATAAGCTATTTTTTATAGAGAAAGTAATGACCCTGTGACATTGGTATCAAAGTTGACCCGACCCCAACTCCAATGTCTCCCGCTAAGCACTTCATATGAAAGGAGTACACAGGAGGAAGCCCTAATTTTTGATGAGGATGTTGATGGATTCAGTGGGTGATAATGTGATGAGTGTATCAGAGTAATGAATTGGTCCTTAGGTATGACCTGACTCCCACATTAGATAGGAAAATGAGGATCTTGAGTCATATAAACGTGAGTGTTGCACACCCTAACAGACTGCCTTTTCAGAAGAAAGTAATGATTCCGTGATAAATGGTATCAAAGCTAACTCAACCCCAACTCTAGTGTCTCATGCCAATCATTTCATGTGGAAGGAGAAGGCAGAAAGAGGCCTGGATTCCTGATGAGGACGTCAGTGGATTCGGTGGGGGAGAATGTGACGAGTAGGCATATCAAAGCAATGGGTTGATCTTTACATATGACCCAACTCCTATATCGGATAGGAAAAGGGGGATCTTGGGTCATATAAATGTAGGTATTGCATACCCTAATAAACTATCTTTAAGGAGAAAGTAATGACCCTATAATAGTGGTATCAGAGCCAACTTGACCCCAACTCTAATGTCTTCTGCCAAGCACTTCATGTGGAAGGAATAGGTAAGGGGAGACCATAATTCTCAATAAGGACGTCAATGTATTCGATGGGGGATAAATTGACAGATGTATCAAAGAAATGGATTGGTCCTAAAGTAGGACCCAACTCTCATATCGGATAAGAAGAGGGGGATTTTGGGTCATATAAATGTAGGTATTACACACCCCAATAGGTTATCTTTTAGGGAGAAAGTAATGACTTAGTGATAGGTGATATTAGAGTCAACCTGACCCTAACTCTTATGTTTTCCACCAATCACTTCATGTGAAAGGCGTAAGCAGGGGGAGGCAAGGATTCTTGACAAGAGCATTAATAGATTCGGTCAGGGAGAATGTGACGGGCAGGTGTATCAAAGCAATGAGATAGTCCTTAAGTACGACCCAACTCCCACATCGGATAAAAAGAGAAAGATCTTAAGTCATATAAATGTTCGTGTTTCACTTTATAACAGGTAGCTTTTTAGGGAGAAAGTAATGACCTTATAATAGGTGGTATTAAAGCTGACCTGATCCAAATTCTGATGTCACCTGCCAATCGCTTCATATGGAAGGAATAGGCAGGGGGAGGCCCAGATTCTCGACAAGAACATTGATGAATTCGGTCAGGGAGAATGTGATAAGTAGGTATATCAGAGTTATGGGTTGGTCCTTAGATACAAGTTGACTCCCACATCGAATAAGAATGAGAGATTTTAGGTCATATAAATATGAGTACTGTACATCATAGTAGTCTGCTTTTTAAGGAGAAAGTAATAACCCCGTAACAGTGGTATCAAAGTTAACCTGACTCTAACTCTGATGTCTTCCGCCAAGTACTTCATGTGGAAGGAGTAGGTAGAGGAAAGTCTCAATTCTCAACGAGGACGTCAATGCATTCAATAAGGGATAAATTGACAAGGGTATTAGAACAATGAGTTGGTCTTTAGGTAGGACCCAACTTCCATATTGGATAGGAAGAGTCTTTAGGTATGATCCTAACAGGTTACTTTTTAAGGAAAAAGTAATGACTCTGTGACAGGTAGTATCAGAGTCGACCCGACCTCAACTCTGGTGTCTCTTACCAATTGCTTCATGTGGAAGGAAAAGGTAAAGGGAGGTTTGGAATCCTAATGAAGACGTCGATGGATCCAGTGGGGGAGAATGTGATAGGTAGGCGTATCAAAACAATGGGTTGGTGCTTAGGTACGACCCAACTCACACATCGGATAGGAAAAGGGAGATCTTAGATCATATAAATGTGGGTGTTGCACACTCTAATAGGCTACCTTTTAAGGAGAAAGTAATGATCCCATGACAGTGATATCAAAACCGACTTAACCCCAACTCTAATGTCTTCTACCAAGTATTTCATGTGAAAGGAGTAAATAGGGGAGGCCTCGATTCTTAATGAGGACGTCAATGTATTTGGTAGGGAATAAATTGACAGATGTATAAGAGCAATGGGTTAGTTTTTAGGTAGGACCCAACTCCCGCATCGGATAAAAAAAGGGGGATCTTAGTTTATATAAATGTGGTACTGCACACCCTAATAGGCTATTTTTTAAAGAGAAAGTAATGACTTAGTGACAAATGATATCAGAGCCAACCCAACCTTGACTCTTGTGGCTCTTGCTAATCACTTCATGTGGAAGGTGTAGGTAAAGGGAGGCCCTAATTCTCGACAAGGGCGTTAATGAATTCGGTCAAGGAGAATGTGACAGGCAAGCATATCAAAGTAATGAGTTGGTCCTTAAGTATGACTTGACTCCTATATCGGATAAGAGGAAAAGGATCTTGGGCTATATGAAAAGGATCTTAGGTTATATGAACGTGGGTACTGCATACCCTAATAGACGACCTTTTAAGGAGAAAGTAATGACCTTATGAAAGGTGATATCAAAGTTGACCCAACTTTGACTCTGATGTCTCTTTTCAATTACTTCATATGGAAGGAGTAGGTAAGGGGAGGCCCAGATTCTTGACGAGGACGTCGATGGATTCGGTTGAGGAGAATATGACGGACAAGCATATTAGAGCAATGGGTTGGTCCTTAGGTACGACTCAACTCTCACATCGAATAGGAAGAGGGGGATCTTGGGCCATATAATGTGGGTGCTGGACACCATAATAAACTACCTTTTAGAGAGAAAGTAATGACCCTGTGACTAGTGGTATCAGAGCCGACTTGACCCCAACTCTGGTATCTCCCGCTAAGGAGTAGACAGGGGAAGGATTCGATTTTTGACGAAGATGTAGATGGATTCAGTAGGGGAGAATGTGACAGGTGGGCGTATCAAAGTAATAGGTTGGTCTTTAGGTATGACTCGACTCGGATTGGAAGAAGGTGATCTTAGGTCTTATAGATGTAGGTGTTGCACACCCTAACAGTCTACTTTTTAAGGAGAAAGTAATGACCCTGTGATTAATGATATTAGAGCCAACCTAACCCCAACTTTAGTGTCTCCCTCCAAGCGCATCATGTTAAAGGTGTAGGCAGGGAGAAACCCTGATTCTCAACTAGAACATCAATGGATTTGATAGGGAATAATATAACGGGTGTATTAAAGCACTAAGTTGTCCCTTATATACAACTTGACGCCTATATCATATAGGAAGATGGGGATCTTAGGTAATATAAACGTGAGTATTACACATCCTAATAAACTACATTTTAGGGAGAAAGTAATGACCCTATGAAAATGGTATCAGAGCTGATTCGACCTCGACTTTGACGTCCCCCGCCAAGCACTTTGTATGGAAAAAGTAGACATTGGGAGGCCCCCATTCTCGACGAGGACGTCGATGGATTCGGTGGGGAATAATGTGATAGGTGTATTAGAGTAATGAGTTAGACCCAACTCCCACATCAGATAGGAAGAAGGGGATCTTGAGTTATATAAACATGACTGCTTGATACCCTAACAAGCTGCCTTTTAGGGAGAAAGTAATGACCCCACAACAAGTGGTATTAGAGTCAACCTAACCCCGACTCTAATGTCTCCCGCCAAGTACTTCATATGGAAGGAGTAAGTAAAGGGAGGACTCGATTCTCAACAAGTGTGTTGATGGATTCAATGGGGGAGAATGTGATGGGTAGACATATCAAAGCATCGGCTTGGTCCTTAGGTACAACTCGATTCCCACATTAGATTTGAAAAAGGAGATCTTGGATCATATAAATGTGGGTACTACACATCCTAATAGACTACTTTTTAGGGAAAAAGTAATGACCTCATGATTAATGGTATCAGAGCTGACTCAACCCTGACTTTGGTGTCTCTCTTCAAGCACTTCATGTGAAAGGAGTAGGTAAGGAGAAGCCCCAAAACTTGATGAGTATGTTGATAGATTCAGTAGGGGAGAATGTGATGGACGGGTATATCAAAGTAATAAGTTGACTCTTAGGTACGACTCGACTCCCACATCGTATAGGAAAAGAGGGATATTGAACCATATAAACGTAAGTACTGCATAACCTAATAGACTTCTTTTTAGGGAGAAACTAATGACCCCACAACTAGTGCTATCAAACTCAACCTGACCTTGACTTTTGTGTCTTCCGCCAGTTGCTTCATGTGGAAGGAGTAGGCAAGAAGAGGCCCCAATTCCCGATGAGGATATCAATCGATTCGGTGAGGTAGAATTTGATGGGTGGGTGTATCAGAGCAATAAATTGGTCCTTGGATCCAACCTAACTCCCACATAAGATATCAAAAGGGGGATTTTGGGTCATATAAACATGGGTGCCAACCCTGACTCCGATGTCTCCTGCTAAACATTTCATATGGAAGAAGTAGGTAGAGGGAGACTTCGATTCTCGACAAGGATGTCAATGGATTTGATAAGGGATAATGTGATAAGTGTATCAGAGCAATGGGTTGGTGCTTAGGTATGACTCAACTCCCACATCAGAGAAGAAAAGGGGATCTTTAGCCCTATAAATGTGGGTGCTGCATGTCCTAATAGACTATCTTTTAGGGAAAAAATAATGACCCTGTGATAGGTAATATTAGAGTTGACCTGACCCTAACTTCGGTGTCTCTTACCAAGCATTTCATGTGGAAGGAGTAGGTAGAGGGTGGCCCTAATTAACGACTAAGACGTCAATGGATTCAGTAAGAGAGAATATGATTGGCAAGCGTATCGGAGCAATGGGTTGGTCATTAAGTACAACTCAACTCTCACATCAAATAGGAAGAGGGGGATATTAGGTCTTATAAAGGTGGATGTTGCACACCCTAACAGACTGCCTTTTAAGGAATAATCTCGTAATAGTGGTATCAGAGCTAACCTAACTCTAACTCCGAAGTCTTCCGCCAAACACTTCATATGGAAAAGTAGGTATGGGGAGAGTCTGATTCTCGACGAAAACATCGATGCATTCAGTGGGGGATAATGTGACAGGTGTATCAGAACAATGGGTGGTACGATTCGACTCTCACATCAAATAAGAAGAGGAAGATCTTGGGACATATAAATATGGGTCCTGTACACCCTAACAAGCGACCTTTTATGGAGAAAATAATGACTCCGTGACAGGTGGTATTAGGGTTGACTTAACCCCAAGTACGGTGTCTCCCACCAAGCGCTTCATGTGGAAAAAATAAGCAGGGAGAGGCTTATAATCTTGACGAGGACGTTGATAGATTTAATGAGGAAAAATGTGATGGGCAGACATATTAGAGCAATAGGTTGGTCTATAAGTATGACACGACTCCCACATTGGATAAGAAGAGGGGGATCTTGAGATATATAAGTATGAATGTTACACACCATAATAAACTACTTTTTAAGGAGAAAGTAATAACGTTATGACTAGTGGTATCATAACCAACCCAACCCCGACTCAAGTGTCTCTCTCCAAGCACATCCCGTAGAAGGAATAAGTAGGTGGAACCCCAATTCTCAACGAGGATGTTAATGGATTTGATAGGGGATAATGTGATAGGTGTATTAGAGTAATGAGTTAGTCTTTTAAGTATAACCTAACTCCCACATTGGATAAGGAAAGAGTGATCTTGGGTTTTATAAATGTAGGTGTTGCACACCCTAACAGGTAACTTTTTGGGGAGAAAGTAATGACCTCGTGATAGGTGGTATCAGAGTCAACCCGACCCTAACATCAGTGTCTCCCGTTAAACACTTCTTGTGGAAGGAGTAGGTAGAGGGAGGCTCCAATTCCCAATAAGGATGTTGATGGTTTTTGTGGGGGAGAATGTGACGGGCGGGCATATCAAAGCAATGAGTTGGTCTTTTGGTATGACCTAACTTCAATATCAGATTAGAAGAGGAGAATCTTAGGTTATATAAAAATGGGTATTACACACCCTAACAGGTTACTTTTTAAGGAGAAAGTAACGATCTCGTGACTAATGGTATCAGAGTTTCGACTCCGATGTCTCCCTCCAAGTGCTTCATTTGGAAGGAGTAAGTAAGGGCAAATCTCGATTCTCGATGAGTATATTGATGGATTCGGTGGGGGAGAATGTGATGGGTGGGCGTATCAAAGTAATGAATTGGTCTTTAAGTACGATCTGACTCTTACATCGGATAGAAAGAGGGGGATCTTGGGCCATATAAATATGGGTACTGCACACGTTAATAGACTTCATTTTAAGGAGAAACTAATGGCCCTGTGATAGGTGGTATCAAAGCCGACCCAACCCTGACTCTAGTATCTCCTGTCAATCGCTTCATATGGAAGGAATAGGTAGGGGTGGCCCTAATTCTCAACAAGAATGTCAATGGATTCGGTTGGGGAGAATATGACGGGCAAGCATATCAGAGCAATGGGTTGGACTTTAGGTACAGCTCGACTCTTACATCGGATAAAAAGAGGAGGATCTTAGGTCATATAAATGTAGGTGCTGCACACTCTAATAGACTGCTTTTTAGAGAGAAAATAATGACCTCGTGATAGGTAGTATCAGAGCTGACTCAACCCCTACTCTAGTGTGTCCTGCCAATTGCTTCATGTGGAAGGAGTAGACAGGGGGAGACCCTAATTCGTGATAAGGACGTCGATGGATTCGATGGGAGAGAATGTGACAAGTAGGTGTATAGATGTAATGGGTTGATCCTTAGGTATGACCTGACTCCTACATCAGATAGGAAGAAGGGGATATTGGGCCATATAAAGGTGAGTGTTGCACACCCTAACAAACTGTCTTTTAAAGAGAAAGTAATAATTTTGTGACAATGGTATGAGATTTGACCCGACCTGACCTGACCTTAACTCTTATATCTCCTACTAAGCACTTCATGTGGAAGGAGTAGGTATGAGGAGGCCTCAATTCTCAATGAGGACGTCAATGCATTTGATGAGGGATAGTGTGACAAGTGTATCAGAGTAATGGGTTTGTCTTTAGGTACGACTCAACTCCCACATCAGATAAAAAAAAAAGGATATTAGGTCATATAAACGTGGGTACTTTACACCCTAATAGGTTGCCCTTTAAGAGGAAAATAATGACCCCATAATAGGTGGTATCAAAGCCGATCTGAGCCTAACTCTAGTGTCTCCCACTAATCACTTCATGTAGAAGGAGTAGGTAGGGGGAGGTCTTGATTCCCGATGAAGTACCTACCCAAGGCTTCATAAAAGGAGTTGTTGTCACAAACCATGTCTATGAGAAAATGTTCTTTGTTGGGTTTATAAACAATCATTCTCCTTTTCTAGACGATGGAATGGAAGGTTGTTATAGATGGCATCTAATTAAAACACATCCCACCTATCCATATGAAAGGTTTCAAAAATTCATAAAGGGAAAATTGATGACAAAAGAGGTTGTCCTTCCCTTAGAATAGTTGCAATCTCTTAATTTTGATCTATAGTTGGAAGAGTTAGAAAGGCCTCAAGTCTTTATAGAGAAGCTATGGTAAGTCTAATTCATCCTTCAAAAATTTTACATTTTCCAAATTTAAAAACTTTTATTCAAAATACAAGGATGTCAAGGAAGAGGTTTACAACTTATAAAACCTATGGTTCTTAATCCTCTAGCTATTAAGTCTCCATTTCCTAATGTCATTAACTAGTTATTAGTAGACATTGCCTAAATTGTTGCTCAAGAGACTTTCTTAAGGCACGAAACTTTCATGATTAGTAAGTTGCAACTTATTTTATTAAGGTGTTATAGGATTAACAATTGCCCATTAAAGTCTATGGATTGACATCCTTCCTATCCATTCATGAATGCTTTAAGATTTATATTGTGGACTTTTAAAGCTTTCCTAATAAAGCTTTATATTTGCTTATTTATTTGGCTAGCCAATACACAATTGACATGATTATCCATTGACCAGGGTCAATGCTTTTGTGAGATACTAGGAGCAAAATCCATTGAGACATTCTTATTTATATACATGGTTTAATCTCTTTAACCCCTTACAAGAATAGAGGCTAATTCTTAATAGTACAAAAGATCCCCCTTTTGTCTTATGTATCGTCCATCTTCA
Source organism: Bruguiera hainesii (assembly GCA_023213295.1). NCBI lineage: Eukaryota > Viridiplantae > Streptophyta > Magnoliopsida > Malpighiales > Rhizophoraceae > Bruguiera > Bruguiera hainesii. Next base: position 6,987,055 of record JAHOYR010000012.1, read on the forward strand.
TCTGATGTATGGATTTAGGATGAAGAGACAAACATCCAAAGAGTTTGCAATTTTCCTTTGAATCCTTTGATTGACCCCTTTAACTCTTCAATAGGTTAGCGTGATATTAAGATTTTTCTTTGCACAAAAAATGGGGTTGATAGTGGAGTACCCCCTCTAGCTCTTTTTGAAGTCACTCACTAAGATAGGTGTATCTAGTTAAAGTATAAAATCTTTTGTCAATTTTATGCTCAGTTCTTTTGTCATCAACTTGTCCACTATTATGTGAGGATGATATTGATTTTGAAGGCCATAATTTTGTAGAAGACAAGTACAATCAAAGCAAGGAGGAGTAGCCAATGGCCTAAAGAATACTGATGCAATATATAAGTTGCTAAGCTTGTGCTGATCATCTAGCAAAGCGTCTTATTCATACCTTTTTGTAGTTTAAAAGCTTATAGGATCCTTTTTTCTAGAATGGACCCAAGTTGGTCTTTTGAATGATGGCATAGAGTTAGGTAATCTTTCCTTTTTGTTGCTTATAAGAACTTATCTATGGAATGTACTATTAAGACATATTAATTATAAAGACCTTTTATACAAGTTTTGACAACTTATGAATTAGATAGTCCATTTGCATAATTTATATAATATACATGCACATTGACCATATAACATATATATTTTTGTCATATCTTAAGCATACAAATCTAAAAAAAACAAGTTAAATAATTTAAAGCTTATAGCTAGCAAGACATACACTCTTACCTCAATTTTTCTCACCAAGGATGAAAGATATAATTAAAGAATTGGCCACCCATATGAATGGAATTCAAGCCTTAATCAAGGACCTAAAGGAGTAGATGCAATAGATAGTTCAAACATTCCTCAAGAAACTTTGCTTGCTATAGTAAATGGGGCTATTTTAATCTACCCCAGTAGCAAGGGCATCATAAACACCTCTCACTTATCCCTAATTAGAGGCATATCCTACTCTAAAGCAAATGGTGATTACACAATCATCCAACACCAAAATTTATGGGCTAGATAGCACTCTTGTACACCTCCTTATGGGAATCATGTCCAATGAATTTAAATATAGTTCTAAATTAAAACACAAAACTATAGAAGCTGATAAGCCTTCTATGATACAAAAAGTTGACCTCCTACAAAAGAAAGTTAGGGTCATTAAAAGAGAAGATTTTCATATTCCCTTAAATGTATTAGACCTTTGCTTGGTTCAGGATGTTGTTCTTCCGCCAAAATTTAAGACAGAATTTAAGAAGTATGATGGAATAAGATCATTAGTGGACCACTTGACTATGTATATTTAAAAAGTGACAACATATGCTTATTATGAAAAAACTTATGATGTATTACTTTTAAAATAGCTTGATGGTTATGGCTTTTTACTAGTACATTAAACAAGATTGAAAGAACATTAGCTAGAGCCCACCCAAATGGATTTTCAAGCCATTAAGGCATGGTTTAAATATATCTTTGAGCTAAAACCTACCCAAATGGATTTTTAAACCACAGAAAAAAAAAAAAAAACCTAAAGAGACTTTTTAAGTAGTATAGATAACATTGGCATAACATGTCTGTCTAAGTTCAATCTCTGTTGCTGGAAAATGAGCTAGTTTTAACTTTTCTTAGTACCTTGAAAGCCCTTTATAATGATAGGATGGTAGGAAGTGTTTCTAAAAGCTTCGGAGATTTGGCCATGATAGGTAAAAGAATTGATAAGGACATCCGAAAAGAAAAAATTGTCAATGTTTTGACTAACTTTATGACATCTAAAAGAACTATCACAAGCAAAAAGAAGGAAGGGCAAGTCTAAGTTACAGAATGTTATAACTAGTTAGGACCATATCCTTCTTTTATATCCTACAAAGTCAATTTAACCCTCAGTAATCATATCACCCTTATAACACTATAGTCCTACTCACATACCAAAACCCTCAATCATGACCCCTTTAACTGAATGTTTGTGCACTGGCACCTTTAAGGAATCAAATACATATAAGAAGACAAGAAAGAAGAAGAATTAATCCCATTTCAGTGCCATATTCAGAGTTGTTACATTAACATATTTAAAATAAATTAGTAACTATCATTACAAAGCAACAACTAAAGCCAACCTATCCAAATTAGTATGATGCTAATGGTAAGTGTAAGTACCATGGTGGAAAAATTAGACATTCAATTGATAATTGTTTGACCCTCAAGTGTAAAATCCAAGAGTTAAGGGATAAGAGATGGATCAATTTTTCACAAGAAGAGAAAAGGTCTAATGTTAATTCTAACCCTATCTCTGATCACAACACTATGAATCAAATTAAAGAATACTTGAGTGATTTGTTGAGTTTTAGTTACTTAAAATTTGGAATGTTATAAGCCAAAACAATAGTTTGAAAATGCCCACCATCTTGTTACCAAAGAAATTAGGTGCCACCAAAATATTTTTGTTAACTATTTAGGCTACACCTACTTCTTAAACATTGCATTACTCTTATCAAAATGGTTAGGTAACCTAGTCAGACTATAATTGCTAGGTAAATTCTTAAAATCAAACATTAACATTAGTTGATATCATAGGAGTTAAAGGCATCACTTAAAGTGGAAGATGTTATACCCCAAAGTATATGAAGAAACTTAAGCAAAAGAAACAAAAGAATGTTGTGATTTTAGATGGCATTGAAGGAACCTTTTTACAAAATGTTGGAAGGGTAAAGTCCTTTAGTAAGTAAGAGCTTGAGTTTAAAGGAACCATCATTGATAAGAATGATGGTAGTTCCTTAAATATATTAAGCAAAGTAAGTATAGTGTGATTAATCAACTTAATCAAACCCCAACCAAAATCTCCATTCTATCCCTACTAATGAACTTTGAGTCTTATCGAAGTTCTTACTACATATTGTTAATTGAGCATATGTTTTGGAAAATATTTCTTTAAGCAACTTCTAACACATTATCAATAATATCATGATAAGTAATTGTATCTCATTCTCAGATAAAAAGACTTCAATTGAGAGGTCAAACCATACTAAGGCATTGCATATCTCAATCATTTGTAATAGCTTTCATATATCCTAAGTCTTCATTAATAATGGGTCATCCTTGAATGACATGCTTAAAGATACTTTAGAGCAGTTACTAATTGATATTGTCATCATAACACCAAGTCGTATAATTATTGGGGGTTTGATGGTACAAAACAAGAAGTTATAGAAACCATTAAACTTTCTATATAGGTGGGAACATGTACTTTCAATGTACCCTTCTAGATCATGGATATTAAGACTACTTACAATTACTTGTTAGGTTAGTTTTGGATTCATTCAATGAGGGTTATTCCCTTCACCTTACATTAGAAGGTGAAATTTATTATCGATCACTAATTGATTGAGGTTTAGGTAGAACACAATTTCTTATCTCTAGACCCTTAAGAATGCCTAATGTTAAGGCTATTAAAGAAGTATTAGAATGCACATTTCAATTATTCACAATTATAAATGCAACCCCTTACTCAAAAGAGTCATTCCGTAAGATACCACCTCAAGCATTTGAAGTGTTATTAAAGGCAACTAGAGTAATGGTAAAGAGTGGTTGCCACTTAGGGAAAGGAATTGACAAACATATTTAATGTATCATAGCTCCAATACAAGCCAATGGGTAGTAAGGGAATTTTAAGGTCAAATACCGACCAAGCCAAGATGATGTCGTAAAAGGATACTTAAAGGATGAAATAAGCAAGCTTATACTTCCTCTGGCTTAGAGTTTTAAAAGCACAGGATATATTAAATAAATAATGATGAAAGTGATGAATCAACCAAAGTCATAATTGGGCTTAATGTTTTAACAATCTAGATGATTTGCACAGAACAAAAGGGGTATTTACTTTAAGTTCCATTGATTTAGCCTTGTGATCTTAATGCTTTTATTGATAATTGGTAAGCATGGGAGATTCTTTAGTCACTTGAATCTCTTAAAAATGTAGTCTACTTCCCTGCTTTTTGATACCCATTACATTTAAGGATAGTCATGTAATAAAATGGGGCAACCTGTTATCATATATCAGCTAATAATGTGTGATTATGTCATTTGCACTTATAATCCTAATTCTCTTACTTCCCTTGTCATTCACTTTTGTTTGCATAAGACTTGAATAGAGTAAGCCCTAAAGATAACTTCCCCTTACCTTATATTAACATTATTGTTGATAACATTACTTGGTACTTAATGTTTTCATTCATTAATGGGTTTTCAAGCTATAATCAAATTAAAATGACACCTGAAAATGTAGAGAAAACAACATTTATCACAATATGAGTGATGCAAAATACCTCAAAAAGATGCAGCTTAAAGACCTAATGCACACAAGGAATCACAGAACAACTAGGAAAGCTAAATCAGAGTTTAATAACATAAACCCTAGACCTAACATTCAAAGGAACACGAACCTAGGGTATTCAAGAAGGATGTGGTGCCACACTTTAGAAAAGAAAGGAATTGGGAGTGATAAGTCAATTGGAATGCCACAAGAAGAAATACCTCTTAATAAGTTCGTTAGTTCTTAAAAGAATTGAGGGAGAAAAACCTTTTCCTTTTATTTCACTCAAAGTTGTTTAATCTGTAGAGCTTACAAGGGGTGCCTATTTATAAGCTAAGATAGCAATCCTAAAGAGGCACAAATTCCTACTTAGGAGAAATCTTTATTTTGGAGGAATTCTGGACAAATTCTAGCACATACAATAAACTCCTATTTAAGAATGATTGATATTACTTAGTTTGACCCATTAAGTATTCCAATTATATTAATTAGACTTGGACTCTCTTTCAAACTTGAATTTGCACCATTTGAAGCTTGGTTGGCTTGAATGTCCTTAATCAGCCCATTTAGTACTTCTTTAATCTTTTTGGCTCTTGCTCATGTTATTGGGTCTTCTGGAATGTGCAATGGACTTCTTGCATTCATTGAAACTCTATCTCATGTTATTAGGCTTTCTGGAATGTGCAATAGATCTCTTGCATCTATTGAAGTCTTCCACCCATCACCTCTACAGTTCTCATCAATAGAGAACTTTTTATTATAAAGTCAAGCAATTTGGCCTTAAGAATACAAGCACCACTATCAATGAGTGATGGTCAATTTGTTCCATAAGATGATGCATAAAGAGATTAAGGTCTACATTGATGATATAATCACGAGATCGTAAGTAGGAGAAAATCACTTGGTGGTACTCAAAAAGCTGTTTGATCAACTAAGAAAGTTTCAACTTAAACTCAACCCTGTAAAGTGCATTTTTGGGGCAATTATGGGTAAGTTGTTAAGATTCATTATGAGTCAAAGGGGCATTAAAGTTGATCCTAACAAAATTAAGGTCATACAAGAAATGCCTACACCTTCTACATCAAAGAAAGTGTGAGGATTCCTAAGAAGGGTCAATTATATTACCAGGTTCATATCTCAGCTAACGACAACATATGAGCCTATATTTGGCATGTAATGGAAAAGTAATCCAAGACAATGGTATGATAAATGCCAAGAAGCCTTTAACAAGATCAAGCATTGTTTGTTTAATCCCTCAGTTTTAGTACATAACCACTCATAGTTTATCTCACCATATAGGAGCAATATATGGATAATGTTTCAAGATAACACAATGACTCTTATTGAAAAGAAAGGGCAATCTATTACCTTAACAAAAGGTTCACAAACCATGAAAGTAAGTACTCAGATCTAGAAAGAATCTACTACACCTTAGCATGGACAACATGTCAACTTTGACAATATATGTTATATTATACTACCTAGCTTATTGCCAAGGAAGACTCGCTTAAGTATATCTTTGAAACACAAGTATTATCAAGATGAATTGCCTTTTGTAGGTTCTTTTGTCAAAATATGATATCCAATATGTCAACCATAAGGTGACCAAAGGTAATTCAATAACTAACTTTTTAGCAAATCAAGCTATTCCTAATTATAAGCCTATATAGTTTGATTTTTGGATGAAAACATCTTTGTTGTTGATCAAAATCAAGATGAAAAAGAGGTGATAGATGAATGATAGATATGGTTTAATGGGGCAACCAATATATTAGGGCATGGAATCAAAGCAATCTCTTAAAGGCAACCAATATCTAGTTGTAGCAAAATTGCAATTTGAATATACTAACAACATAGCAAAATACAAAATGTGCACCATAGGCTTATTGTATGCTTTAGAGATGAAAACTAAAAGTCTTAAGGTGTATGGAGATTCCATATTGGTCATTTACCAAATACTAGATAAGTGGGAAACACGGGCAGTTGATTGAGTGATTTGTTTGGATCACCTTTAATTGTATGCCTTAAGAAAATAATCAAATCTTCAATGCCTTGGCAACTTTGGTTATAATGTATAAGATAAATCATAAAGCTAATAAGCAAGAAATCCATATCAACATCCATCATAGTCTAGCCTACTACATACATATAAAAAAGAAGGATGATAAGCCTGGGTATCATAACATATAGTATTATCTTAAAATTAGGGAATATCTTAAAGGAATAGCTGAAAATGATAAATGAACTTTACAAAGGTTAGCAATGAAGTTCTTTCTCAAAAGAGACTTCCTCTACTAATGTAATTATGACTCAATCTTACTACAGTGCATAAATGCAGTTGAGGTAGAAATTATTGTGAAAAAAGTACATGAGGGCTCATATGGGTCCCATGCTAGTGGTTTTTTCATGGTAAAAAAAATCTTGAGAGTAGGATACTACTAGTCAACTATGGAATTAGATTAAAAAATCTTGAAAGTAGGATACTACTAGTTAACTATGGAATTAGATTAAAAAATCTTGAAAGTAGGATATTACTAGTTAACTATGGAATTAGATTGTCTTTGGTAAGCCCAAAAATTCCATAAATGTCAAATACATGCAAATAAGATGCATATAACACCTACTCCCTTGCATTTTATGGCATCCCCACGGCTATTCTTTATACAAGGAATGGAAGTGGTCAGTCCCATTACTCCAAAGGCATGTAATAGGCACCAATTCATCATAATAGCAACAATTGTTTCTCATAATTGGTTAAAGCAACATCTTATATGAACATCACTCAAAAAGTGGTCATTAGGTTTATCAAGAAAGGCATCATATGTCATTATAGTTTACCAAAATGGCTAATAATAAATAATGTTTCCAACTTGAATAATAAATTGATGTTAGATCTCTGCAACCAACTCAAGATTAAGCACTACAACTTTATCCCATACATACCAAGGATGAATGGTGCAGTTAAAACAACTAATAAAAATCTCAAGCGAATTATTTGAAAAATTATGATTGTGTATAAAGATTGACATGAGATATTGTTTGTGTTACACGCTTATCACAACATAATGCATACTTCCATAGGGGCAACTTAGTTTCCATTAGTATATGGGATTGAAACAATTTTGCTAGTTAAAGTTGAAATTCCTTCCTTAAGAGTTTTGATAGAGGTGAAATTAAAGGAGGTAGAATGAGTTAGAATTGGGTATGAGAAATTGAATCTCATTAAGAAAAATAGGCCAAATGTAATCTTCCATGAACAATTATATTAAAGTCAAATAAGTTGAGCTTATCAAAAGAAAATGCACCTAAAATATTTCAAAGAAAGGGACTTAGTCTTGAAAAGGTTCTTATCAAATCAAAATCACCCAAGGAGCAAGTTAACGCCAAACTACGAAGGACCATATGTTGTAAAAAAGGCATTCTTGGGTAAGGCATTGATTTTGACAAATATGGATAATGAAGACATGCCAAATCCCATTAACTCAGATGTAATGAGAAAATATTATGCCTAAGTATTAACCCAGATTGGACTCCCACCCAAAGATAAGATGAAGGACATGATAAAAGAGATAAGGTTGTAAAAAGATATACAACATTAGTCATTGACTAGGATTAGAGCACAGTGGATAAGATAAAAAAAGATGTAAGAAATAATTAGACTAACAAGGTTTACACACGAGAGGCATTCGAATTAGGCTCATGACAAATTCTTGGTTATTCTATCATTCTTTATTAGTTCTTATAATGCAAGTTTGGTTATCTCTCCATCTCTTTGTGACCAAATATACTCCTTCTTTATTCAAACCATAAAGGATTATCACTCCTCATATTTGCTTACAAACTTGTCATATTATGAATTATAATATTTTTCTATTATAAACAAGGCCCTTTACATATCTCTTGCCAAAGTGAAGTTAACAAAATTGTATTTTATTAATTGGAATATACTAATAGCCATCTAAAATAAATAGGGTATAGGCTACATTGCTTGATTTGAGATTTTTGGTTACTAAAGAATTTGTCCTAACACAAAGGTAGGAGTCCTTAGATAGCATCGACCAGTAAAGAGAGATTTGTAATTTGAGATCCTTAGTGAAGCAAAGATCATGAAGTGAATAAGTTAGGCCCTTCTTAGTGCTTAGTGAGGAGACCGTAAAAAATGAAATAAGCATTTTAAAGGCAACATCTAAGAAGGGCAACCACATAAGGCAGCCTTCTTAGAAAAAAGTATGCAAAAAAAAAAAAAAAATTCAAGTGCAAAAACATATTATAATGGCCCATTTTCAAATAAGAAAGTGAAGGTTTTCTTTGAAAAAAAAAAAAAAGATGATTAAGCAAGAAGCAACCTATAAGGACAACTCAAGTAAAAAGTAAGTGATATCAAAGGATTATAGATCTCGTAAGGAGCTAAAAATTATGGTTTTTGACCATTAGTTGAAAGTTGAAAAATATAAATTAAAATTAAAAGATATGCCAAAGTGGTCATTAGTCATGATTTGTGGTGATAAGTTAAAAGATACAAAGGTGAGTTAAAATCACAAGGTGTTTTAAGAAGTACAAAATTCTAAGTAGAGGTAAAATGTTAACTATCATAAATTAAGGCTAAGAAAGATTTCTAAATGTTAATGATCATGATTTATTTATAAGAGCATTTAGAAAGATTGTGAACAAATGTTGATGAAAAAGGAAATCCTTTGATGGGTCATGCTTTAGTTTCTAATAATTCCAAGCATGTTTAAGAATGCATTTTGCACTCGAACCCTAGCAAGTAGGGCAGTGCATCCACCTTAAACAAGTTTGAGTATACTTACAAGCATTCATAACTAACAAGGTAGGGATGAAATGGCAATTCTAGACCTATTTTGAGAATGCATTTTGCAATCAAACCCTCATAAGTAAGGTGATGCAACCATCTTGAATACGTTTAAGCATGCTAATGACAATCTTACCTTAAACAAGTCAATGTCTATATATTTTACCCAATGCACCTCTCACAACTTGCTATATTGTTTCATCAATAGAGACTTCTATGGCCATTACAAATGTAATTTTAGATAGATTTTTCTCGTAAAAAGCAATTAGGTTTCTCAAAAGTTGTCACATATCACAATTACACTTACCTACAAAGCAAGGTCAAAAGGTGAGCCAATATTAGAAAACATTGATAGATAACAACACCCTCTACACACTATAAAGGAAAATATTTGAGGAAAAATGCAAACAATAAGTGTGGATCGACAAAAGTAAACCCTCAATAATATTGTGTCAACATAAGCATATGTGAGCAACTGCAACCAATGAAATCAAGACATAACAGTAGCCTTAGGCATGTTTAAGAATATGTTTTACATTTACAACTAAAGCAATAGGGTAATGCAGTAATCATTTTGTAAATACAAGCAACATATCAACTTACTTCTAAAATTTCAACTATAAATGATAGTTAGAATCAATTTTGTGCAACTTTGAAAATGTGCTCTGCATCTACAACCCAAGTAAAAGGGTGATGCAACCATTTTGAGTAAGGTCAAAAGATACACCCACATAGTTATGGGAGTTCAACTAAAAGTAATGGTTAGGGCATTTGTTTTTCCCAACCTAAACACACCTTGAAGTCCATACATGTCATAATAATTACAATCTCTACAAATTAATTCCCAATGAAGCCATCAATTGAGCATCAATTAGTTTCATAAAGTATGAATTCATAGTATGTACCCATTAAAATAGTGCCTAGTGAAGAACATTCTAGCTTCCTACAACATCATAAATCCCTCAATAGGGCTTTGATCCAATTACCATTAAGTAAGTCAATAATCCTTGGCATGTAAACAACAGTTAGCTACCTTGAACTAGCAAAGCTTATGTGAAGAACTTACTCTCTACTCTTTAAGGAAATCTTGAATGGACTTGCTCTAAACAAAGGCATTATTGCACAAATACTCATAAGATGGACAAAATCTTTGCTCATTCCTTTATTATAAAACAACTTGCAAGGAGGCATAGTTATTGCTCCATATTTTGTCCAACCTAATAGAAAGTACTATTGGTGCATTTCAAAGATTGACAAGCTTAGAGCCCAATTTTGTTGATACATTTAGCTAAAAAAGATAATGATAATAATAAAACTCCATTTACAATGTTGAGTGGGCTTTAGGCATAAATTAAATACAGTTTATTTTTTGCAACTACAAATGGGCAACTTACCATAATAGTCTACAATATAGTTTTGAGACCTATCAAAACCTTATTTTAATAGCCCATCACTATTTTAGCAACTTATCTTTTAGAAAGTCTTACATGGCCTATAAATCCCTAAAGCCCATAACTCTAAAATAAATTCCAACAATAAGTTAGAATGGAACTAAATCAAGCCAAGTACTTGTCCAATTTATCTCTAACTAATTAAGTGTAATAATTAATACTTTATACTTATTTTCAAGTGGCTAATAGTAAGAAAGTAATGATGGGAGAATCTCCTTTCTATCAACTAATCACAAGGTAGCCTAGTTGCTTAGAGAAGCTATAAAAAAATGTCACTTTTCTTTGATATAAACAAGGAAAAAGCACCTGAAAGAAACAAAAAACATACAAGCATGTAAAAAATGCCTAAATCACACCAATAATACACATTGATCCATATAGTTTTGTAAGCAAACAAGAACTAGATTCTTGAGAAGTCATAAATTAGTTGGTAAGTAATCATCACCATAAACTACCACATGAGAGGGGAAAAAGGCTACTTATCTTACCAAAATAGTTGCCATCATCATCCTAAAAGCCAATTTCAAGGCATTTTCAACTTGTTGTAATTAACTTTGTACTTGTCAACAGACTACCACATCATTGAGCAACAAATAGGACCTTAAAAAATAATTTAGTATTATATTTCAAGCTTTAAATCAAGTTTAAAGTATTATATTACCATATGATATTTGCTTTGAATATGTGTGGATGTGTCTTATGTGAAAAATTAAATACTTGGTAAACAATTAAGCAAAATTAATCAAATGGTTTAAAAGAGAAAGATGTATATAAACAAGAAAAATGAAAAGAAATAAGTATAGAAAAACCAAAAAATAAAAAGAAGGCTAGTCAAATCCAAATTGACTCAATCAAATTTAAGTTGACTCAATCAAATTTAGTCAAATCAAGTATAATTGACTTAGTGTACCCTCTACCTATAAACTTGACCTAAGACCCAAACTTGAACATAAACCCAATAACCCTACCTACTTATAAAAACATCCCAATTTCAAATCAAACTCCCTTTTAGATTAGTTTTTTTTAATTAAAAAAAAAGAAATCATAGAAAAAACATAATTAAGGAGGAACGTAAAGTAACACCCAAAAATAATGAATTAATAACCAAAAAGAAAGCTTAAAAGAAACAAAAAGCACCTCAAAGGCACAAAATGGTCACTGATTGCTCGTCAAAGACTCACTAGTGTTGACTACTTTCACCCAAAAAGGAGCTGACACCATTACTAAGGTTGTTGGTCAATGATCTATGTGTGCACACCCTTTATACCTCAATTGAAGTACTAAAGAGGTTTCATTCTCCGCTTAACCCAAATTGTCTTGTCCTCTTTTTTCGTCAACATGCTAACTCTAGTGGTCTTCATCGCCTAAGCTCCTTACCAGTCAACTCTTCTTAAGCTGTTCCACACACCTATACCCTCTATACACCAATTTAAGGTCTACAAATTCTACCACTAATATTAAACTTTGTCTCTCTTTACCCTTTTTTTAAAAGAAAAAAAAAAAAGAAAAACTTATTGAAATCGCATTTTTTTAAGCCCTCTTATACCAGAAATTAGCTTAAAACCTACTATTTTAAGAATCTTTAATGTAAAATGAGAAAAAGGACTAAAGGGGAGAAGGTGTAGAGAGAGAAAGAGAAGTAGTGCTCTAAAATATGAAAAAGACAAAAATAAATGGGTACAAGGGAAAAGTACCTAAAAAAGAACTAACCCTTCCTTTTTTTTTTTGGTTTTTTTATTGATTGACTTATATGGCTCAAAGAACCTTGACACTTATTAACTAGTTTATATGGTTCAAATAACTTATAATTTTGTTAGTCAACTTTGACCATCTTTAATGGCTTGGATTTTTATTAACTGGCTTTGACTTTTGGTTAACTAACTTTGACCAGTTTAAACAACTTTGATTTTTGTTGACTAGCTTATAAAGCTTTTGACGACTTTGACTTTTGTTGACCATTAACCAACTTTGATTGACCTTTTTTTTTTATTTTAAAACTAATCTCACTCCCTCTCATATTATCATTTTTTAAATTATTGTATATGCCCATCACAAAAATGTCTTTAGTAAAAAAACCACGTTGCCTGAAAGATAAATAAATAAAGTATTAAAGTAGGAAAAGGTATAAAGGTATGATCAGTGTTAAAGTTGTAATACCGTCTTTTGTGATGGAGATTTAAATTAGTCTTAACTCTCACCAAACATAACTATACTCCCAAACTCTAAACAATCCTAGTAATACAAATTGTATCCCACTAGCTCAGAGGACAATACAATACTTTGAATTAGTGGTTAAGGTGTTCCAACCACACCTTAAAAGATTGGCAATGACTCTAGTGTCTTAAGGGCGATTCTTGATGATGAAATCTCAAATTGATCCAGATATTACATTGGCCAAACGAATAGCAAGGGCAAATTGTGTAAAGCACTCCACAAGCAAGATTTGTCCTTATCATTAGTAATTCATCATTGCAACAATTACTAGTGACCTATCACCCATCGTTCATCATCAAGGCCTTATATCAAACCCTTATTTCTTTTTGCATTGGGTCGTGACAATGTGCACTAAAGGTAAATACATGTTTAATTCTAGTTATTGATCTTATATGCAATTTAAAATAATATTTCAACCATTGAAAATAGTAAATTAAATTAATTTGATGTTATTAACTCATAATAATACCTTAATTAGGAGTTTTGTTCCAAAATAAAATACCTAATTTAATTAAAAAATACTTTTCTAATTGAATGATATATTAAGCAAACTTTAATTGCTTAAAAAATGTTCTACATATTTTATTTGAATTATGAATTCATGGATGCCCAAATGGGTATCCTATCTATATATCTAAAAAAAAGCTTTAAACAAGCTTTCCATTGATATCTTATAAGTCTTATAACTCTTTACGGTTCAAGAGTTATGGTGAGTTAAAGTTGACTATTGTATGTTCAATGTTTTGTCCATGTTTATCTAATCAAATTAAAATTCAATCTTTCAATTAAGATTTCTATTATAAATAGATATCCTAATTAAATCAAAATTCATTATTAGATTAGAATTCCTATTTCAAAGTATTATGATTATCTAAATATTAAAATTGTAAAAGTAATTTAACTAATCCCTTTAGTGTATAGTCTTTATAATGTAATTCAATTTTTTTCTAACTATTATTTTAATTAGACATAAAGTATGAAATTAATGTTTATTTCATATTATCTAATTCTATTAGTTCCTAAACAGTCATATAGTAATTGATTTAATAAATGAGATCATAAATTCTTATGAATTATTATTCAACTTTATGTAAGAATTTCTTGAATTAATATTTGTTGAGAGCAAATAGAATATTCTTTTATAATTATGATGAGAAAATTTTTATTAATTACTTAATTATCTCTATATAGTTCATTATATGTCCAACTTTATTTTCACAAAAGATTTTTAATTATGATAACTTAAAGGTGAGATCAAAGTACATTAATTCTTATATAATATATCTCGGTGATTTCAAATTTAAAAATTACTTATACAACTATCATATGAAACATTTGTTAAACAAACAAATAATGTACTATTTGATAATTCTCATAACTAGTTATTCCAATGAATTTATTTAATTAATAAATATCTACATATTTGTTTAAATATCTACATACTTCATTGTATAAGATTAATTATTTTCTTTATAACAAAAAAACATAACATATATTAGTTTTATAACTCTATTAATATTTAATTTTAATAATACATCAATTTAAAATATTTAAGAATAATATTTTAATATAATAAGTATTTTATAATTATAATTTTATTATAATTATTTTATAAATTTTATTTTTAAAATATAATAATAATGAAATTGTTACATGAATAATATTAAAAATAAAAAATACTTTTAATCGATACATAAAAAAAAATATATTCCCAAAAATAACTAATATCTGTAAAGTACAAGGAATTCCAATATCGGAATAAAACAATTTTTACCTAGTCCAGCTGTCTCTCTCTAGCCAAAACCTTCCCCCTAACTAAGACAAATCGAGTGAGGGAGAGACAGCACAGCAGGCACAGGTCAACCATACAAATATATTATCAGCCAATGTAAAAACAAAATCAAAATGGTAATAATAAAAAATGGAAAATGAAAATTTACGTTTGCCAAGGGAACTGCAGAAGAGAACAGAATATGCCATCATTCCTTTTTTCTGTGTCTCCTATTCATCGCATAACCCAAAAAGAGAGACACGAAAACTGTTTGTGAAGTTGCTATGTTGTGTCAGCCCTCCGAGCATCCCGAAAAACAATTTAGCACTACTCCTTCTACTTAAACAGTTGGTTTCAGATTTATTGAGTTCCTCAGCCTGAACACTGACAAATGATTGTTTGATCTCTATATCTTTGTGCAAAAGAAATTAAAAAAAAAAAAAAAGGGGCAAGTTCTCTTTGTGGGTTTTCTGGGTGGAGCTTGAATTCACGTCTGGTGGGCATATTGTCTGTGAAGTTCGCGTATTTTTATTAGCCGCAGATGGCTTCCAATCAGTCATCCATCGTCGTGTCGTCTCGGATTCTGCTTCACCGATTTCCTGTATCCCCGGCTAGATCTGGATGACGCGATCAATACAATACTGCTAGATACGGGATTATTTGTTATTCCGCTTGGTTTCTCAGCACCTAACGTATTCATCAGCCAGACTCGTATTGCAAATATATCCAATTAAATTCGATTATCTTTAACCATCAGAAATTTCATCGACCCAGATCGAGAAATCTATTCTATGGATATAGACGATTTTCGATCGATTCTAGAGAGCTCAGGCGTGGACGTGTGGACTTTGATTGACACGGCGATTCTGGTGGCCTCTGTGGAATATGGAGCAGAATTGAAACACCGCAGAGATAAGATTGTGGAAAGATTGTACTCGACAGGGACAGGGCGGTGTTGTACAGACTTGCATAACGATATTGGTGTTAGTGTTGGCGAGAGGAATACTGATGGCCACGGTTTCATGACTCGTATTAGAAAAGGTAGCAGAGGCCACGAAGAAGGTGAAGGAAGAGCAGGTGGGTCGCCCTCCACGTCCCTAATGTCCAGCCATGGGGACGACGACAACTACTATGACAACGAAGAATGTGATGATGGGCTGGATCCGCACGCTGGATTGTTTGATGACGAGCAGAAGAAAATTCTGGAGATCAAACGACACCTTGAAGATCCTGACCAGGTTTTGTTGTTTTGGTTCATCCTTCTTGTTTTTTTTTTTTTTTTTTTCGTAAATTTATTTCTCTGAATTTTCGGTTTCTGGGTCCTTTGACTTACTTCTTGGGTGTTTGGCAGTCTGAGGATTCCCTGGTTGATTTGCTTCAAAGGTTAGCAGATATGGATATAACATTTCAGGAACTCAAGGTTATTTTTAATTTATTTATGGAATTCTATTTTGGGTCTTTTGTACTGTATTGGTTGGTTACTTCATGATGATGAAGTCATTGTCTGGAGTCCATTTTACAGGAGACTGATATTGGAAGACATGTGAATCGGCTGCGGAAGCACACATCCAATGATGTCAGGAGATTAGTGAAGCAACTGGTCAGGTGCTGAAGAACTAGGGTCATGGAAAATTTGATATTCTTTCATTTCCTTGCTTATTTGGTTTTCTGAGCAGTGTAAATATAGTCATTGAGAACAGCAGTTCAAGTGGTTTGATTGTTTGTTCTCCAGGAGATGGAAAGAAATCGTGGATGAATGGGTGAGGTTGAATCCCCAAGGAGAACATGCGCCCTCTGCTTTAATGGGTAACATTAGCCTCACTTAATGTTTCAAATTGCCATTTCCTCTTTGTGGGAAAAATTCCCATAAAGGGAAAGGAGATTGGTTTGCAGAGATTAGCCAGAAAGGGAATGTAATGATACTGTTTCTGCAGCTGATGGAGACTCAGCTCAGCAGAAAATTCCCCGGAATGTTCATAATCAGGTGAAAGAAACTCGTCCTTGCCGGTTGCTTTGTATGAGAAAGTTGTTGAAAATTCTGTGTTTTGTTTCTTTTTTAAAATTAAATTCTGTCTTTTGTTTTCTTTTTAAGATTTTTAGCTCTTTTCCTCCAGGTTCCTGATTTTACGTACTCGCCAAATCCTCACAGTGAGTAACAGCATCAGATTCGAAGTTGGCTTGCTCTTTATTTCATTCTCCTTTAGCCCTTGATCAATCTGAATATTGCTTTCACTTTTCTTTTTTTTTTTTTAACTTTTAATAAAATATCTGTTAGATGGGAGTTCTGGATCAGACAAGAATAATTCAGAGCCAGAAAGAAAGCCAAAACCAGTTCCTCGGAGAGAAACCCCAGCAAGACATGCTGCTTCTCAAAGTATACAGGTATCAGCTATTCCGGATGAATTCTTTTGATTTTGATGCTGAGTAAATTGGACATTTGATGTAAAGTTTTGGTCTTTATGCCTGAATAACTTGACCAGTCAGGCTCCATAAAAAGTGATATTATGCCCCCCATTACTCATTATTAAAGAATACTTGGTATCTGTGGTTTTGCAGAGACAGAGAGAACAACAGAAAGAAAGCAACCTCGATTCTGAGAAACTGGCCTCAGCAAGGAAAAGACTTCAAGATAATTATAAAGAAGCTGAAAATGGTTTGACTTCTTTGCTTGGTTTTTCTCGTATGATTTATTTAGTTATTTCAAAGCTCGAACATGGGCGTGTACTAATTGGGCTATTTTTGCGTGTTTTGTGCTTGCTTTTTGAAGCCAAAAGGCAAAGAACGATTCAAATGATGGACATCCATGAGATTCCAAAAGCCAAGAATGCCTACTTTGCAAAGAACAAAGGTGGTGGTTCTCAGGGGAGGCACTGGTGATGTTTGGCTTTAGAGATTAATTAATCTAGGTGACATATTGATACCAGGGGCTTGCGAGGACAGAAGTAAAAAGAATTGACAAAAAAAAAAAAAAACAGAGTCCACTTTGTCCAACACTGTTTCCTACGGTAACAACAAAGAAAAAAATCCTATAGCTTTCGCTAGTATTGAAAATGAAAAAGAACTAAGTAAATCTTCCAAAAATAAGGAGTTTTGACGTTCTTAGGTGACCAAAATTGAGAGTGGGGAGACCAAGCGGTGCAATAGAACTTGCCGTATCCATTTAGAACGAAGGGCAACAAACCAGCAATTTTAGATGGGAGGAAAATGCCCAAAACCCTCAAAGTCGGTCTCCGTTAAGATGGTCAATTGTCAGAACTGTGGTGGGTCCCATGGGTTGAGGGCGAGGGCGTGTTGAGAGCGGAGGAATCTGGATGCAATTGGTCTGCGACGGCCACCTGATCGATTATTATTTAGTCACTTTAATCCATTCTGTGTATGCATGTGCATCTAGGGATAAATGCTTTTTTTTTTTTTTTTTTTTTTTTTAGTTTTAAATTCTTGAAAAGTCTTAAAATTTTTTAATTTTTTGCAGTTGAATCTCACCACTTTTTGAGTTATTAGATGCCTAGTTTAACCAAACTAAGACCGCATCAAAAAATATACATATAAAAATATAAAAATATATTTATGTGTGTATTTTATTAATTTTTTCACATAAAAAAAAGTAAAAATTTTAAACTTTTCTTGTGTGAATTGGGGAAAAATAGAAGAAATCTATGATTTTTATTTTATATATGTAGGAAAGAAGTAAGGAAATTTTAGTAAAATACGAAGATGTATTTTTGCATTTTTTTAAAAAAATATTTTGGTGTTTTTCTAATGATCTCAATTATATGTACTTATACATGAACAAATTTACTAATTTCTGTCAGAAAAAAAAAAGTATGCAAAAGAAAAATTAAAGGTTTAGGATTAGTTTATAAATCCACAAAAAGTTGAAGAATTAATCACAAAATGTTTCAGAGATTTAGGATTTTTTTTTAAGTATTTATCCCATGTGCATCTCTATATATATATATATATATATAATCAGTTTTTCAAAACGAAGGCGTGCGAGGGTTGGTTTCTGTAGTTGTAAAACGAGTCAAATTGCTTTACAGGCTGTCCATGTTTTTCTTGGTTGGCACGGGCATCGTTACTACTATCTTTTTATTTTATTTTATTTTAATTTTTTGGGATCATAATTACCATTATCTTTCTGTTTGTTCCTTTCTGTCCAAAATTAGTTATTGGGGCATGTCCAGGTACCAGGCCAGCCGCATGTAAGCTTCCTGTCTCTTGCCAATCATCGGTTCTTTTTTGTTTTTTTTTTATTATTTTTTTTCCGGTACCTGTCTATTAATTTGATGCCAACGTATTTAGGCTTTATAACATTAAATTGTATTATTATTATTAGAAAAAAAATGGTTTTTGCTTCCGGCATTTTGGCCTAGTGGTATCTTTGCTGACTTTCAGTGCATTTTATTTCTGTTATATTTACGAATGAAACTCAGTTCAAAAGCCGCAAAGGTGCCAGCCAGTTTTTAAATTGGAAGCTACTTGTCACGGATAAAGTATATTATATATCAATTATATTACAAAAAATTAAATATAACTTAATTTTTATATTAAATAAAAAAAATATATTATATAAATATAAAAATTTTATATTTTAATAAATTGCATTGATTCTGAGATAAAAGTAGCGATTCGGGAATATGTCTCACAAGAAGCTGGTTGATGTCACATCACCAATTAATATCATCACTGCCAGATGTTGCATATTTAGGCGATGGGTACGAGGTCAGGCTACATAAACGAAAATACGAGAGAAGCTGGCAACCGAAAGCCTTGATGATCGTCGCATTTCGGGTCCGGACTTGCACACTTCTCGGTCGCGGTCGGAGAATCTTAGTGCCCTTGTTGAAGCGATTGGCCCATAATATTCAGAATGGTCTTCAGAAATTTCAAATGCTTTGTCAACACTGTCAATTTGGCTTACGACAATGTTAACTAGGAGAGGAGATAATAAATAATATTCTCTAGCACTCATAATATAATGGTACGAACATTCTGTTAGTAAACCTTTATGCTTTGTTTGGATTTGAGGAAGGGTGTGAAAAAAAGTTGTAAGAAAGAAAGCTGTGAGAAACAAAATAAATAAATAAATAAACAAAAATAAACTAATTTTTTAATTAGTTATTTGGATAGATTAGAAATGAGTGGAAAAAAAAAACAAAAACAGGAAAGTATACTTTTTTTGTTTGGATGCAGTGAGAAAGTAAAAGAAAAAGGAAAATTCATATTTATAAAACGATCATTGTGCCACCATTTATACGCTAATGTATGATTTAATAATTTTTTAATGTTGTAGATCATAGTGTAAAACTATTTCTTTTTAATAAATGAAAAATGAAAATGAATCACGCCTTCTTATTTCTGGATGAACTTGCCACCGAATTGACATAACCATTTCTTTCATTATCCACATCTTTACAGTCAACACGAAAAATTATATACAATGCTAATAATTAGTGATAAAGACAACATGTTATATGAAAACGAAACCTTTGTGAATTTGCCAATAACTATATGAATGCTTGTAATAAAACGACACTTAATTATAGTTGAGAAGTATACCTATAAATTACATAGACATGTAATTTTACTTATCACATATATAATAAATTAAAATAGTTAAATTTTTATATAATAAAAAAATTTAATTCTATTCAAATATTAAAATTATACTAAATTGAATTTTACTACTCTAATTTTTATTCAAATATTAACTCACTAATAATTTAAAAATATATATATTAAATTATTTAATTTTTATTTAAATATTAATTTTTAATTTATCCCAAATCTAGATTAATTTTAAAATTTTCTCTTAATTTTAATTCAATATCACAGTTATTTATACTATCTATTTCAATTTAATATAATATTTAAATTTCAATAATTGTTTTTTCAAATCATCATTAACAACATTAATAGTATTATTATAAGCTTTTTTGACAATTTTTTTGACTAATTTTAGTTGATTTTTACTCTATCTTCAAATTTTTGAAGAACTTATGGCATGCAACCTTAGTAAGGTCTAGGGCTTCATTCTCCATAACAATTTATAATACATGGTATTTCTAAAATACTATTATATAAATACTCCATATCCTCATTTTCCATCTCACATGAAAAGATGAATTAAACTACCTTTAATTCTCAAATTAACAAGTCCCAAAATCTAAGCTTCCCTTTACTCTCAATTCCATAAACCCTTTTATCTAAACCTTATAAGTTTTACCATTCAATATAATTTTTATATGTTCTAACTTAACATCTTTTATATCAAAGTCTTTTATCTAAAATGCATAAATTAATTGAGTTTCTTATAACTTTAGATTTTAATTCAACTCCTAAATTTTTTTTCAAGTCAAAAATCTTCTTTCTTTTTTTGACTCATTTATTTTTATCTTTTGTAAATTATATTATTTTGCTTCTTCCTTCTTTTTTTTTTAATTTTTTTTTATTTGACCCCAAACCTTTACTTTTTTCAATTTGGCCTTTTTTCTTCTCCTTTTCATTGCAAAAGTTCACAATAACAACAATTGGAGATGGGATATGGCACCCATAGCGAAGGGTCATGACAAACGTGCAATTGACAGTGGTGAGCTCACTGGATGGAGAGATCAATGAGTGAAAAGTTAATGCTGACAGGAAACAAAGTTAGGAGGGGCTAGTGAGTTCAACCTTTTTTCAGTGATATGTCGACACATCGGTGGTGCGAAGATATAGATTGATAGTCGATGATGGCAAAACTAGTGGTTTAGTACCGTGGTGGTGACCAAAAAAGGCAAATTGGACGTCGAAGGACAACGGCTTAAGCGTCAGATTTGTTCAGATCTACTGCTTTCCACACAGTTTTGGTGCGTGTGTGCGATTCGGGTTGGTTAGCTTCCGACGGTGCAACAGATGGCTTTTGGCAAGACAGGCAATGATTTCTAACGGTGCATGTGGTGACTTCCGACGACACGTGTGGCGACTTTTGATGACACGTGTGGCAACGCACGGTGGTCGGCGGTGATGCTTCGACGACAGTGGGTAGCAGTTCTGACAATGGCAAGCGACAATTACAATGATGTCTATAACTTTGACAACTTCGGTGGTTTCGGTGACTCCTGTGGCAGTTCTAACGGGACACATATACTTCTTCTCTATCATGGTCAAAATACCAGTTCTGATAATATTAGAGGATCAATTACTGACTTTAAAGATTCTTTAGTGGTGGCTGGTAACATCCGGTGGCAACTGGTGATGGCTCTCCCCTTTTTCTTTGCTTTGGTTCTTGGATCGAACTTACTCTTGTATGATTTTATATGATATCAAATCTGATGGTGGCTCTTGGATCGAATTAGTTTGGATGGTAGCTTTTTGATCGAACCAACTTTGCTAGTGGCTCCTAAATCAAACTAGTTCTAGTAGTGGCTCTTGAATCAAATGGTAGCTTTCCACTTGAACTAACTTTAATGCCATTATTAGAACTTAATAGTTATGATTCCATTGTTAGAGTTTAATATCAATAATTCTGGTATTACTGTTAAGAAATTATATGAATATTTATAATAAAATGACATATAATAATAATAATAATTGAGAAGTACAAATATAAATAATATAAATATAAAATTATATTTATTAGTTATATAATAAATTAAAATATTTAAATATTTATATAATAAAAAATATCTAATTTTACTTAAATATTAAAATTATATTAAATTAAATTCAATTAACTTAACTTTTATTTAAATTTTAATTTATTAATAATTTAAAAATATATAAATTTAATTATTTAATTTTTATTTAAAAATTAATTTTTAATATTTAACAAATTATTTCAACAAAAATTATCGTTAAAGAGAAGATAAAATGAGATTATATTATCACACTTATAATAATGTCTAATAAATTCTAAAAACAAAATTTTTCTTTGTGTTTTTGATAATAGATTCCAACACATATAAATCTACAATGTTAGGCTAATGCCACTATAAATGCAAGGATAACCATAGAAAAAAGAATGGAACCCTTAATCTTATTATTATTATTATTATTCTTTTTTATTTCTTTTTATCAAGAATGAAGACTCAACGCCTTTAAATGGAAAACTAAAAACACTAAGAGACTGTCAAATAGTGTCGTTGTACCTCGACAATATCCTAGTCCAATAACGGTCGTAATCGAGATGATAACTTTTGCAAGATATGTAGTTTCCAAAAGAGCGAAAGAGAATGGTTGGCAAGTCAGTCCGCCACAAAATTACCTTCACGATATACATGTGAAATGCGGATCCACCAGTCCTTTTGTATCAATTCTTTATAGCTATTCATGAGATTTGCCTGAGGGTACACATCCGGAATCCCTTTTTGCACAATTTCCATGGCAGTTTAGGAGTTTACCTCTTACCAGACCTTCATGACCTCATATTACCAAGCTAACTGCAAAAGGTTCCCTATAATTCTGTGTGAATGTAGCTCACATCCTAACATTTTGGGCGAAACCCTCAACAAATATCTCTAAAATCTCGCCAGATCCCTTGCACTAGCTAAAACAGGATTACCTTGAGAAGCTCCATCAGCGTTCACCTTAATCTAGTCAAGAACTGATGGCTACCAACCCATTAACTACATTGTATGCATTTTGGCTTGCAGCCCTTGGCTCCTAATCAAACCAGATCACCTACATTCATCTGATAAATTCAAAACAACCTTGGTTGGATATAAGCTATGCAACATGCAAAACAACTTGGCCATTTCTTCATTTCCAAACCCATCAACAAGCTAAGCAAAAGTGATCGGCTAGTCCTCAATATGTGGGACCCCAATGCCCTGACAAAGGTTGGAACCAAGCCAGTCCTGAAAGTTGCTATTGGAAAAATCATTCTCTCATGGACATGACAAGTTCCTTTTAGACTTGAGCCGCAAGCTGACAATCTCTTAGCAAATGCAGAGTGCTCTCCATAGGATTCTTACTTAAAAGGGCATTCATTTGACTACATGAATCCCCTTCTTCACCTCTCATAATTGCATAATTTTCTCATAAGCAAGTAGCCAAGGAAAGGATTTTTCTTTGGAAACTTGAGCTTCTAGATACTTTTCAACTTCAGATTCCATCCACATGACACCAGTTAATGTAATAAGGACTTATAAGTCATTTTAACAATTGAATCCCCATTAGGTAGGCCCCCCAAGTGCGTACATCAGGATTATTTGCCTCACTATTTAAAGTAATACGAAGGCAATGTTTGCAAAATTTGCCTTCGGTAGTAAAGCTTATGGCTTTGATTAGTCCCTTCCTTTTTTTAGATCCCAAAAATGTGATACCAGTAGAAGGACATCTTCAGGATGCAATGGGTGCAAAGCATATTGTTCTAAAGGGACATTCTGCAACCAAATGTCCAACAAGAATCTCGTACCATGCTTCTCTTGTTCTCCATGTGTGGGAAACTACTTTTTTTTTGTATCTGATACGAAACTCATCACCTTTGCAATATTTTCCACGTCATATCTTACCCATAATTTCCCTTGTCTCCCGTACCCTTCAGCTTGTAAACAACCTCTTCCATTAAACCACTTTGCAGCTTTTGAGCTACCAAACTTCGTTTGAACTTAGAAAGCTCAGCAGAAGAAATCAGCTTAGATAGAGCTTCATTTGGCTTACTTTATTCCAAGGGATACCTTTCATCCTCAGTTGCACTCTAACGTTTGCAATGCAAAGCATATGCGTTCAACACTTGCAGGAGCCAGGGTCGTACAACACTCCATTAAACTCATCACCTCTAGCACTTGTTAGAGGACCATGCTAGCATTACCTACCAAAGAGCATCTACACGTGTTAACTAGGCCAGTACCCAACCTTGATGACCAGTAAGAGCCGACGGTTGAACCTTTAAATATCCCATGCCTTTCACCCTTGTAAGATAGGAT
This sequence comes from Bruguiera hainesii, assembly GCA_023213295.1. NCBI lineage: Eukaryota > Viridiplantae > Streptophyta > Magnoliopsida > Malpighiales > Rhizophoraceae > Bruguiera > Bruguiera hainesii. Next base: position 7,011,524 of record JAHOYR010000012.1, read on the forward strand.
TTTGCACACATTCCCCTCCACTTTTCACCTCTCAAGGCTTTTCTGACGTAGGCATTGTAGTGTTGACTGTGCCACAGCAAAGCACTCCCAACCTTTCCTTTGTTTTGTTGGTCACAAGCCCCTTACCAGAAAACCATCACCATTGGGCATTATATGCAAGAACGATATATTGTATGACTCTTCCCTTTCCCAGCGAAAGCTTTCAACCAAACTCCTTTTATTTTTCTCTATGGAACCTATGAATACCCGTTGTTAGGGCCACGAGAGATGGTTCTTTCAAACAAAAACTTAATACAGCTTCTCCTTTTGTCACTTTAAGCCCATTTCAAGAAAACCAACCCCAAACTTTCCCACATCAGGTTCAAACCATGTAATAACAAATTGGAGTGGCTACATCAAAGGTAGTCTTACCAGAAGAACGATGAAACTCACCCCATCAGACCCTTAAAACCACTCCATACTAAGAAAGGCGCGTACACTTGGCACACCACCCCATTAACTCTTGGAGATACCCTAAATCAAAACCTTGAGGTGGTTGAAGGAGACACACAGCCCCAGCTACTCCTAGGGTAAGAAGCGGCCCCCAACTCCTTAAGGGGACCCATGGTTCAGAGGCTCTCCTTTTCCCTATTACATTTATCCCTCAGCCCCTAATTGTTTCTAAACATAAGGGCAATAAGAGTCCCTCCTATTTAGCTCGTTCGCAACTCTTAGTACCTTCATTAGAGGGGGGCAAAGAACCTTCTCACGTAGAGGCCACGGTCTCTAAACAACTAAAGAAGCTAATGCTATAGGTAGCCATATTACAAGGCAAAGGGTCCACCTTTTTGCAAGAGGACGACTTCGACACTCCATTGTTAAACAAGATCCTGGACTCTCTAGTCTAGGAAAAGTTTAAAATGCCTAACTTGGACCCATGTGATGGCATAACAGATTGATTGGTTCATTGGAATTAATTTTGCACACTGATGTCTTGACATGAAACCTTAGACATTACTTTCTATAAACCCTTCACCGCTACTTTTAAGGAAGTAGCTTAACGCTAGTATGCGAAGCTTCCCTTTAGTTCCATCTTGAGCTTAGAGAAGCTAGATGATTATTTCTTGCCCATTTTATCATAAGCAATAGATGAAAGAAAGCTCTAATGGCGTTGATAGCTATTTGACAAAAACCAAACAAGTCACTAAGACGCTTTGACATGGAAATGCTTGATGTCAAGGAGTTATACTCAGATTTTGCAATGACCACCTTCTGCACCGGTCTTAAGAAATCCTACTTCACTTACTTTTTAGACAAAAGGCCATTAGTAGACCTCGTAAAGGTCATGCAAGGGGTGGAGAGGCATATCTTAGCCAAAGACACCTTGAAAGCTAGAAATGAAGCAAAAGATTGTCGAAAGAATAGGGAAAATGAAGACGAAGGGAGCGAAAAATTTAAAGACAAGAGGAGAAGTGATACCCCTCCTTGTAACACAAAAAGCAAAGGAGCGCCAGCCTAAAGTCCTACTACTCGTGTTATACAACTCTAACAACCTCTAAGTTCAACAACTTGATGGAAATAAAGAATATGAACTTAGATAAGTTGCTTCCCTGGCTCTACTCATCTCAACGAGCAAGATGCTCCATTAAGCAGCAAAGCGAACAATGTCAATACCCCAACGGTTTGCCCCAATAAGGGAGTCATCAACGTGTTAGTTGGACGGCCATTAGTTAGCTTAATGTCATTAGCAAAAAGGATGGTGACCCCAGTACCCTTTATAGATGATGACCCCTATGTAATCAATATCTTAATGCGTGGTTTGATGTTTAAAAAGTATTGGGAGACATCGACAACTTGATAGATATACTACGAGGCCTTACCACAAATAAGGTTTACAAAGGAAATGATGCAAACTATCAACTATCCCTTGATTGGAATCTTAGGAGAGGTGATAATCTCGAAAGGTGCAATTGTAAGTCCCCATTATCTTGGGTCTCCCGCCGCACCTAATGGACACAACCCTAGAGCTTGTGGTGGTCAAAACTCCTTCCACTGTTATACAATGCAATGTTGGGAAGACTAGATCTCAAAGCTTTTGATATTATCCTATCCATTGAGTATCTGAAGTTGAAGTTTCCAACTTGACTATAATTGAAAAAGTGAGAAGAGACTAAACACTACGTCAAATAGATTGAAGGAAAGGGCCAACAAACCAACTTCGACATTGCCTAGGTTGATTAGGGAATGGAGGCAAACGAAAGAGGAACTCTTGATAAGGGATTAGAATAATCCAACTTGACCTAAGTAAGCCTAAGAAAACGATATGGATCATAGAAAAGTTGGAAGCTAGAATAAGGGATGTAGTCATCACCTTCTTAAGGAATAATCCATTTGTCTTTACATGGGTTCTAGCAGAAATACTTGGAATAGACCTTAGACTCGTGGACCACAAGCTTAATACGGATCTTTCTTACTTGGCAATAAGATAGAAGAAGATAACTTTTGCTCTTGAAAGACAAGTGGTAATTGAAGAATAAGTAGACGAACTCCTATAGTCAAATATGGTCATACTATGGTTGGCAAATATGGTAATGGTTAAGAAACACAACAATAAATGAAGAATGTGTGTTGACTTTACTGACTTAAACAAAGTATGCCCTAATGATAACTACCTACTTCAAAGCATTGATTACTTGTCGATGGTACCTTAGCACATGAGTTTCTCACGTTCATGATTGCTTTCTCCAACTATAATCAGATCCCTATGTATGAGCTAGACCAGGATAAGATCGCCTTTGTTACAAAAAGAGGGACACACTATTACAAGGTAATGCCTTTTGGACTAAAGAATGCAGGTGTTATATATTAGCAACTAGTTAATGAGATGTTCAAGCACCAAATATACAAGAATATGGAAGTCTATATTGATGGCATGTTAATCAAAAGCAAGTCCTCATTAAACTACATAATTGACCCACAAGAAATATTTGATATATTGAACAAATACAACATGAAGTTAAATTTGACTAAATGTGCCTTTGGGTGCAATTGGACAAACTCCTTGGGTTTCTTGCATCCCATAAAGCAATTGAGGCAAATATAAAAAAAATATAAGCAATCTAAAATTTGGCATCTCTAAAGAGTATTAGGAAGGTTTAGGTCTTGATAGACATGCTATCTCACCTGAACAAGAGACAAGCAACTTTAATTATTCCAAATATTAAAGAAAGTGTTAGGTCTTCAATGGAATAAAAAGTGTGAAAAAGCTTTAAGTTCTTCAGCAATCCCTAGTAAACCAATCTTAAGGGAGAAGTTATTTCTTTATTTGGTAGTAAGTAATTGAGAAGTGAGTTTAGTCTTAGTACGAAAAGAGAATTTAGTCCAGGCGCTAGTGTATTACATCTGCAAGGTGTTGTAAAATGCAAAGCTATGATACTGGAAGATGGACAGGGTGGTACTTAACCTAATAATTTGAACTAGAAAACTCATCCTACTTTTAAGCTCATAAGATCAATCTCTTCATTAACTAACACTTAAGGTTAATCTTGCAAAAGCTAGATATAGGGAGAATAATGCTTTAGTGGTTTTTGGAAATGGGAGAATTTGACATTTAGTTTCAAGCTAAGAAAGTCATAAAGGGATATCTATTGGTTGATTTTGTCAATGAATGCATGAGATTTGAAAAAGTCAACAACACCTCCTAGAGCCCTATCTTATGGACAATACATGTGCATGGATCTTCTAACAAAGTGTGAAATTATTTCACACATTTTATGTCATAATTTGAGTATTTTTCCTAGTTATTAAGTTAATTAGTGTTAATGTTTTGGGTTTTAATTGCATTTATTTAGCCTTTGTTATTTTGTTATTTTGTAGGTTTAAGTGGCGAATTGGGCTTTAAATAAGTATAAGGAGATAAAGGATTTGGATAAAAAAGTATTTCGTATTTCAACAAGAATTCCTATTTTGATTGCTTGGACACTATTTGGCTTTGGGACCGTAACTAGATCTACAAACCATAGATTGGAGCATTCTTTATCTTTCTAGAAAGTTAAGATATAGGAATACAACTTTCATAAAGAGCTCAACTCAAAATTCTATTGTGTTGACATTAAAAAATTGGCTAGAATTCAATGGTACGAATCTAGACATTAATTGACATTAAATTAGGAGTTCTAAAAGATAGAGATTGGAGTTGATTTTATGAGTTGTACTTACTAGTCAATTTAAGGTTTTGAGAACTATACATATTGAAGGGAAAATATTACAATGTGAGGGGGATTCCAAGTGGTGGAGAAAGAGAATATGAAACAACAAGTAGAGGATCTGAAAGCAATAAAGACGAGACAAACGTGTAAGATTCAAAAACTACCAACCTTCCTACTTTCTTCTCTTCCTCCTTATTATATACTTATTTATTTTAAGATGTTTTATGAACATTAGTTGTTTATTTGTGTGTTTTAATGAACTTGAGTGGTTAGATCTTTTATTCTAAGGTAAGGACGTAGTCATTAAATTTTATTAACCAATTTATATTTTGATTGTTTTAAATATTCTTAATTAATTAAATTTGATACTTTAATTTTCATTTGTGTGACTAACAATTCATTATTTACATGTTTAAGATATTAAAAGACGAAGCAAAAGTGGACATTTAATATTAGTTTGAAAAAAAAATTAAACTTAGGTTGTATAGTTTAGAACTAAATATATGTTTTTTTTTATCACTATTAAGAATTTTATAAGTCCTAATGCACTCATGTTAGTTTATATAATCATGAAAATAGATATAGGATTAATATGAGTATGGTTGTTAAGTCTTGAAAGAGATCATCATATTTCTTAGGGAATTTGGTCATTATTGTTAAGAATTTTTAATTCTAACAATTGAATATTAAGTTTTTTATTAGTATTTAGTTGATGAAATTTGAGTCTTAAAAACTTTGTTTATTAATTTTTAGTTGATATTTTAGATTTGGCTTTTAATTATGTAGTTAGGTAACTCTCTCTTTAATTAGTTTAATTAAATAATATAGGGAATTTGCGTAATTTAGTACTCAATTTTCCTCTTCGTGGGATTGATAACTAGACTTATAACCATTTTACTAGTTGAATGTCTTATACATTTATGGTGGATTTTAAGGCAAACACAAAGACAAAAGCCTTGTCCTATTGTTCTCGAATATATGTTAAAATTTAGCTTTTTAGCTTTAAATAACAAGGTTAAGTATGACACATTGGTCAATGGCTTGAAAATAGCTAAAGCCTTAAAAATTGAACACATGAAAGTGCATAGCAATTTCTAGATCATTGTAGGCTAAGTGACAAGATAATATGAAGCCAAAGAGAAGGCCATAACTAAGTACTTGTAAATGGTCAAGAAAATCTAGGACGTTTTAGCAAAAAAAGAAAAGAGTTAAGTTTGAGTTGGTCAAAATTCTAGGGGTAGAAAATATACGAGTAGATGAACTCTCTAAGTTTCACACATATTGGGATTTGGAGTAGAGGCCAATTATAATGAAGACTTTAAAACAACAAAGATACAAGGTGTTGGTTACAAAAGTAGTGATAATGTAGATTAGACCATCATGAATGAACCCAACAATTTGATGCCTCCAAACTACTAGGCTCCTATAAAACAATCAAGAGGCTTGACAAATCTTATACAAAGGGGCCTAATACATTGTCTTAGATAGGAGGCTATATAAAAGATCTTTTAACTTCCCATTACTTAAGTGCTTAACAAGGGAATAAGGAAGCTATGTCTTAAGGAAGGGAAATTCATGAGGGAATATATGGCAACCATATTGGAGGAAAGGTTATGGTGTCTAAAGCTCTAAAGTAAGGATTTTGTTGGCCAAGAATGAAAAAGGATTCCTTAAAGATTGTGAGAAAGTGTGATAACTACTAATGGTTTGCAAACTTATTACAACTCTTTACTACCTAGCTCACTCTCATCTTAGTGCTTAGGTTGTTTAGATAATAAGGGGTTGCATTGTATCATGCTTTAAGGGTGGCAAAAAGTTTGCAATAGTGGTAGTAGATTATTTTATGAAATGGGTAGAGGTGAAGGCCTTAACAACCATAACAGAAGGCAATATAAGGAAGCTTGTCTAAAGGTCTACCATATGCAAGTTTGGAATTCCTTAAATCATTATCATAGACAATAGCAAACAATTTAACAATGCCAATTCAAAGGCTTAATGAAAATCTAAGCATTTGTCTAAAGTTTGTAGCTATCAAACACCTTTAAAGCAATGGATAAGTGGAGGTTACTACTATATTCATCAACCATGGCCTAAAGAAAAGACTCAACAAGTTAAAGGGCCAATGATAGATGAACTACTTGTTGTGTTATGGGCATATCACATCACTATAAGGATTGTAATTGGTGAAACTCCTTTTATTTTGGTGTTTAGATTAGAGCCAATAGTACTTATAAAAATAAGGGAACCTATACACCATTTCAACAAATTCCTAAAAGACATCAACAATAAGAACTTATGGGTAACCATAACCTTTTAAAAGAAGTCAAAAAATATGTTATGGTGAGCATGACGACTTACTGACAAAAAATGATCCAATATAACAACAAGCACATTAAAGAATCCTTGTTTGAGATAGGTAATTAAGTGCTTTATAAATAGGAACAAGCAAGAGTGAGGAAGGAACTAGTAAGCTAAACCCAAAATAGGAAGACCTTTACAATGTAGTTGATGTTATCAAACTAGAAAGCTATAGACTTGAGCACCTTGATGGAACTCTAATTCTAAGGTTTAGAATTAGCCAACCTAAAAATTTACAACTATTAATGCTTTGTACTTTTTTTGTTTTGCATCATAAGAACTTGTATCCATCTTGACTTAAAGTAATTAGTGGAAAATGATTCCTAAATAGAGATATTGTAAGGTGATCACTCCCAATGGAAAGACATCCTTAATCAATGCTTTAGACTAGGATAAACACATATGAGCCTTAGGGTAATAAACACAAAGAAATAGGTTCAAATCAATTAGTCACTATAAAAAGCACTGTTTATTCAACACTCTATGTTAGGATATATATGCATAAGCCCTAAGTTAAAAGCTTCAAGTTGCAAGTTTAAATTGGCTAACCAACCAAACAAGTGTCCCTTCTAATTTTGAACAACATTCAACCAAAAAATATGGTTTAAAGCCTTCAGCATAAGAAACATGAAAAGGAACAAATCATAACAATACACAAAATAACTTATAAAAGGATGGAATAAACATCTTATCTTTATTCATCAAAATATATAAGGGTGTAGCCTTTAAGAGATCTTTTTAGGTCCTAACTTATAACAAACTAATATTCCTAGATAAGTAAGCCCATTTTTAACAAGAGAGCTAGACCATTGAGGGAATACTTATCCTAAGGCACCAAAGAAATTAGGTGCCTTGCACCTCAATGATGTTTATATCGCAAAAGTCTATATAAGCTATCCAAAATAATAGGCCTAATCCTTTAATGGTATGAGACATAGTTTTCTTTGGAGTTTAATTTTCTTAACATTATGGTTGTCTAAGGAATTCATGCAAGGAGGGTTAACGTGTTTCTTTACATATGGTTTCCTTGAATGCTTGCAGGCATGAAACCATAAGTTCTATGGGTGACCATAATGTCAATAAATACATTGCCTGCCTATGTATGATTTTAAAGAAGGCCTAAGTGATGAACTAAGGGTTTGCACTTGAGAAAAGAAGGCAACATAGGAAATAATGAATGAATTTTTGGTTTCTTAGTGAGAACAAAAAGAAAACCTCACAATGAGATTCTAGGAGTGATGAATAAAGAGATAAATCCTCTAATTTATAAACATAACTAATTAACTTTTGGGATAAAATGCAAAGTACTATTATTAAATTGCGTTAAAAGCAATAAAATTGCCTTGACCATTTAAGAAGACTATTACCAATGTAACATTGAAGATACAGAGCATGACATGGTATTAAAAACTCATTAAAGATAGATTAGTCTTATTAATAAAGCTTTTGGCACAAAGTACAAGAGAACTAAACAAAAAAGCATAAAATTTGCAAAGTACAGGAGTGGGTAATATAGACATAAGTCACCAATAGGCCATAACATAAGAAGGTGAAGGCTCCCTTTGTAGACATTTAATAAGTTAGGTTAAACCTTGACTACCTAATTCAAGTTGAAAAAATGGTCCATAAACTAGTGTCTTATGTTAAAAAAAACTACATGTGAGCCCAATGGAAAGCAAATAAACAAAAAAAAGGCTTAAAGCAACTAATGGAAGCTCAGTCACAATATAAAGTTCAAAACAAATTGAAACATATGATAAGTTAAAGTCATATAATACTAGGACATCTTGCGATCTAAAGACATGTCAAAGTCATGTATTAAGCTTGCAATTGGTTAAGGCTTTCGCCATATAGACTCCCTATCAAGGAATTCAATAACTTAGTATAAATAAGTTAAGCTTGTGACTTGGCCTCTTAGTGATCCCCTTATGGAACTCATTAACAAAAAGATAAGGTTAAGGGTCATTAATCCTTACTTGACTAAAAAATAAATGAGCTCATAAAACTTTAGGGACTTTAAAAGGAACTTATGTAAACTTTTCCCAATTTATGAATTGAGGACTTTCAAAGAAAGCCAAACAAGGTTGATCAACAGAAGGTATATTGTAAGCTAAGAATCAATGGAGGCACTATGGTCCTTTAAATAAAGATGAGGTCCAATTCAATATATATTTTCATTTAATTTTGGTCTTTAACAATTTTTATTATTTCTGCTGAATTAGATTTTATTCAAAATTTACATATTTGTTCTTTCTTTTATAAGAAAGGAGCAAATTGAATATTTGGACTCCATTTAGGCTATAAAAATAAAGAATTATTAATGAAGGAGCAAATACATATTTGTTCTTTCTTTTATAAGAAAGGAGCAAATTGAATATTTGGACTCCATTTAGGCCATAAACATAAAGAATTATTGATGAAGGAGCAAAAATAAAATTAAGAGAATTATAATATAGGTTTTAGATTCGGTGATTTTATTGATGAGAAATCCTATCTTACTTAAGAAACTAAAGCTAAATAGGATTTTGTCTTGTTATTAATTGCACTAATGTGTGTGAATAACTACTAGTAAGTGCGTTAGTCACACAAGTCATATGGATAGTGAATAAAGTATTATCCTACAAGGATTGGAGGAAAACAAGTATTAAAACACTAATTAATCCTAACTTTATTTAGAAGACTGATTTTAAAATTTAGAAAATTAAATAAGAACAAATAAAATCTGAAAAGAAAAACCAATTACTAAATACAATGAGATTTAATCAAGAAGAATATACTAGGGTTTTCAGATTCATTATACCAAGTTTACATAGAATTCTTGCTAAATGGCTATAAAAACAAGGGTTTATTCATGGGATAACAAAATTTCCTATGTTATACAATACCTTTTCTCAAGTTATCTTGAATCTACCTTTACCTATTAACCTATTATATCTTTATATAGATTGAAATAAATAAAAGAAGATTAAGTTTTGTGAAAAACTCTAATTTAAGTAGATTCTTTCATAATCCAGCTATCATTACTCATTAATCATGTTTGTACGTTTTTGTATATCATTTAATTCATGGTATTTATTATTTAATCTAATGCAAGACATCTTTTCTTAATCTTAACCATGCATATCAAATCAATTTAATAAGTGATTAAACTTTAACACCAATTAGAGTGTTATGAAAATCAGTTCCCTTAAGAGTGTATAACACATGCTTGCCATGAAAAGAAAATTCTTAAATAGCATAAAAACAATGAAAAATACATAATTATGGTTAAATTATGCTCTAGCCCTAACTAAGAGAATTAGTTCATTTTAAAAATAATAAAAACCAAACTAAATATTGAAAACAAAAATAATTTTGAGAGAAAAGAATGATGAAACAACTTTGGAATCACTTAAAGATGTTGTCACTTTTTTTCTCTTGATTACTTCATATTCCCTTTTTTCTTTAGTGCTTAATTCCTTCCTCTTTTCTACCTAGTTGTGTATGTTTTTGCTCATATTTGTACTACTTTTTGTAGTGTGGTGGACCCTCTTGTTTATTAGGGTTTCCTATTTTTAATTAGCTTATCTATAGTTTCTGACTTGTAACTTATGACTTCAATATCTCCCTTTTAGAAATCAAGTCATATGTTGGCCAAAACTATAAAGTTGTAGATCTATCTCTTAGCATTCTTTGGCTGCAAGAATAAACTAATTTGGATGTTTCATAATGAAAGTTATGCTTAAAATATCAAACAATGCTCAATTTATAATATGACAAAACTTTTATTAGCTTTGGTTTAGCTATTGGGATAGAACTCCTTTCCCAATAAATCTCCAAATTAGACCAAAACTCCTTTTTAGGATTTTTTTTTGTTTTCTTTTCAATAATTCTTTATTTTTATGGCTAAAGTTGACTTTAAATATCACTTTACTCCACTCCTATAAAAGAAAGTAAAAGTATATAAAATTTGATTAAAACTAAATTTAAATTGGAATAATAACACACATATGAGAGTAAACCAAACTCAAGTTTTTTCTTATCCTCAAGTAAAAGAAAATCAAAATGAACACTTAGACATTTCCAATAATTTTACTTCAATTTTTTATGCTTGCTTCAAAGATCACACATATCACAATTTTTTAAAACTTTAGAATAGTATATAAGCTTAATATTTAATTCAAGTATTCCTAGAACTATAGGTGATTATAAAAGAATATATGAATGACGAATCATAGATCCATGGATGCTTCTTAGATTAGTTTATGCAAATAAGTGTATAATAAAGGTAATCTCTAATGTATATACGAGTGATAAAGCTTGTAATGTTAGACTAAAGTAAGACAAGGATAGGGTATAAGTCAAAGCAAGAGAACATAAGAAGTATAACTTTACTTTTCCTTCTTTATCTTTGTTTTTTTTTTTCTCTTTTTTTTTCTTTTATTTTTTTGAAAAGAACCAATCACAATTGAATCCAAATATAGAATCTCTTGATTTTGAAGCATCTATTGGTCATAAAATTCAATATGGTTAACTAGGCAAAACATTTTACCCAAAACATAACTTTGTGTAATTCATACTTTTTTGTCCATGCAGTTGATTGTAGTGACAAGAATTTGATTATAACTCAAATACCCATCTAAAAAGCAATATAATTTATGACTAGCAAGTATTTTTATCATTTGATCAATGAAAGGTAAAGTGAAATGATCCTTTTTATTGGGATCATTCAACTTTCTATAATTCATACAAGCTAGCTAGTCATTATCTTAGTAGGAATCATTTTATTTTTTATCATTCTTCATACTAGTCATACCTCTCTTTTTAAGTATTACTTGAACTAGACTTATCCATGAACTATCAAAAATAAGATAGATTATACATACATCTTGCAATTAAATCACCTTAACCTTAATTACATCTTATATGCTTGGGTTTAGTCTTTTTTGGGGTTCAATTATGGGCTTATAACCCTCCTTTATTAGAATTTTGTGCATGAACATTAAAGGTTTAGTTTGCTTAAAGTCAGTTGTTGTCCATCCTAAGGTTTTGAAAACTCTAAGAAGTTTCTTCTTCATCAAATCTACCAAAGAAGAAAAAATAATCACATATAAAGTGGAAAAACCTTCTAAATATGCATATTATAAATGAAAAGTTAAAAATTTAAGTTCAAGTGTAGGGGACTTCTCAATTAAAGGCTTTAACCAAAAGACTTGGGGTTCATTAAGAACTACAACTTTCAACTTTTTGGTTTTCAAGTATGATGGACTTCCCTTTAACAAATCAAAACTTTCCTTTATGTTCTTACTTTTAGCTATAATACTTTTCAATTGAACAATGCAAGTTTCAAGTGAGTCCTCTAATCTATATTCCTTAAAGAACTTATTAACTTTATGGCCAATAGTACCAATTGTCAAACATATCATGATGAGAGGGATAATCAATAGCTCTAAAGACTTTAAAGGTGATATGTTCATCTTACATTATAAGGATTAGTTTTCCTTGTTATACATCAATTTAGATTATACCTGTAGCTAGAAAAGGTCTTCTTAAAATAAGAGGTATCTCAAGGCCTTCCTCTATGTCTAAAATAATAAAGTTTATAAGAAAAATAAACTTATTAACCTTTATCAATACATCCTCTATTAAATCTCTTAAATATTTGATAGACTTATCTACAAACTAAAGAGATACAACACTAGACTTTAGTTCACCAAGTCCTAATTTTTGGGAAAGAGAAAAAGACATTAAATTAATGCTTACCCTTAAATCAAGTAAAATCTTGTCAAAATGAAAACTACTAATAGCGTAAGGAATAAAGAGACTCCATGGATCTTTTAATTTTGGTGGTAATATTATAGAATGCTCTTCATTTAACTTTAGTGTTGCAAGCTTTTCCAATTTTCTCTTATTTTCCAAAATTTCTTTCAAGAATTTTATATTGCTAGGCATTTAAGATAAAATATCTACAAAAGGAATGTTCATGTACAATTTCTTAAAAACAGCAAGGAATTTAGAAAATTGCTTATCTATTTGATGTTGTTTTAGTCTTTGAAAAAAAAGAATGATAGGACCATAAGGTTTGAAATTAGGATCATTAAAAGGCCTTCTTAGTTGTTCCATAACACCATCCTTAGCTTTATCTTCCTTTGTGGCTGGGTCTTGCTCCTTTTCCTTTACTTCTTCTTCAAGCTTTTTTCCACTCCTTACGATGATGATTTTTAACTTTTCCCTAGGTTTTTTCTTTATGTTACTAAGTAAAGACCCATATACTCTTTTAGAGAGCATATTGGCTAATTACCCCATCTATGACTCCAAGTTTCTGATTGAATTTTCTTGGATTTTGATAAAAGCTTTCTAGTTTTGGAACTTGGTTTTAGTAGTATAAATGATCTATCTATTTATTATTGATAACTATTAAAGGCCATCTCATCCTATAAATCATATGCCTCTTTAGTGGCCTTTCTCATGATAGTACCATTTGCTACTACTTCAATCATAAAACGATTAGTAAGAGATAAACTATTATAAAAGGTTTATACTCGTAGCCTAATAGGTAGACCATAATATGGGCATTTCTTGGGTAAATCCTTAAATGTCTCCCATACTTCATACAAAGACTCCATTTTTAGTTGTATAAAAGTTATAATGTTATTATGCATTTTAGTAGTTTTGGAAGGTGGGAAAAACTTTGTTAGAAAGTGTTAAGTCATCATATGCCAAGTAATAATGGATCTTACAAGTAGAAAGTTAAGCCAAATTTTTGCTTTCTCTTATAAAGAAAAAACAAACAATATCAATCTAATAGTATCATTTGAAACATCATTATACTAAAAAGTATTGCAAATCTCCAAAAAGTTTACAATATGGGCATTCGGGTCATCTTTAGGTGAACCACCAAATTGAATTAAAGTCAAAATTATTTGCTTGTATGGCTAAGCTTTTAATGCTTGATGTTGTCTTCATTACTAATAATTTGGCATCCTCTATTAGGATTAGTTAGCCTTATCTCTTTCTTTATTCATCACCTCTGCTCTTTTGTTTTTGTTTGAGGTGTGCACTATTCTTTCAATTTCAAGATCAAATGACACAAATTCTTCACCACTTGATTGTATCATAAACTAGCAAGTACCTTACCAACAACAAAAAAAAAAAAGAAATAAAATTTAAAATAAAATTAAGATCAAAGGGTTTTAATATTGTGAAAATTTCCAATCCTTGACAAGAAAGCCAAAAAGTAAATTCATATAAATAACTACTAGCAATTTCACCAATTGCTTAAATAATATAGATAGTAAATATAATATTTTCCAAAAAAGATTGAAAACAAACAAATACCAAATACTAATTAATCCTAACTTTATTTAAAAGATTAATTTTAGTCATAATTATATGTAATTTTGAACAAGCAAGTTAGCTTTAGGTTTTGTGAAAATCTGTAATCTAAAAAGAAGGATCTCCTAACTCTTTTCTCTTTCCTAATCACCATATATGTGCAAATTATCTCTTAATCTCATAATTTGACACACAATTTATATTACTATTTGTCAAATTCATACAATTATTTCTTAAGTTTAGGTATAGGTCACTAAATGATGCAAAAGGTGGCCAAAGTTTTGAAGCATTAAGTTCAACAATATAAACTTATCATACAAATAACATATAAATAGTTATTGAATTTAAAGAATAATGAATCATATAAACTAAAGATCAAACTACATTTAAAACATGACTTAAAACAATTTAGCTCGTCAAAATGAAATTAAACAAATCTACAAAGTTTAAAGAAGAAATCCAACAAGAGTACATCAAAGTAGAATTAATAAAAATCAAGTAAAACTTAGTCCTAGAGATAAAAACACAAAGTTAAAGCTATTGTCCTTCTTCTTTGAAAGCTTATGGATTACGTTTTCTTTTTCTCTCCTTCTTCTCCTTCTTTAGCTTGCTTTTTCTCTATGCCTTAGTCCTTATTTTTTAATTGATTTTGTGCTCATGACAACTCTTCTTCTTATTTTGCATTATTATCTTAAGTCAATTTTTGAAAAATTTTTTGACCTATAACTTTTAGCTCCTTTTAGAAGCCAAATCAGACTTCAACCAAAACTACAAAGTTGTAATTGCATAGTTGCAGCTTTGTCTCTTAGCTTTCTTTGGCTGCAACAATCATCCAAATGTGTTTAGTGAATGTAATGCCCAAAATACCAAATAGTGCTTAATCATTAATGAGACAAAATCTTTATTAGCCATGGATTATCTATTAGGATAGGATTTCTCTTTAAGTAAATCTCCAAATCAAACTAGAACATATCTTTAGGATTCTTTTATTTTCTTTGTACTTCTTCATATTAACTCCAAATAATCACTTGGCTCCTCTCCTATAAAAGAATGTAATAATTTGTAAAATTTTAGATAAAACCAAACTAAAGTAGGAATAATAATATAAATTTGAGAGTAAAGTTAGATGAAAATACATCTTACATTAAACCTTATCAATTGACCTAAACTTAAGTTTTTGCTTATTCTTAAGCAAAAGAAATAAAGAGAAAATAAAACAAAAAAGTGATAAACAAACATCTCATGGTTATAATTATGCTAAATTCCCTTAAAACCTTTACTTCAAAACAATTTCTTATTGTCAAAACAAGATTCAACATCATTAAAACTTGAATCTTATTTCAAAACCTAATAATACTGAATAAGGGAGCTAATAATGTCATAATTAATATTCTTATATCCATCTATACCTTAAAATAAATTCATGCAAACTTATAATCAATATAATTGAATCATGCAACAATTATAACTTTTAACTACTCTTTTCCATTACTACAAACCAAAGTAACAAATAAGGGTTTTCACATTTTTCCTCTTATTCACTTTTTTCTTTTTTTATTATTTATGCATTTTTACATCTTTAACCATAACCATAATTCATTTGTCCCTATGTTATCACTTATCATTTGACACAAATACTATCATTTGTGATGAAAACACTTAGTTACTTAATAAGTCATAAACTTAGAGTACTTCAGATACTCATATTTTACATCAATAATTGATGTGAAAGTTGACATGGGTGTCATATCTAACCCCAAAGTTACCATGGAACTAGAAACATTTAAAAAGATATATATTAATAGTAAATTCCAAAATTTTTCTTCAATGTAACCATTTTTCACTCATTTTACTTAAATTTTGTTTATTGCTATCTTTAAGAGATAACCACAAGATAATTATCACATGCATAATAATGATAATCACAAAATTCATATAAATGTCTTTGAAAAGTATAAACTTTAATAATCATAGTAACTAAGCATTCTTAACTCCTACCTATAAGGTATTGCTACATTACATCTTAAATCAATCATCATGTAACAATAATATCCTTCACTTGAATTAACTATGTAGCATAACATAAGTCAAAAAGAATTGAATCATGCCTATATATATATATATATATATATATATATAAAGTGATAAGGACACATATGATAGATTGTTATAACCTTTTCAAACCCTTAGCAAATAAGGAGGGGATGCATAGCTTTAGCTCTTACTCAAAGCCAAAATTCTTAAGGAAAGGGTGTAAGTAATAAGGACATAAATAATAGGCTTGAAGCCAATCTCTTCCACTTAACTACTAATAAGTCTAATAATCACACAAATTTCATATTGAATTTTAAAGTTGATGTAAGGTTAAATTGTGCGATTATGATTTGTTTTGGTAGGTTTTACTTCAATTTCAATTCCTTTTATTTTGTAAGTGAAGAATTGAAGCAAAAAAGTCTTGGAATTAGTGAATTAGACCTATTATAAAGTCTAAAATACAGGGGATAAGGCATGGACTAGTCGTAAAACCTGTTAGAAGATTGATTTGTTGCTAGAAGATTTGATGGGCACTAGTTTATAAGCTAGTTAATGAATTGGTTTGATGCTAAACACAAACCTCTAAAAAACGGGTCAAATTAATGCTAGTTTGGTCCAACCAACATTAGTTTGATGTGATTTCTAGAACACTATATGATTTTTTTAGGATGTTTTGAGGATATTTTAGTCATTTTAATGGAGATCTACAAATATAGATCACTTATAATTGGTTGGGGGAAGGAGAGATTCTTTAGATCAAAAAGGGAAAAAGATTTTTGAAGCAACTTAATTCAAAGGTGATGGCTTTAGTACCACCATTGAAGGTGTCAACTTCCATAAAAGTTTTCTTGACCTCTTTCTTTCCTTTTATTATAGTTTTAGAGATGTTTAGTACTTGTTTCTTTGTGATTTTTAGCATGGATTGTTAAAATCGTAAGCTAGGGTGAAGGCATTTGGCCTATTTTGGAGTTGGTTCAATTGGTTATTTATGGATAATTCATATTCTTTAGATTGATTGAGTTATTTAATAAGATTGGTGATTTAATTTATATATTTTGAGTTTTATTGATACTTTTATACTTGATCACCATAGAAGTAGATTTTTTGGCTGTGTTCAAGTCAACAAATAGACATAACCATGCACTAAATAGATGAGTATACAAACTTTGAGATAGACATATGAATAAGTTTATGTGTGATGTTACAAAGTTCATTGTACTTAATGGATCAATTTTTTTTTTTTTTGTGAACTTGATGGTGGATCACACATAGATTAGGTATAATGGGTGTTGCTTGATAAAGAATACTTGTTATTAAAGAGGAAATTGACTTTCAAATTGCGAACTTATAAAGACCTAAGTGATTCACCCCCTTCTGGGTGAAACCTTATAATCTTAGTACCTAATTTGATTAAAGAAATCTCAAATTCCTTTATATTGTTAATTTATTAATTAAGTCAATTTTATTATTTATTTATTTTTTTAAAATCAAGTTTCTTTTACCAATCTTATTTAATTTCATAGTAGTATAAATCACAATTGAACTCCCATTCTTTGTGAGTATGACACTTAAAATATTTATTGGTATTTATTACTATGATCAACCTTGTGCACTTATAAGTAGGTTTAATCAAGTTTTGGGCATTGTTATTAGGGACAGAGACATTGATTGTGATTTGTACCTTTTATTGGTTTTATTTGTTTGCTTTGACATAATTTTTGTTCTTCTTTCTTTTGTGAGATTCAATTTCTTTTGTTTCTATACTTTGTTGATTATGTTTGTAAGTTAATTTTTTGTTGTCTTTATTTAGTTTTCTATTATTAGCTTAGTTTCTACCTTTTATTATTATTATTATTTTTATTTGTAAGTTGTGTAAGTTCTTAAGAAAGTTTAGGAGTGCTAAATTATTTCCTTTAAATCTTAAAATTGAAAGGGAATGTCATTATAATCGAGCACAAAAAAGAGTAAAAATGGTGAAAAATCTAGGAAGGAACAATGAAAGAGTGGTTCATCAAACCAATAACATTGGTCAAAAAGCATATCCACAGGTCTAACTTAATATGAAAGACATCTAACGACTTGTAATTAGTGCTTTTCTTTCTTGTATTGAGCTTAATACAACAACATGCAATTATGAGTTGAAAATAATTCACTTTAATATATTGCCAACCTTTCATAGGTTATCAAGTGAAGATCCTCTCACCTTTATCAAAGAGTTCTATAGTATAGGTCAAAACTTTTCTTTACAAGGTTATTCAAAGGATTAGTTACAGATATGGTTTTTCCCTTATACTCTTAAGGATAAAGCAAAAACATGGTTGATCAATTTACTTGGAGGATCACTTAATACTTAGGGCCAAGTCCGTGACAAGTTCATGATAAAGTATGTTGTTCCCACAGCCTTGTATGGGTTGTAATTGTTGTCAATTAGGGTTAAGTGTGCAAGAGAGTAAAGTCACATGGAAGGGCAAGAAAGTAAATCTGCCACGTAAGGGTATTAACGTAAATTTGCCATGTAAACCCTATTAGAGTTTCATGGAAGAGAGTATATAAAGGCTTTGGAAGAAAAAACTAGGGCAAAGGGCCAACATAATTGAAAAACAGCTACCCTACAACAACTGGCCAAAAAGGAAGAGAGAGCAGAATGGCAAGAGATCAGAAATGACACCACCGGGAGAGCAAACCAGAAATGTCACGACCGGGAAAGCAAACTAGAAACGCCTCTTACAAGCAAACCAGAAACGCATAACCAGCAAGAGGAGAAATAAGAAACAGACTACCCGGAAGAGAAGACAGCAGACCTAGTATCCGTGAGACCATTTGGAAGAGAAGACAGCAGACTAGAAGCGTGAGGCAGGCCAAGAGACGTGAAACAGCAGACTAAAAGCGTGAGACCAGAATGTGCAACGACGTGACTGATCAGAAGCGTGGGGCAGGCCGTGAGACGTGAAACAGCAGACCAAAAACTTGAGTGCAAGCTGTGAAACCGTGAGACGGTGAAAGTAGGAGTTGTGTGAAATAACCTAGAGAAGGAATTCGGAGAAGCATCAGAAAGAACTCAATGTATTTCCAGATTTCTTCAAGAGAGGTTAGAGAGCGTTGCGGTGAACTTCTAAGCGGCAGTAGAGCAGCCTTTCAATTCAACAGAGGCAAGACAATCTAGAAGAAGGGTAGACACAGTAAGTGACACTCTTTGTATTGTACTTGCTTAGTAATTGCAATAGTGAAAGGAGCAGAAGATTAAGATATCCATTGTAACTGGAATTCTCAAGTATAGTGGATAGTCTCAGTAAGGGAGAGTCCCTACCACCGTGGATGTACGTCGCGTTGATGAAACCACGTAAATCTCGTGTGTCTTTAATTTACTTTATGTTCTATGTTTTGAATTGAGTTGTGAACACAGTTAAAGTATCAACCAACCCATAACCTAACGAAGACCTAAACAAGAACATCCGAATTGTCTATTAGGCAAGGTGTCTGAAAGGTGACTTTGGGGACTATTGTGATTAGTAGGTAGCAATAGATCTACCTTAGTCGAATCTGAGAAAGAGTTCACTTTTAAGAAGAGATTGAAGTTGTTCACTTTCCTGTGAATTGCGAATTATAGTGATACTGATTCACCGCCCCTCTCAGTATCACAAACTAGTAAATCCTAGAGTGAAGTTGGGAACTTCAAAGTACTACTCGCCTCAGAAGACTACAGACCTTAGAAGCAAGTTTTGCTCATTATGATAACTCGTTGGAGATAATTTTCATGAGGCATGGGATAAATTCAAGATGCCTTTAGTACAATGTCCTCATCATCAATTTCCTATATTGCTTCAAATGCAATTTTTCTATGGTGGATTAGATGGAACTTCATAAACCTTGGAATACCACAATAAGTGGCTATGTAGGTGACAAAACTACTGATGGGATCTATGACATTTATGAGATGTTAGGTGTTAATTCCCAACAGAAGGTTGTGAGAGGAAGGAGAGTAGGAGCTTATGAGTTGTCATTCCAAAATGATATAACACTTCAATTTGTTGATTTAGCATGGTAAGTAAAGCTTTTGGTGAATTAAAAGACCATGCATAGAGAACAATGTTCGTATTGTGGAATGCTTGATTATCCCATGGCCACTTACATGTATGAAGATTCCTTTGGTTCTAATATGCAAGACATTAACTATAAAAAGGTCAATGTGGGGAAGTAATCGAGGAATGATTTATATTTTAACACTTATAATAGATGACATAATTATCCAAATTTTGCTTTAAAGGAACAAGGCAATAGACCTAATATACCAACAAAGAGTATCTTTTTAAGGTTAGCTACCTTAACCTCTAGAAAAGAAGCCCTAATCAAAAAGCATGTTTATACAATACATATCCAAAATGGAAGGAAGGATGAGTAGCCAAGATACCATTTTGAAAAGGCAGAATGCAAAGGCTAAACAAGTTACCTTGACTTAAAAAGCTTCAATTCATAATTTGGAGGTTTAAGTGGGATAATTAAAAGATGTGGTGTCTAGTAAAACTCAAGGAAAATTTCTTGGCACTACTAAAGTCAAATGAAAAAAAAAATGCCTTGGCTATTACTTTGAAGACTAGAAAACTTGTTGAGTATCCTTCTATTGTTGAGCATTATCAACGTGGTGACATTAAGGATTATAAAAAGGAAGTAGATGAGCTAGCTTTAGTCCAAATAAAGGACGAGGGTTAGTTGGTTAGATAAGAGGATACAAATGACTTTTACACCCCACCTTATGAGACTAAACCTTATGTTCCGCCCATCACATTTCCTCAAAGGTTAAGGAGGCAAAATAATGACAAGAACTTCTTAAAGTTCTTAGAGATATTCAAGAAGCTTTACATTAACATACCTTTTATGGAGGATAGAGCTCAAATGCCCTTATATGCTAAGTTTTTTATAGAAATTATCTTCAACATAAAGAAGCTTAAAGAGTATGCCATAATAGCCTTAACAAAGGAGTGTAATGCAATTATTCAAAACAAGTTACCTATAAAGTTGAAGGATCTAAGGAGTTTCACTCTTCCTTTCTTTATTAGAAAAGTTGGTATTAATAAATGCTTGTGTGATTTTGGCGCCAGTACTACTGTAATGCCTTTATCTCCTTTCAAGAGACTTGGAATGGGAGACTTAAAGTCAACTATTGTACCTTTGTAATTAGCTAATTGATTTATCAAGTACCCACTTAGTATGATCAAAGACATGTTGGTAAAGGTTGAGAAGTTATATTTTCCTACTGATTTTCCTGTTCTTAAGATGGAAGAAGATGTGAAGATTCCTATAATTTTGGGGAGGCCATTTCTATCTATTAGAGGCCCTCTCATTGATGTACAACAAAGGAAGATCACACTTTAAGTAGGTAATGAAGAACAAGAATTCAATGAGTTTAAGGCTATGAGGTATCAAATAATTAGTGATTCATGCTTCATGGTAGTGGTCATTGATCTTAACTTAGTCCCTGTGCATCAAAATTACATTCATTTAACCATCAATAAACATAATCAAATTGGTCTATGAATCCATAATCATCCATCATGTCACCATAATCATATTATGTGCACAAAAAAGGTAAACACATGCTAATTTTAGTTATTGATCTTATATGTAATTTAAAATAATATTTTTAACAATTAAAAATACTAAATTAAAGTAATTTGATGTTTTTTATTCATAATAAGATCTTAATTAGAAGTTCTATTTAAAATAAAATACCTAATTTAATTAGAAAATACCTTTTTAATTGAAATTTCTAATTGAAAGATATATTGACCAAACTTTATTTTCCCTAAAAAATGTTCTAAATAATTTCTTCAAATTATGAATTAATAAATGCCTAAATGGGCATCTCTTCTAGATATCTTAAAAGAGCTCAACACAAGTTTTTTGTTGACATTTGAAAGGTCCTATAACTCCTTATGATTCAAAAGTTATGGTTGGATATAATTGACTGTTATAATGCTTAACTCACACTTAGTCACCATAACAACCATAAATAAGGTGCATTCTGAATAAATAGGATATAACTACCATAACTTATATATAACAGTTTATTATATTATAATATTATGATGAAATCATTAGAGATTATTATCATTATTTGCATATAACAATTAATGTAATAAACTCTAATTGGGTCAAATGGGAGAATGTTAGAATACTGTTAGATAATATTCTTATTCAAGACTTATTTATAATATGGCTCAATTATTAAGAAACAATTATGTTCATTATTACACCATTAAGGACTATAATTTCAAATGTGATTTAGATATTAATAGATATGTTTAATTTAAACTAAAGACAATTTAAATTATAAAGTTACACACACACACACACACACATATATATATAACTTCATAGTTTAAATTATCTTTCTAATGTATATGAGAATTCCATTTAGAGGCATATAATTATAATAAAGGTCAAGAGAGAAATTAATTATTTGGTTAAGGTGAGCTTTTTAGACACATTAATTATTTCATTTTTTGTGAATTTAGTTATACATTTATGATATTATTTGCATGAATATACTTCATTTCAGGATTTGAAAGGTTAATGTTTATGATGATAAATTTATTAAGAAATCTAACAAATAGTATCAGAGTATGTATTTTGAAACTAAATATATTTATTTAAGTAATTATTGTTCATTAACCTTATGAAAATAATAGGGTTTTTTGTTATCCTACATTAATTGTTGGGCTCTTATATGGAAATTTGATATAGAAAAGAAAAAGAAAAGAAAAGTTGTTGATTGGCCATTAGTGTAAAAAAGAATTATTAATTCCATAACATCATAGTAGCAAAGGAATTGTACTTATAATTCCAAGAAATAGACGACAAGGCTAATAGACATAAGAGAATTGGCCCAAGAAATTTTAAGAATGGTAAAAGATTGTGCTCAATGGATTTTGAACTTGTTACCACTATGTTGAAAAGGTGTATTGTCAACCATTAGCTAAATGGATTTATTGGTAATTGTTGCCTGAAGAATTCTAAATTTCTTCTTATGGTTAAAAGACAACTAATTAATTAAGGCTATAAAAATGTGTTTTGTGAAAGAATAATGAGCAAGCATTTGTATGTCACATAAGGAAAAGGATATTGACAATTTAGGTCTAAGGAATTGATAATTTCTTACTTTATTATTTAAAGTTTAATTGCATTTTTGTATAGAAAGAAATAATAATAATAATAAATGTAGTAACTTGTAACATATATTGCATAATTGTAAGCCACATTTAAACTGCGTATAAATCATATGCATTAGTGTTATTTACAAATTTACACCTAATGACCTATGAGCCTGAATTTTACGATCCTTGTGGATAATGAATATGGCTTGTCATTTTAATATGCATATATAACTGTTATATTTGATTAGTCACCAAATTGACTAAACTAATATGTTTAGGATCATGCATATATTATGATTATAATTTAATTTTCACTAAAGTGACCAAACTAGAATGTTTGGACCAACATGTGTGCATTATTGTTATAATTTGTTGTCACTTAGGTGGCCAAACTAATATGTTTAACAACATGCATAAATAATTCATTTATTCGTGATTTTAATGAAATGCATATGAATGAAAAATGATTGGATAAATTAACATTATTAATCATTGGAACTTTATAATTTACCCAAAGTAAATTATTATTTCATGATTAGTAACATAATCAAGATTTATTAATATTTTGGTTAAATATATTTGTTTATCTAAAAATATCAAATATATTTAGTTGAAAATATTTAACTTACCTATTGAAGTTAATAGTATTACTTATGATAATTTATTGTAGGATTTCCTTAAAAAAAAAAGACTACAATATAATTTAATTGTTTTATCTAACTTATGATTAATTATGAGCATTTATAATTATATAATTAGCTTAATTCACTTGCATGTTTTGATTATTATTTTATTTAGGAATTAAACTTCTTAGAATAATATAAATAAGGCAATGTTTACTTAAATATTATGAATCTTAACTTGTATTATTAATGAGTATGCCTACTGTTATTACATATTTAAGTATTAAGGAAGATAAGTTACACCATAAACTTGAGAACAAAACAATAAGTTAAGCCTTATGTTTATAAAAATGATTGTTACCAACAACATTAAGAAAACTATTTCACTAATAAAAAATAGAAAAGAATATTTTTAATTTGTAGAAAGACAATTCCACATCATAGACAAGTCACTCACTAGTGCTCTTATGATCAAACTTATGACCATGAAGTTTACTGGGTTGTGAATTATATAAGAGCATATTATTAAGATGACTAATTTTGTAATAAAATTTAAGACTTTAAAATTAATGGTAAATGACTCTTTTAATGTAGTTCATTTTGAACTTACTATTTCTTAAGTATAAACCATTTTACACTTATTATGATATTATAAAGGAAAAGTGAAATGCTAACAAATTGACTAGTCTGCTTGTTTATGAGCAAACAAGATAGAAAAATTAAGTCACTTCATTAATTTTACAAGCAAGAATGCTAGGAAAGGAATGAAAGTAAAGGTCAAACAATTCAAGAAGAAAAAAAGAAAAAAAAAAGACTACTTATGCTTTTTAGTCTACAAAAAGGAAATAAAAGGGCAATAAGTGTCATTTCTATAAAGAAGGCAGAAAATTATTAGAAAGATTACTTGAAATGTAAGGTTTAGTTTAAAAGAATAGGTAAATTAAATACTTTAGTATGTTTTAAATCAAATTTAATAAATGTTCCTTATAATACTTGGTGGCTTAATTATGATATTACTACTTGTGTATCCAATATGATGCAAGGGATTATGATCTAATTATTTTAGTTTGTATAAGAATACAACATTATTGGTTCATGTATTCTTACTGATGGTTTATATAAACTAAAATGTAATGATGTTTTTTTAGATTTCTTATTTAATATGCATCATAATATTAGATTTGAGCATAACATGATAAGTTATACTTACTTATGGCATAAACATTTTGGGTCATATATTTTAAGGAAGATTAGTCAGATTAGTTACTAACAAGATTCTTCTAAACCTAGAATTTACTAATCTTAGAATGTTTGTGGATTATATTGAGTGTATGCAAAATAAATATAGCATTAAAGAAGTCACAAAAAGCACCTAACTTCTTAAAATTATATATATTGATATTTACAAACTTTTTGACACTCTAACCTTAATGAATAATTGAATTTCATCACCTTTATAGATGTTTTTTCACATTATAGTTATGTCTATTTAATTCATGAAAATCTCAATTAATGGATACCCTTCAAATATATATAAGGAGGTTAAAAGTTGATGTGAAAAACCCCAAAAAGACATGACTTAGAGACCTAACGCATGTAAGAAATAAAAGAATATCCAAGAAAGTTAAATTAGACTTTAATAACATAAACCTTAGACCTAACATTCAAAGAAACACAAACTTAGGGTATTAAGAAGGATATGGACGCCACACTACAGAAAAGAAGGAAATTAAGAGTGATAAATTGAGTTGAACATCACAAAAAAAGATACTTCTTAATAAGTTCTTTAGTTCTTAAAAAAATCAAAGAAGAAAACGTTTGCTTTTTATTTCTCTTAAATTGTTTAATTTCTTAAATGTTACAAAAAAGTGCCTATTTATAGGCTAAGATAGCAATCATAAAGAGTCATAAATTCTTATTTGGGACAAATTCTTATTTAGAACAAACTCTTATCTAGGATAAATTCTTATACAGAAAAATTTCACTTTTATAACAATCACTTATTAGGATAAACTTTTATTTAAGAGTAAATGTTATTACTTAGCCTTGACCCATTAAGTACTCCAGTCATATTAATAAGGTCTTGACTCTCTTTCAAACTTGAATTTACATCATTTGTAACTTAGTTGGTTTAAATGTCTTCAATTAACTCATTTAGTACTTCTTTCATCCTTTTGACTCTAACTTGTGTTATTGGACTTTTTAGAATGTGCAATGGACCTTTTGCATCCTTTAAAGCCTTCCATGCATCATCTTTAAGCTTCTCATCATTCCCCTTTTCCTTAAAAGGATTCATCCTTAAATCATCACTTATATCAAAAGGAAAAAGATAAAAAACATTAAATATTACACTCATATTATACTCACCAAAAAGGTCTAACTTATAAGCATTATGATTAATTTGTTTTACTACTTGAAATGGATCATTTGCTTTAGGTTGTAACTTTGAATGCCATTGAGTTGAGAACCATTCCTTTCGTATATGCACCAAACCCAATCATTAGGTTCAAACATTACCTTTTTTTATCCTTTGTTAACATGGGATGGATATTGCTTAATTCATTTTACAATATGTTGTACCTTCTTATACAATTTCTTCACCAAGTCAGTCTTGTATTCATCATCTGAGTTAACATACTCATCGATAGGTATAAACACCAAATCTAAAGAAGTTAAAGGATTAAAACTATATACAATTTCAAATAGAGAGTAACTAGTAGCAAAATGAACACTTTTATTATGTACAAACTCAACATGCAGTAAACAATTTTCCTATATTTCCAAATTCATTTGAATAATTGCACATAAAAGAGTATAAAGAATTCGATTAACCCCCTTACTCTACCCATCAGTTTATGGATGACAAGTAATTGAAAACAATAACTTAGTACCTAACTTACCCTAAAAAGTCTTCTAGAAATAACTTAAGAACTTTGTATCTTAATCTAAAATAATGCTCCATGACATGTCATGCAAATGTATTACTTCTCTAAAGAATAAGTTAGTCATATTGCTTGTATCGTTAATTTTATGGCATGTGATTAAGTATGCCATCTTTGAAAATCTGTCAATAACAACAAATATAGAATCCCTGTCCCCTTTTAATCATGGCAACCATAATACAAAGTTTATAGATAAATCAACTTAAAGATGACTAGGTATGGGTAAAGGTGTATACAAGCCATGGGTAAAACTTTAAATTTAGCATGTTTATATGTTATGTGTTTCTCACTTGCCCTTTCAACATCTTATTTTATGTGTGGTCAAAAGAAATGTTCAATTAAGATATCTAAGGTTTTCCTAACTTCAAAATGACCTATTAGATCACCCTCATAAGCTTCTCTTATAACCAAATCCTTTAAAGAACTCAAAAACATGCATAAACGATTTCTTTAAATAAGAAACCCTCACACCTATAAAATTTCTCAAAGGCTAACTTCTCACATTCTTTATACACATTAGAAAAATTAAAATCTTTCACATATAAATCTTTAAGATATTCAAATCCTAATAATTTTGCAGTAAGTGTAAAGATAAGGGCATACCTATAAGATAATACATCAGCTACCACATTTTCCTTACCTTGTTTATATTTAATGATGTAGGGAAAGGTCTTAATGAATTTAATCCACTTGGCATCTCTTTTGTTTAACTTTCCTTGTCCCTTCAAGTGCTTCAAGGATTCTTGGTTAATATGGATGACAAACTCCTTAGGCCAAAGGTAGTGTTGCCATGTCTCTAAAACCCATACCAATGTATACATCTCTTTATCATAAGTATGATAGTTAAGGCTTGCTCCACTTAGCTTTTCACTAAAGTAGACAATTGGACACCTTCCTTAGATCAAAATAGCTCCAATGCCAATACCTAAAGTATCACACTCAATCTCAAAAGTTTTTGCAAAGTCAAGTAAGGCAAGTAAAGGTGCAAAACTTAATTTTTCGTTAATGCAATTAAAAACCTTATCTTGATCACTACCCCACTTAAAACCTATTTTTTTTTAATAATCTCAATTAGTGGTGTAGCAATTATGCTAAAGTCCCTAACAAAACATCTATAAACTAGTTAGACTATGAAGCTACGCACATCACTAAGTGATTTAGGTGTAAGCCAATTACGGATTGCCCTAACTTTTTTCTCATCAACCTTAATACCTTAAACCCTCATAACATTTCCAAGACATATGATTTAATCAGTACAAAAAGAACATTTCTTAAAGTTAGCATAAAATTTCTTAGAATATAAAACAATTAAAACAAAATGTAAATGATTAAGTTCTTGAAGTGGGTGAAAGTCCTATAAATCCTCTGCCCTTAAAGAAATAATTTCCTATTTGAATGCTAAGGTTCTTTCCGTTTGGGTCAATTATTGTAATGAAATGATAAAACTTATTGAATTTATAGTCACACTACACCTAGTGTTTTCTTTGTCTTTGTTAAAAGGATAATATTGGTTAAGTTTCTTACTTTTTATTAAGAAAATTGACAAAGAATAAAATGTGAATTTACACAAGTCAAAAGACACAAAAGTAAAAAATTAAATCATGACTACCGTAAGAAAGGGCTTTATCAATATGTTTTATTGTATCATCTGACTTTGCATTCCAACCATTCCGTTTATTTTTCTTTCAAGCCCTTTGGTTGCTTTGAAGACCATCGCAACCAATAAATCACAGGCTCCATGTATGATTGGTATTCTTCAAGCAATAATGGAGACCAACTTGTGTATCTGTATGCATATTCCACTGAATAGAAAGTGCATGACCAGTTTACAACGTTTGTTACTCTAAAATCGTTTATAGTTGTCCAAAAATCAATAATTCTTGAAATCTTACAAATAAGTAACATGTTATATCATAAACTACAAATCAAAATTTGATGGCTAAATAACACTATTAAGCTATCCAAAAGACCATATTCGAAAGAACCAATTCATAATATGATAGGAATAAAAGTTGGTTGTTTAGAGAAGAAATACAGAGGAAGAAGAAAAAAAAAAAAAGAACAAAAGAGAAGAGAAAATGAAGATAACATGATGACAACTTGCGGAAACGTTGCGCAAGATCCAATCTAGGGGAATAACCTGATGATAACTAGTGTGAACATCGCAGGACCCAATCTAGGGAAAAGCTAATAATGTGAATGAATACCATAAAAAGAGTAGACAGATTTGACTTAATACAATGGGTGAACACTATGAAAGGAGATCATAGGTCAAAGAATACTTAGCCTTGCAAATGAAAAATTAGATACAAAATAGACTGATTTTTCAGCTTATATTGATTTAATCGTTGTCTCTTTAGTTTCCAGTAGATGGAAACAGCTAGTGAGTTGAGAACTGAATAGTCATGCAAGTTGACTTGGCGTATTTAGGAAATACTCTCTGCACCTTCCCATGATTCCCTAATGATAAACATCCCCTTTTGGTAGTTTCATTGTTAAAATCCCCCATTTAAATTATGAGATATATCTTATAAAGTGAACAACTCCATAATCATTTGGCCGGAAACATGCAAGAAAGGAAGGTCCTTTTATGACTGGCTGTAATTTGTCCTAAAAAGCACGATGAGGACTTCACTCAGTAGCCAAAAGCAATAGCAAACAAAAAGGTTTGTTGTGTTCACTCGAGCCTAAAGTTGGCACATCCTTTCCCCCTCCATAAAATTAATAGCCACCAAAAGGAAGAATTTGATACTTTTGTCATTAACAACGAGGTTTTAATGATAAAAAAAAAAACAACTTTGGAGCTGCAAAGCATATAAACCAGATTGATGGTGATAACTCTAGAACTATTTTTCTTGGTTTGTAAAATATGCAAGAAATCAATAGCCATAGGTGATCTTGAAGTGGGGTCAGTAAAAGAAAAGAAAGCTAAAGTAGCCCCTATATTCTTGCTTTTGGATAGCTCAACTTTGGACTTATAATCGGCCTTCTCATCCCTTTTACTCTAATTCGCCTTCCATGATAAGGTAAAACCTAAATTCTGCCCAAACCATGTGGAACCCTTTCATTGCCATGTGCACCATATCTTTTAATTCCACATAATATTATAACTCAACCATATTAGCTATGTCCTTATTTAGCCCTTGTAAAAATTGAGCCATGGTTGTCTCTTTAGCTTCTTTTACATTTGTCCTAATCATAACAATCTTCATCTCCTTATAGTAGTCCTCCACACTTTTAATGCCCTAAATAAGCCCTTACAGCCTTTGGTACAAATCCTTATAATAGTGATTAGGGATGAGCCTCCTCCTTATGATAGCCTTCGTCTCCTCCTATGTATCAATAGGTCACTCATAATTTCTTCTTCTAATCAAAATTAGTTGATCCCACCAAATAATAGTATAATCAGTAAATTCAACGACAACAAGCTTTACCTTTTTCTCCTCAAAATAGTTGTGGTAGTTAAAAACTAATTCAACCTTTTGTTCCTATTCTAAGTACACATCAAGATCATTCTTACCTTAGAATGGAGGAATTGCCATTTTGATGTTGCCCAAATCATAGTTATAGGTGCCTTACCTCCCAAGACCTCTCAGATTTCTTCTATTATTGGCAGTTCTAACCACAATAGCTTAATCATCAAATTCATCATCTTCATTATCATAGGCTTATCTTAATTGCCTTATTGCATTAAGAACCTCATAGTCCCCATGCCTCCTTTGCAACTCTGTTATTGTATTCACTCGCTCCTTTATCCTCTTCCTCATATCATTAAATATGATAGTCATGCGCTCAAATTGTTGTTGCATAACTTTAATCATGAAGGGCACATCATTAACTCCCTCCTAAGCTACACCTTTGACTATGGAAGTCATAGTATTACTTTTGCATAGAATGATTAGGATACCTTACAAAATACTCCCTCACGTGTTTCACTCATGTCACACTCCCTTGTGTTTACACTTTTTATGGCTTTTTCTTGATATGAACTTGCACTTTTTTCCTTTTACCACTCAAATTTCCTTTTGTAGCTCTTAAAGAACTAAACAAGTTAAATCAAGAGGATTGCTTTAGAACAAAAAAAGGTGAATGGGGTAAAATTGAACTAATTAGAGAACAAGGAGTTAAAAAAATGAAAAAAAACATTAAGGCAAATGAATTTAATGAACTAGACTGATATAAAACAAGATATAAAGTTAAACTTAGAAGACAAATTTAGATGACATAATAAGAAAATAGATGAAAGAATTAAAATTAAGTAAGAAAACTATATTATTATTGTGGTCAATATGACCAAACTGTTTAACTTTTATCAATAATTTGAATTTGATACTTTTTCTTTTTGTTCCTTTTTTTTTTTTGTTTTCGTTCCTCATTTTTTTTCTTTTTTTTTTTTATGGCTTAACATAAAATAATAATAGAATACTTAAAGATAGCAAATGAAATTGAAAATAGCATGTTTTGATAGTTATGATCTCAAACAAACGAGTAAAGTAAGAAAGATTGCAAATATACATATTAGCATAGTTAAATGGTAATACATTTAGTAAAGAAACTAAACAGAAATAAATAAATCACAAAGCAGCAAATTGAAAAATTAATTGATCCAACCTAATTTAAATATGGGCATTAATACCAATTAATGCAAAAAAAAAAAACCCAAAAAGACATGACTTATGGACCTAACGCACACAATGAATCAAAAAATATCAAAGAAAACTAAATTAGACTTTAATAACATAAACCCTATACCTAACATTCAAAGGAACACAAACACAAGGTATTTAAGAAGGATATGAATGTCATACTTTAGAAAAGAAGGGAATTAAGAGTGATAAGTCAAGTTAAATACCATAAAAAAAGGCATGTCTTATTAAGTTCTTTAGTTCTCGAAAGAACCGAAGGAGAAAACCTCTACCTTTTATTTCTCTCAAATTGTTTGATTTTTTAAAGGTTATAAGGAGGTGTCGATTTATAAACTAAGATAGCAATTCTAAAGAGACATAAATTCTTATTTAGGACAAACTCTTATCTAACATAAATTCTTATACAGAAAAACTTCCAATTTTATAATAACCACTTATTTAGGATAAATTTCTATTTAGGAGTGAATACTATTACTTAGTCTTGACTAATTAAGTACTCTAATCATATTAGTAAGGTTTTAAATCTCTTTCAAGTTTGAATTCGCACCATTTGTAACTTGGTTGCCCTAAATGTCTCCAATTAATCCATTTAGTGATTTGTTCATCTTTTTGACTTTAACTTGTGTTATCGGACCTTTCGGAATGTATAATAAACCTTTTGCATCCTTTGAAACCTTCCACACATTATCTCTAAACTTCTCATAAGAAGCAATTACACAAAAAGTGAAAATCATAAGATCTTATAATGGTGGTGAATATTATAAAAAATATAATGATTTAAGATTACATCTAGGTTTATTTGTAAAATTTTTCAAAAGTCATGACTTATATATATGATAAACTATGTCAAGCACACTCAACAAAAATTGTGATAGAAAGGCATAATCAAATATTAATAGATATGGTTAAGAGAATATAAGTAATTCCTCCCTACCAAAATTTTTATGAATATATATGTATGATAAACTATGTATTGCAAATTATTTGTTAAATAAGGTTCTTAATAAGCCAGTTTAAAGCACTCTTATTGAACTATGCATGTGAAGGAAACCTAATTCAAGCCATTTGGATGTTTGGAGTTGCCTAGCAAAATCAAGAATTCAGGTACAAAGAAATTAGAATTTCTAACAATCAATGGTTACTTCATTGGTTACCTAGAGAAATTTAAAGGGTATAACTATAGTCCAAGAATTATACAAACTGCTAATGTAAGATTCATTGAAAGTGGTGAAGTGAATGAGGGTAATTAATGTCAAAATAAGGGTTTAAAAGAAATTTGGGTACATATTTTTTTACCCATAATAGTTTATTTATCTACTACAATATTGACTATTGTTTCAAAAATTGAAGGAAATTTAGATAAAGAGATTCTCCTTAAAGGAACTAACTCACAACTGTCTAATGTAAATAAAATACAAATAGTATTAAAAAGATGTCAAAAAGAAAGGAGATCAATTATTTCAGATGATTATATGGTTTATTTAGAATCAATGAGGATCCAATTTTGTTTTCAAACCATAAAAGTAATTAATCTAATTATGGTATTGGTGACTTAGTATAACTCAAGATTACTCTAGGTAGATGTGAAAACTACTTTTCTTAATGAAAATCTTGAAGAGAAAGTTTACATAAATCAACTTGAAGGTTTTTTCTTTTTTTCCATAGAAAGTAAAAATCAAATAGTGTGTAAACTAAATAAGTCAATATATAAACTAAAATAAGTTTTCCTTGCTATGATATATTAAGTTCAATAATATCATGACATCTTTTAAACTCAAGGAAAACACTATTGATTGGTGTATATACAAAAGATCAATGAGAGTAAGATTGTTTTCTAGTCCTATATATTAAAGGCATTTTGCTTACTGCTAATGCTTTATATATTGCATGAAATTAAAGAATTTCTCTTAAGGAATTTTATAATAAAAGATATAAGAGAGATATTTTATGTGATAGGAATAAAAATATTCCATAAAATATCACAATGACCAGGATTGTCTCTAAATAGTTTTATTAAGAAAGTTCTAGAGAAATTTAATGTAAGTGTTTATTGGGGTTATTTTTATACAAAAAGGTGACAAATTTAGTTTTATACCATGTTTAAAAAATGATGTGGAACATAAAGAAGTGAAATTAATTCCATATGCCTTTATTATTGGTAGCCTAATGTATCTATTAATTTATACTAGATTGAATATCAATTTTCTAGTTGAAATGTTAGACAAACGTAAAAGTACTATTAGAATGGATCACTATAAAATTACAAAGAAAGTACTAAGATATCTACAAGGAACAAAGAATTACATAGTCATTTATAGAAAAACCAACCGCTTAAATGTGATTGGATATTTGAATTTAAACTTTACTCAATGCATTGATAGCTAAAAGTCTACTTTAGTTATTTGTTCTTATTAAGAGAAAGGACAATTTTGTGGAATAATATAAAACTGTTTATTATTACTTTGTCCATAATAAAAGCAAAATTTGTGATATAATTTAAAGTTATAATTCATGCATTATGACTACGGAACTTTATCATAGGACTTGGGGTTGTTGATGCCATTACTAAACCATTAAAACTTTATATGATAATTCCATAATAGTATTCTTCCCTAAGAACAACAAATATTTAAAGGATCTCAAACTTAATAAGAATTAAAATATTTTGTAATTAAAGAGAAGTTCAAGAACAAAAGGTGTTTATAAAATACTAATTGATCTCGTGATAGTAGATTAATATGAAACTTCACAACCAACAT
Source organism: Bruguiera hainesii (assembly GCA_023213295.1). Lineage (NCBI taxonomy): Eukaryota > Viridiplantae > Streptophyta > Magnoliopsida > Malpighiales > Rhizophoraceae > Bruguiera > Bruguiera hainesii. Next base: position 7,045,538 of record JAHOYR010000012.1, read on the forward strand.
TATATTAAGAATGTATTCTCAGAATAGGTCTTAGTTAATGATAATTAATGATGTATGATGTAACAACACTCTGAGATCATTGATATGTTTCTAATATATATTATTTATTTTTTATTATCTTATAATTGTGTACAAATTACTATTTTGAATAGAAAAGTCTTTGTAAGACATTATTATAGACCATTATAAAATTATATATATCTTATGAGCCTTTTATGATGAATTATAAGTGTTGTAGTATATGAAAGGGAGTATTATAAATAAATAGTACATAACCATCATAACTCACACTTGATAGTTTATCATATTATCACATTATGATGGAATCACAAGAAATTATTATCATCATTTGCACATAATGACTAATGTGATAAATTTTAATCAGGTTAAGTGGAAGAATGATTAAATATTACTAATTAATAGTATTAGAATATTCCAAACAATATTCTTATTCAAGACTCATTCATAATATGGACCAATTAGTGAGGAGCAATTTTGTACATTATTACCCTATTAAGAATTATAATGTCAAACATGATTCAATCATTGATGGATATGATTAATTTAAACTCTAAAGTTGTGTATATATATAATCAATCGTCTCTCTTCCTAACATATATGAAAACTCCATCTAAAAGCATATAATTATAATCAAGGTTGAGAGAGAGAGAGAAATTAGTTATTAGGCTAAGGTGAGTTCTTCAGACACATTAATAGTTTTGGTTTTCATGAATTCAAGTATGTTATTTATAATATTATTTGCATGATTATAATTAATTTCAAGGTTTAAAAGCATAACATTTATGATGATAAATTTATTAAGAAATTTAACATTGATAATTTAATTACCTATGCTTGTCATGCAAGGAAAAGCCTTGCCATTTTAATGTGGCTTTCATGAAGTCATGGATGTTACCATGATTTCTTATTATTGTCATCCTTTTTCTTATGACTTTCATGAAGCCAACAATGATATGGGTAATTTAATTACTCATCTTATAATTGAGTACCCTTCTTCAACTTTCTTAAAGCCATAAGCATACAAGAACCATTTATACATGCTAAGCTACCATGCTTGGGTAATTTTAATTACTTAACATGTGCAGCAACAAGTTTGACCAAAATCAAAGGAAAAATTATACATTTGTAACAACACCAAATCAACATAAAAGATAATAAATAACAATCAAACATGTAATTGAATTATATTTAACAAATGAACTTAGTCATTTATACCATTATTAAAAGTTACAAAGATATTTATCATATAAATATGTAGTGAAAACCTAGATTTTAAAATATTAATTTTTAAGAGTAAATTGATTGCTAATTAAATATAATTACAACTTAACCTAGAAAATAAAATTATTACCGAATTAATCTTCAATTTTTCTTCTATTTTAGACTTATTTATAGGTCTATCCAATTGTCCAACTTGTAACAATAATTCACAAAAACAAGGAGTAAATCTCTCATAACCTTAAACCCTCTTAAAGTTAAGAGGGAGGAGTGAGACCAGTAACCCTAATATGCTAAGTATGTAGTATTTGACCATATAATAGCATATTTATAAGAATTTTGACTTAAGGACCTCATTTAAGTGATTTGTACCAATTTTATTAAATTGCACTTTAATTGCATATATTGGATATTTGACCCCAAAAATTACTCAAAATTTTTAGTTATGTCTAACTCAATGTTCATTTTTATATTTCCTCAATTGTCCTTACGTGTGTGACCTATTAATATTTTAATAAGTTGGCAATGAATATGAATTATAATCTTAAAGGATTACATAAATTAAACTCTTTAAATTTATTATTAATTCTCCAAATAATTAATTCATATTGATAAATTAAAATTGTTATCTAATTGTATGTGCCAACCTAAATGTTAGGATTGTTAAAGTGATTTGAATAATCTCTTCACTGCACAGTATCTTAATATAATTCAATCATTTTATCATATTAATGTTCAAAATAGATATAAAGTATTGAATTAGTATTTATTTTATGTTGTCTAATTATATTAGTCCTTAAAAAATTATATCATTGATTTATTGGATGAAATTATAACTTCTTATGAATCATCATTCCATCTTATCCAAAGATTTCTTAAATCAATAGTTATTAGGAATAAATGGAACATTCTTTTATTATTACTTCTCAATGATGAATTCTTTTTTAATCACTTAATTATCTATATATAATTCAGTATATCCTTAACATTCACCTTCACAAGAAATCTTTGATTAGGACAACTTAGAGGAAAAATCAAAGTATATCAATTCTTGTGTGAGATGCCATGATGATTATAAGTCTAAGAATCACTTACATGATTTTCACAAGAAAAATTATTTAGACACACAAATAATGTTCCATTTGATAATTCTCATAAAGGGTTAATTTAGTAAACTTGTTTAACTAACAAGTACCCATATATTTGTTTAAATATTTTTATACTTCAATCTATGAGATTCACTATCTTTTTTATAGGAAAGAAATACAATACATATCATTATCATAACTTTATTAATGTCCAATCTTGATAATACATTGATTGAGAATATTTAAAATAATTCTTCAATATAATAGTTATCTCTTAATTATGATCTCTGATGCGGAAAACCCCAAAAAGACGTAGCTTAGGGACTCAACGCTCACAATGAATCAAAGAACAACTAGGAAAACTAAATCAGAATTTAATAATACAAACCTTAGACCCAATATTTGAAGGAACACGAACCTAGGGTATTCAAGATGGATATGGACGCTACACTCCAGAAAAGGAAGGAATTGAGAGTGATAAGTCGATTTGAACGCCACAAGAAGAATTACCTCTTGATAAATTCTTTAGTTCTTAACAGAACCAAGGGAGAAAAACCCTTGCTTTTTATTTCACTCAAAGTTGTTTGATCTCCAAAGCTTACAAGAGGTGCTTATTTATAGGATAAGATAGCAATCATAAAGAAGCATAAATTCCTAGTTAGGAGAAATCCTTATTTTGGAGGAATTTTTAGACAAATTCCAGCAGATACAATTAACTCCTATTTAGGAGTGAATGCTATCACTTAATCTAACCCATTAAGTAGTCCAATTATATTAATTAGGCCTGGACTCTCTTTAAAACTTGAATTCGCACCATTTGAAACTTGGTTAGCTTGAATGTCTTGAATCAGCCCATTTAGTGCTACTTTAATCTTTTCAACCCTAGCTCATGTTATTGGGTCTTTTGGAATATGCAATGGACCTCTTGCATCCATTGAAACTCTAACTTATGTTATTGAGCTTTTTGGAATGTGCAATGGACTTTTTGCATCAATTGAAGCTCTAGCTCGTGTTATTGGGCCTTTTGGAATGTGCAATGGACCTCTTGGATCTATTGAAGCCTTCCACCCATCATCTATACAGTTCTCATCATTCCCCCTTTCCTCAAAAGGATTCATCTTCGAATCATCACCTTGTTTATGATTAATGATGTAGGGAAAGGTCTGAATGAATTTGATCCACTTGGCATGTATTTTGTTCAACTTTCCTTGTACAAGTATGAGAGGAATTGCACAAGGACTCATGCTTTTCCTTATATATCCTATTAAAATAAATTCCTCAACCTGCCTTTGAAGCTCTTTTGTCTCTTTCTTATATGCTGGCCGATTTAGGATGGATGTACCAGGGATGAAAACATTTTGATTCTTAATTCCTCTCTTAGGTAGCAATCCACTTGGGACATCATCATGAAATTCATCTTTAAATTCTTGCAATAGAACAATAACACTAGGCAAAGATGGTTCAAGCTTGTTAGTGTTAAAATAAGTCTCCTTGTACAAAAATATGATCATAGGCTGTTAGGCACATAATGCTCTTTTGACATCACTCTCTTTTGCATAGAAACTTTCTGTTTTCTTCTCTTTCTCCTGTGTTCTCACATTTTCTCCTCTTTTTTCCCTTTTTTCAATCTCTCTTTTCTGTTCACTCTCATTTTTAATCCTTAATTGATCCTCATAAGTTTGTTGAGGTGATAATGGTACAAGAGTGACGGGCTTTTCATTCATTACAAAGGAATATCGATTCTTGAATCCATTATGCATAACTCGCTTGTCAAACTGCCATGGCCTTCCTAACAGAATATGTCTTGCTTGCATAGGTACAACATCACATAAAACTTCATCACAGTACCTTCCAATAGAAAATGACAGGAGAACTTGTTTATTTACCTTAACTTCACCACTCTCATTTAACCATTAAAACTTATATGGCTTAGGATGCTTCATAGTAGGTAAGTTTAGCTTCTCAACCATAGTTGTGCTAGCAACATTAGTGCAACTCCTACCATCAATAATCATACTACATACCTTATCTTTGATTAGACACCTCATCTGGAAGTTATTATCTCGTTGCACCTCATTTTCTTCCTTTACTTGCACATTTAATGCTCGCCTTGTGATGAGAGCTACTTCATTAATTAGATACTTCTCTTCACCACTTTCACCCTTTACTTCACCACTCTCATTCAACCATTAAAACTTATATGGCTTAGGATGCTTCATAGTAGGTAAGTTCAGCTTCTCAACCATAGTTGTGCTAGTAACATTAGTGCAACTCCTACCATCAATAATCATACTACATACCTTATCTTTGATTAGACATCTCGTCTGGAAGTTATTATCTCGTTGTACCTCATTTTCTTCCTTTACTTGCACATTTAATGCTCGCCTTGTGATGAGAACTACTTCATTAATTAGATACTTCTCTCCACCACTTTCACCCTTTATTGATGATACAGAATCATCATCTTCATAGTTATAGGCACGTTTTAATTGCCTTCTTGCTTTAGGAGCCTCATTTTGTTCGTACCTCCTTTGCAACTCTGATATTGTATTAGCTTGCTCCTCCATTCTATCTCTCATATCATGAAATTTGGTATTCAAGTGCTCAAATTGTTGTTGCATAGCATTGATCATGAAGAACATGTCAACAGCTCCCTTTTGAGCACCACCTTTGCGTTTTGAAGTCATATTATTTTTTTTCTGATTTAGAATCAAGTTCTAATACCACAACTGATGCGGAAAACTCCAAAAAGGCGTGGTTTAAGGACCCAACGCACACAATGAATCAAAGAACAACCAGGAAAGCTAAATCAGAGTTTAATAACACAAACCCTAGACCCAATATTCGAAGGAACACAAACTTAGTGTATTCAAGATGGATATGGATGTCACACTTTAAAAAAGGAAGGAATTGGGAGTGATGAGTCGATTTGAATGCCAAAAGAAGAATTATCTCTTGATAAGTTCTTTAGTTCTTAAAAGAAACGAGGGAGAAAAGCCCTTACTTTTTATTTCACTCAAAGTTGTCTGATCTTCAGAGCTTACAAGAGGTGCCTATTTATAGGGTAAGATAGTAATCTTAAAGAGGCATAAATTTCTAGTTAGGAGAAATCCTTATTTTGAAGGAATTTTTGGACAAATTCCAATAGATACAATTAACTCCTATTTAGGAGTGAATGCTATCACTTAGTCTAACCCATTAAGTAGTCCAATTATATTAATTAGGCCTGGACTCTCTTTAAAATTTGAATTTGCACCATTTGAAACTTGGTTGGCCTAAATGTCCTGAATCAACTCATTTAGTGCTACTTTAATCTTTTCAGCCTTAACTCGTGTTATTGGGTCTTCTGGAATATGCAATGGACCTCTTGCATCCATTAAACTCTAGCTCGTGTTATTGGGCTTTCTAGAATGTACAATGGACCTCTTGCATCAATTGAAGTTCTAGGTCGTATTATTGGACTTTTTGAAATGTACAATGGATCTCTTAGATCTATTGAAACCTTCCACCCAAGATCTGTATGGTTCTCATCAATCTCATTATTATTTCATAGACTTTATTTCTAAAATTTATCAATGATTATATTATGTGTATAAATAATTCTAAAGATAAATAATATTCTTAATTGATAAATTATTTGTATGAAATATTAAATATATATTTCTAATAGTAACCAACACATTGGTTACTAAGGTATTGATGAGTGAAAATTTATTATATTTATTTTTTTTTACATTTAATTATTTTCAATAAATTTTATACTTATTTGAGATAATTAGAATATGTTTTGTTAATTAAGTATATTTTAAGATAGTTTTGAGAATATATATTTTTAATCAGAAAAATTTCAGCATTTCATTATTTTGACATTTATTACTTGTTTTACATTTTTCATTAATTGAAAGGTTGATATTGGAAAAGTGGTCGCTATTTAAGTTACAGTAGATATCTCAAATTTTCCAAATTAGAGTATTAAGTCTAAATCTGAATTTGTTTACATCTTGAAACATTACTTCAATAATAGGGTAGAAAACTAAAATTTAGTCTTAATTGGAGTATGATTTTTGTCCAAGTACTGAGTACTTAAATGGGTATAATTTAAGTTTCATACATCTAAAATAAGTGATTCAAGAGTCTAAATTGTAGTATATATTTATGTCTATAATCGTTATAAAGAGATCTTGGTCCAAATTAGTTGTTTAATGGTTAAAAAATATTGAAAATTTTATTCTAGAATTCGTCATAGGTTAGATTGAGTTAGTGTTAGTTTTTGGCTCATAACTTGGGTTTTGGACCTTTTTTGGGCAAAACTTGATATAGTGGAAAATTGAAGGAGGACTACAACTTTCATAAAGAAATCAGATTCTAATTCTAACATATATAGTCTATAATTAACTTAAAAACCAATAAAAGAATTATAAAAGATTAAAAAAACTTTAATTCTTTAGGGTTAGCTAGGGGTTACTTTGTACATTCTTTTAAATACAAGTACCATCTTTTGAGAGTAGAAAGGAAAGAGATAAAAAGATAATAAAATAATTATTTTCGAAGAAATTCATTTTTTTAAACAAATATAAGATACTTTGAGTGGTTTACCTTGTTGCTCAATGTTGTTTTGTTAGTTTTGTGATTCCATTTTTACATTTATATCTTCTTTTCTTCCTTTTACATTGCCTTTTTATATGAGCATATAAAAACAGATAGATTTTGATATGTTATTCTGTAAGTGAGTTTGATTTATTGCTTTTTCAATAAAAATAAAAATAAAAGAAAGAGGAAGTTAAACAATGGCATTCTCTCATATTGGGCTGGACTAGAGCAACCGAAAGGAATTAGTTGTGGATTTAGCCTGTCTAATTGTGCTTAACCATGTAAACTCAAATCTTATACACGTGAGGCTTAAAAGGTATTTCTGAACATTGTGCTAGCCCGTTAATTATGCTGGTCATATTTACAGTAGTTAATAATTATTATACTACAAGAACCAAAAAATAATAATAATAATTACAATACTAAAATGAATCATGTACCAGAAAAAGTGTGATTTAGAGCAAAAGTACAGTTTCCGAGTGGTTTATCCAGTATAAAAATATTTTTAAAGCCTTTAACTGCTATTTTTATTTAATTGGGTATCAAATTCTACTTGCTTGTTTTTTTAACTGCTAAGAATATCATATTCATAGCTAGCTTCTCAAGACAAGAAGCCAACCCAAAGAAAACTGTACAGTACATGGCAAAAACTCTCCTAACATATACGCCTCTATGCAAGTTCAAAAAAATACTAACAAGGGAACTCTTCAAAAGACAGCAATTGAGCAGTTGTATCCAAGCCATGAGTGTTTCCTCTTGCCAAAGCCCATTTTCTTCCTATCAAATTCTACTTGCTTCTTATGGAATATTTTGTAATCATGGCCTGCTAAGCGCCAATAGCCAGACCATAAAATTTAGCAGAAAAAAAAAATCCTTTCTTCTCCCTACTACTTCCCTCTCTCTCGACAAAATGAAATTATTCAATTTCATTCGAGATATGACCCATTATGCATATGGTTAGATAATAAATTGTTATATCTCCTTCAGAGAACACCCTAGTGATTTACGAGAGCATGGGATTTACGAGAATAAAAAGAACTGCTTTTATTGTATAGTTCTCCATCCAATGAGTCTCCTCGCGTACAAAACAAAAGGAAGATAATAGACTGCCATTGTTAAATATTCACCATTTAAGTTTGCTTCAAGGCGTGGCATCAATTGTAAATTATTGGCTTACTGCAAATAATTCCAATACGTGTGGCTAATATGCCGGAATCCCTTCGCATGTGTGGTCATAAACGACAGGACCACGGTCCACCAAATCATTTTCACGTAACTGCTCATGATTCATATTTGAGAGACACTTGCTGCTTATAAATCAGAAGGGAGGTGGTATCTACACGTAGAAAAAATTTTATACACACAAAAACAGTGATTTGGATCCTATTATTACTCATCAAGCTTTTTTCTACGTGCAAGTATCAATTTCCAAATCAAAAGGGTGGGGACTAAGAATTTGCACATACTCTCTAAAGTCTTTTTCTTCCTTTTGCCCAATTTTCACTAATTGTTTGGAATTTGATAATTTTTCAAAGTCTTTAATATAGGTTTTTTATTTGTTATCCTCAACTTTATTGCTTTAAGCTCTCTCTCTCTCTCTCTCTCTCTCTCTCTCTCTCTCTCTCGCTCTCTCCTTTTCTTTTCAAAAGAAAAGATTTAAAAAAACTTTTGAGACGGTCAATAGCGTCGTCAGCTTTTAGGGTTTAAAGCCAGTACTCGATGCAGACCTCAGTGTGTCCAAAAAATCCAGATGCCTAGAGCAATTATACTTCCTTAATGGAATTTTTTGCATATCCTTTCATTTTCATGTAATATTACGAGACTAAATGAAATCTAGGACTTAAACTCACTTAGAAGTAGTACTTGCCTTTCTCGTTTCTTCTTAATTTTTTATAACTAGCAATTTTTTTATTAAAGATAAGAACACTTCTAAAATGAGTTTGAGTCAAATTTAGAATAAGAAAGTATTTATAGGAATGATCCTTAAAAAATATGAGAAAAAGAAATCTCACTTTGCAAGCAAGTGGGAATAAAGAAAATTTATGTGAATACTTTTAAAAATTTGAACAAAAATGGATATATTTGAGTGGGTGAGTGGAGGGTGAATAAGGGCAATTTTCCTTGCTTACCCCTTCCCCTACACCAATTTATATTTATTAATATTTACCTTGTATCATATGTTAAAACTATGCCAGCACCAGATCTCATGCTCAGCATTGTCAGTCCTGTACCCAAATGAAGGACGAGAGTTGCAGTGCGAGCATAAAACTAACTAAATATTGATGACATGAATCGTGTAAGCAATTTTATTAGGGTGTCCCCTACATGTGAAATGCTATATTGTAGCTTGGGTGTAGCAAAGAGTGAGCAAGGGTGTAGGTCCTCATAAGTGATGTATCATGTCGTCGCCCAGGCATGGCAAAGAGTATGGAAGGATTCTAGCACATTTATCGACACACATGAGTAAAGAAGTTATTCTAGAGAAAGAAGATTTTTTTTGTGACATGAAATGGTAGATTTTATGACTAGGAAGAGGGCATGTATAGCATGCTTACAAGAAACGAAATGGATTAGGAGTAAACATAGACAAATAGATAGTACAGGTTTTAAGATTTAGTATACAGGTGTGTATTTGGTAAGGATAAAGTAAGCATTATTATCGATGGTCAATTGAAAGAATGGGTAATGGAAGTAAAATGGATCAAAGACAAGATTATCTTAGTAATGTTGGTGCTAGGCAAAAAAATTTAAGGTTATTTTTGCCTATACCCCACTGGTAGGACTAGTTGAACTTGAAAAGAAGGAATTTGGGGATAACACGGATAAACTCTTAGAGTGAATTTCATCAAAGGAAAAGATTTTTATTGGAGAGGATTCGAATGAGAATTTAGGAAGTAATATAGAAGGATTTGAAAGAGTGCATGGAGGGCATGAGTATGGATGATGAAAACATGAAAGTGAAACTATTCTGAATTTTATTGTAGCATATGACTTAACTTTAGACAATACCTACTTTTAAAAAAGGGTATCACATTTGGGTTATGTTTAAAAGTGGGTATAACAGCAGTCAGATTGACTTTTTCTTGACAAGACATACATACTATATTTTGTGTAAGATTGTAAAGACGTACCAGGAGAAACTCTTACCAGGCAGCACCTGTTAGTAGTCTTAAACATCCTTATTAAATGTGAGATAAGGAAGAGAAAAAGGGATACAACAATGTAGGACTAAATGGTAGAACCTACAAAAACTACAAAAAAAAAAAGTTAGCATTCCAAAGTAGGATGTTAGAAGAAGGAGATTCGGATCTAGACGCAATAAGGTGGTTGGGAATGACAAGTCGCATTTGTACAGTTACAGCAAAGGCCTTAGGAATAGCCAAAAAAATGGTTCATCAATTGAGAAAACTTGGTGGTAGGGTTAAGAGGTTCAAGATGCCATTGAGATAAAAAGGAAGTGTTATAGAAGACTTGCTAAGTGTCAAGATTGTAGCACACATGAAAGATACAAATTAGCTAAAAAGGAGGCAAAGAAAGCTATATAATGGCTTGAGCAAATGCATTTAATGATTTGTATAGCAAATGTGGTACCAATGAAGGAGAGAAGGAGAATTATAGGCTAGATTGAATTACGAAACATAGGGGATCAGTATCTTAACTAAGTTAGGTGCATTAAAGATAATGTACAAAAGGTCTTAGTCAGGGAGGATGAGATGAAAGAGAGATGGAGGATATACATTAGCAAACTCTTTAATGATATTAATCAAGGTAATCTCAAGGATTTTAGTCATTTGATGGAAAAGATAATTTACACTATACGCATTTGTCTTTCGGAAGTAAGACCAGTTCTACAAAAACCGAAATGTGTGAAAAGCAAGTGGATCAGATGAAATACCAATTGAAACTTTGGAAGGCTTTACGAAAAAGAAGAATGATTTGGTTGACCAAACTCTATGATAAAATTGAAAAAAAGGGAATGATGCTCAATAAGTGGAGGATGAGTATATCTTACCTATCAAGATAATAACATCTATAAATGACCTATCAAGACATATAGAACTAGCATAAACAGTAAAGTACTTGGAGTTGACCACTGGTGAAGCTCAACTTAATTGCAAATTTTGATGACTCACCACCTACTATCCTTACACACGTTATTGTTTTATTATACATGTCCTTTTTTGAATTAATAAATAATATGAGAATATTTTTTTACTCATTACCCACCGCATTACTTTCTTAGAGCCTTGTTCATATGTTTTCCCTAAATCAATAAAAACTATGCGTAGATCTTGCTTCTTTTCTCAATTGTTTTGTATTGATCTTCTATATAGAGGAAGATGTTTAGTATGCATTTATAAAATTATTTTCAAAAAAAAATTTGCAGTTAGTTGCTAAATTTCCTTAATAATTAAAAGCATTTATGTTTTGTATTCTATTTTAATAGGTTTGAACCTAATTTGAAAATTTGATTTGATGTTAGATAACGTGAAACCCTCTACAAATAATTTCATCGCTCAAACTTGAAAATAATCCTCACTCTCTTGATCAAAATAACAATTTTATTGAGGACATAAGTTAATTATTCTTGTAATCCATCACATCAAGAACATAAGGATTTTCGATTGGACCATCTTCAATCTCAGTTTTTGTCGCTGCAGGGTAAGCAATGTCTTCATTTATATTAATTCGATTGTATCAACACCTCCAGATTTACAATTGTTTTAATATTTGTGTTTGGATTTTACAGATAAGATATGGAAGAAAATAATTAAAATAGTATATTTTACTTCAGCGATGAAGTAATTCTTTGGCTATATGTGATATAAATTTGTATCCTGCCTAATAAATACATATTTATTGTTAGCAAAAGTAAAGAATTATTTTATCATAAAAGCCAAAAGAAGTTCTAGTACACTTGGGGGCCCGTAGATTGACGTATGAATTTAAATACTTAAGAATATGTTTTTTGTTAATCGGGATGTATCTTTCTTCGGTTCAAATTTTAACATGAATTCTTAACTTTCTCATAAGATTGAAAGACCACTACAGCGAAAAAGAAAAGGTGAATAGTTTTGCTTCAACCAGGGTAATTTAAGGAGTAGATACTTTTTAAGTTTCCGGAAAATAATTTTTTACGTATGTACTTATAAGTCATTTAAAATTCATAAAAGGAAACTTAGTAGGGATTCAATTATTGACACCCACGAAGCCAAAATAATAATAATAAATAAATAATGCATAAATAAATAGAAGTGGAAACTTTAAAGTCTTTGGCATGGCAGAAGTCTAAAAGCCTCCCGATGATGCAAAACCAGCATATGCAGTTGGAAATACGAACAGACACATTTTCATCTTCCGGCGAAAACAGAATAGAAAAGAGAAGTTCAAAAATCAGTGGAATCCTTGCTCAAGCGTGCTTGTCGCCCTTGGTGGGACACAGCGTGGTCCGTACAAATGGAGCCTTCCCGCCATATTCGTCGTAAATTCCCCCGGGGTGGGGGGGGGGACCTCGCAGTTTTCACATGAATTCATCGTTATTTGTTTTATTCTAAACACTAACAAGTAATGAATCACATGCAAATAGAAAGGAGGAAAGCAGAATTATATAGGTCATCTGCTTTGGCCCATCTGCTTTGGCCGTTCATTTTCAATTCCGTGCTAGTTTAGCTTTCTTTTCTTTCATTGACCCCACTTCAAGATCGCCTACGGCTATTGATTTCTTGCATATTTTACAAACCAAGAAAAATAGTTCCAGAGTTATCACCATCGATCTGGTTTATATGCTTTGCAGCTCCAAAGTTGTTTTTTTTATCATCAAAACCTCTTTGTCAATGACAAAAGTATCAAATTCTTCATTTTGGTGGCTATTAATTTTATGGAGGCGGAAAGGATGCGCCAACTTTAGGCCCGAGTGAACGCAACAAACCCTTTTGTTTGCTCTTGCTTTTGGCTACTGAGTGAAGTCCTCATCGTGCTTTTTAGGACAAATTACAGCCAGTCATAAAAGGACCTTCCTTTCTTGCACGTTTCCGGCCAAATGATTAGGGGGTTGTTCACTTTATAAGATATATCTCATACTTTAAATGGGGGATTTTAACAATGAAACTACCAAAAGGGGATGTTTATCATTAGGGAATCATGGGAAGGTGCAGAGAGTATTTCCTAAATACGCCAAGTCCACAAAAAGTATAAGCAATACAACTATGAAGATTCTTCAACTTGCACGACAATTCAGTTCTCGACTCACTGGCTGTTATAAGTAAACTGTCCATCCTCTGGAAACTAAAGAGACAATGATTAAATCAATATAAGCTGAAAAATCAGTCTAGTTTGTATCTAATTTTTCATAGTGTTCACCTATTGTATTAAGCCAAATTCGTCTACTCTTTTTATGGTATTCATTCACATTATTAGCTTTTCCCTAGATTGGGTCCTGCGATGTTCACACTAGTTATCAGCAGGTTATTCCCCTAGATCGCATCTTGCGCAACGTTTCCGCAAGTTGTCATCATGTTATCTTCGTTTTCTCTTTTCTTTTGTTTTTTTTTTTTTTTTCTTCTTCTTCTGTATTTCTTCTCTAAACAACCAACTTTTATTCCTATTATATTATGAACTGGTTCTTTCGAATATGGTCTTTTGGATAGCTTAATAGTGTTATTTAGCCATCAAATTTTGATTTGTAGTTTATGATATAACATGTTACTTATTTGTAAGATTTCAAGAATTATTGATTTTTGGACAACCATAAACGATTTTAGAGTAACAAAAGTTGTAAACTGGTCATGCACTTTCTATTCAGTGGAATATGCATACAGATACACAAGTTGGTCTCCATGATTGCTTGAAGAATACCAATCATACATGGAGCCTGTGATTTGTTGGTTGCGATGGTCTCCAAAGCAACCAAAGGGCTTGAAAGAAAAATAAACGGAATGGTTGGAATGCAAAGTCGGATGATACAATAAAACATATTGATAAAGCCCTTTCTTACGGTAGTCAAGATTTAATTTTTTTACTTTTGGGTCTTTTGACTTGTGTAAATTCATATTTTATTCTTTGTCAATTTTCTTAATAAAAAGTAAGAAACTTAACCAATATTATCCTCTTAACAAAGACAAAGAAAACACTAGGTGTAGTGTGACTATAAATTCAATAAGTTTTATCATTTCATTACAATAATTGATCCAAACGGAAAGAACCTTAGCATTCAAATAGGAAATTATTTCTTTGAGGGCCGGGGATTTATAGGACTTTCACGCCGATAGGAGAAAATCGATCCCACCTTTTCACGCAAATAGTGGCAATGTACTCATTAGACTCTTATTGTTAAAATGGAAACGGTTATCCTCATCATCATTTTTAAGCTGTTCTTTTCAGTATGAATAATAATTAACTTTATGTTTTTTTAAGTCCATTAAGAGGGATGTTGCGCCATGAACCTGTATGACAGATATAATCTGTTTTTATTTCATATATATTACCAGATTTTTCTTAGAATAACACTAAAACTTAGAATATCTAATTTAGAAGACCATTATTTTTTAATTGCTTAGAGATGTTTTCTATGAAACAAGTGTTAGAAAAAGCAACAGTTCAAAATCGTGACAAAATCCAAATAGAGTTTGAATAAATAATAAATTTGCAAACTTGACACTAAATTTTAATTTAAAATTTTAAAGTATTAAATTATGAGTTATTCTCATTTATATGTTATTTAATCATCTTTTTCTTTCCAATTTAAAAATTTTTACCTACACAACTCAAGTGTAAGTCTCTTTTACAATAGATCAACTCTTCTTGGCGTCTACTCTCCTTGGATGCACCAGAAGCCCATGACCACTCTAACAATCTTGCTCACAAGGCAACTTTACTTTGTCTAATCCAAAATATGTAATTGTCAATACTCTAAGAGTTACACTCAAGTATATATATGTTACTACATTTTTTTCAAAGTCATATCTTATCACTTCTTGAACACACTAAGAGCTCACACTACTTTGTTAAGCCTCATCGTGAGCCAACCTTATTATGTCTAATCTAGAGTATGTAGCTATCAATATTCCAAAAGTCACAGTCAGGTAGACATATATTACCACTCTTATTTTAAAACCACATCTTACCACTCCATTTTAGCTCATTACTCTTTATTAGTGTAATCCATCTCTTTTTTCTTTATGAGGTAGCAATAATCATAAGATACTTGCACTATCCCTTACCACTTTATTTTGGACCTTTGCTCTCAATAATTGTAATTTGTTGTTCGTACTTGTTTAGATCATTGCTCTTAGTGAGTGTAATTCATTTATTCCTTCTTTATGAGACAGCAGCCATAGGAATATGCAATGTCCATCCTCGTCCCTTGTCAAATCAATAGTCCCAATACCACTTGTTAGGGAAATGTAAGAGCCCAAATTCGGAGAGAAATTTGAGTAGAGTTTAAGTAAATAATAAATTTGTAAATTTGACACTACATCTTAGCCCTATACCTAAAAGCATTGCCTTATAGGTCTTTTTCACTTATATATTACTTACTTCTCTCTCATCTTTCTAATGTGAAATTCTTAACCATATAACTTATATACTCACAATTTAAATCCTAACAACAAATATGTATTACTTATAGTCTTACTCAATTGTTTTTTCTTTCTTTTTAGGCTAGTAAGAAGGCTAAAATTGCATAACACACGGACTTTTTCTTAGTTTATTTCATATATTTTCCTCGTGCCCGTGGGTATTCGTATACCTTCAATATGATGTCATAAATTCCTAATTGGAAAGGCCATTTGTGAAAATTTAAATATAAGTTTATCTTTCTATACTTTTTCACTGAGGCAACCCAATGTCAAAAGCCCACATATTCATCTTAAAAGTCTAGGTTCTAATCTCTAAGATTGGAGTCTACATTTAAAAAAGAAAAAACAGAGAGAGCTTACCTCATATGGGTCTACTAATAAGATACCAACCAATCTTTCTATGTTTCTTTATTTGGTTTTTAATTGCATTGGATGAAAATGGTTATAGTTTTTGGCTTTTGGACTGTGTACACTTCTTTTTTCTTTTCATTTTTAATCTACTATCGATCCATTGGATCAAGAGGTAGTAGTATTTCCTCATTTCATAAATCTTTTCACCTCCACCAAGTTAGTTGAATAACCCTCAAATTGCTAGATGTTTAATTTCTGATCACTAGGCGTTTCAGGATGGTATATATCCCTTATGGACAAGAAAATGAGTGACTTCCGTTGTGATCTCACCTTTTTCGTGCATCTGTGCATAGTACTGAAAGGTTAGTGATTCAACTTTAGAATTATGGACTGAAGAACAATTTGCAGTTAAGGTATTTTTAATTTAATAGTAAACTTTCGTATAAAAATTTATGCTTCTAATTTGCAACAGAAACTTGAATGGTATATACCACAAAGTGCCCTTAAAAGAGGGAAAGTAAGTTGGCGTCAAGGTGTCTACTTTAAGAATTACTGCATGAAACATAATAGAGACACCGCCGACAACTTTAGGCGGTCACACACGTCCCAATAGTAAGAGGGCCAAAAGGGCCGGTAGCTTTCACCGCACATTCTCTTCATTGCCCTCGTTTTGCATTCTGTGCCCCTTCTATATATCAGCTTTGGCAAGCTTAAATGAAGTCTTCAGTACATGTGCTGTAGTTAGCAACTGACATATTAACTTAACCGAATGACTCTTTTTCAAATTCTTCGTGCAGAGAAACTAGATATCGAGAGCCTAAAAATTCCCGCTTAATTTATTGCCGATGGAGCAAAAGAAGCCATATTTGGCTGTGGTTCTAGTGCAGGCAATCTATGCCGGGATGTTCTTGATTTCAAAAGCTGCTTTTAACGGCGGCATGAACAATTTTGTGTTTGTCTTTTACAGACAGGCTGCAGCAACTCTTTTCTTAGTCCCTTTCGCCTTGTTCTTGGAGTGGTATATTGATTTTCATCTCATCTTACCTGATTTTTTTTCCGTGCAACTTTCTTTACTCATCCTTTATACACACGGTGAAGAAATCAAGATGTTCGTTATATACATGTCAATTAGTTTATTAGTTTATACATAGACATACATATATATATATACCTACCTCTTTTGAACATTTGGAGTTTGGATTCTGCTCGCTAGGAAAAACAGGCCGCCCCTGTCATTCGTGACCTTCTGCAAGATCTCTCTGCTTTCCTTATGTGGGTAAGTGTGTTTTTTCTTCAATTTCACTGATTTTTTTCCTTTCTTTTCATTTTTTTTTACTTCTTAGCATATTGCTTCACTTCTTGTCTGCTAGTGTAGTGAAAGGATTGATATATATATATATAGAGATATATATAGGTAAATGTTCTCTTTTCAAGTGAATTATAATGTTATATGGTATGGATCCAGAAAACATTGAAAAATGATCTGTCTTTCGTTGGACCAACAATAGGATTACTTTGAGCCTAGATATATGCGGCATAGCTCTGGTTTACACATCTGCAACATTAGCTGCTGCAACTACCAACTGTCTTCCTGTCATTACTTTCTTCTTGGCACTTTTACTCGGGTAATGCTTTTGGCTCCTAATTTTTATGCTCTTGCCATCATTTATCATATGATTTTGTTCGGAATAAGCTATATAGAAAATTTAAGTTTGCACAGTTCCTGACTGGGTGACATAGAGTGTAGCTTATTGGTTGAGCATGGACTGCAGGATGGAGATGTTGAAGCTGAGGACAAAAGCAGGGTTGGCAAAGCTCGCAGGCATATTAGTTTGCGTGGCTGGTGCAGCGATCCTGGCATTTTACACGGGCCCAAATTTCAGACTCCTGTGCTTCCATAATCTCTTGGGGCAACGTTATGGAAATCATTCACTTCAAGCTCCTGCTCATGTTTCTTCTGGGACAACATGGATAAAGGGTTGCTTCCTCATGCTCACATCCAACGCGTTTTGGGGCTTGTGGCTTGTGCTCCAGGTCAGACCTGCCTATTTTCTTCCTTTTGTTCTTCTTATTTGCTTTAAAATACCTACGGTCAATGGAACCAACGCAAATTGGCATCGTTATTTTTTGAAAATTGGGATGTTCATTGAACCCGAAAAGTAAGAGAGTATAATGTCTTATGGCCGAATCTGGGATGCACAAACATCCTTAATCCTTAGCTTTATCGGTAGATTTGGTTTCATAGATGTATTTTATGTCTGTGCTGATCACAACTGTTCGCAGGTCACTTGACACTCCCTTGCACGCATTATGCAAAACAAAAACATCTTTCTATATGCAACAACAAATGCATTATAGGATCTAGATAAAAGAATGATTGTTTTATCACTGACTTTGAGCAGACAAGGGTCTTGAAAGGCTATCCGTCCAAGCTTCTCTTCACAACTCTTCAATGTTTTCTCAGCTCAGTGCAATCATTTGCCATTGCAATTGCTTTGGAAAGAAATCCTTGCGAGTGGAGACTGGGTTGGAATGTCAGACTTTTCGCTGTAGCTTACTGTGTAAAACTCTCTCTGCCCTCTACACCTTCTATTATTGCACAATTCAAATGACAATTTCTTCATCCCCTCGGACTGATGATAAGACTAGAGGACTTTTATGACGTAAGTTAGCGGAGAATCATAAGCAAATCAATGACGTTGGACGAAGGGAAATGCAGAATAAAAATGAAATGTTTCGTTTCCAACCTGGCAGTAACAATATTATGAAGTTCCTGAATCCTAATTCAGGGCAGGGACATACCAAGTGAAAATGTTCAAACCTCAATTTAACATACAAATAGAATATGGTGCAGTTCCACAGTTTCGTTCCCAGTATATATCATCACTCCTCGCAATCCATCTATCTGAAGCAACCTTTGATTTGGGAATTGTAAGCGCAGGGAATCGTGGTGACTGGGGTTACATTCTACTTGCAAGCATGGGTTATAGAGAAAAAGGGCCCAGTTTTTCTAGCCATGACAACACCTTTAAGCCTCGTCTTTACAATTATCTCTTCTGCTTTTCTCCTATGCGATGCCATCAGCATGGGCAGGTGCTTTATATTCTATGCTAAAGCTATTTAATCCTTGCTACTCAAATTACCTAGTTACGTTGACTCGGTAACTAAGTTCAAAGTTGTCGATTATAGATTCCAATTTCTGAGTCCATTGTTGCTCTTTGCTGCAGTGTTACGGGTGGGCTGGTGCTGGTTGGAGGCCTGTACAGTGTGCTCTGGGGAAAAAGCAAAGAACTGAAAGTGAATGGCCAGAACAATTCAGTGATTCAAGACAACAAAGAATGAAGAGGGTTGAAACAAGTCGCGCCAGTTGCAACCGTGGCTTCTTCGATTGTGTAGCTATAGGACAATGCGTTGTAGAATTCAGCTGCTTTTTGCAAGCGCGTTCTGCCCTCGTTGGCCTCTGCAAATGCAGCGCGCCTAATTAGTATCCTTGAAAATGCAAGATTGAAACTGCAGGTCCCCCAAAAATGACACACCTCTTCTGTGTACGAGGCATTAATTTTTTAGCTGATGAGTATGAGGCATAAAATATTCTCGCTTATATATATACCTTTGTGTGTTTTGCTAGCTACATACATGTTCCTTTCACAAAATGAATTTTCCTTTTTCCACTGGTGAGTAGTAACGAGTAGTATTTGTTAGATAAATCACTAGACCAAGCTGAAAAGAGAGAGGGAAAATACTTAAATAATGGTCTAAGGGTATTACGTGGTAAGTGCAAATTCTTCCCTGCTTCCAATAAATAGAAACTCAGAAATATTTGTACAAATTCTTAGCTACACATCCATGTTAAAATGCACGACGATGCTTCCTTCTCTACATAGGTTGCCATGTTATCCGGGTTTTCTAACTAGAAATGCAACTGATTCATGCTTTCCCCAAATTGATACATGCAAAAAATAGCATTCACTCTTTTGATGGCAGAAAAACACTGACAGGACTAGAAAGAGTTTCCCACAAATTTTTATATCCAGAAGGAGACAAAAAAAACAATTTAAAGAACAGTCTAATAGTATCACATGATGACATAGAAGTGCATGTCTTCTCCTCCTGCTGACTCATTGATAACTAGAAATATTTGTAAAAGTTCTTAGTGTACATGTCCATATTTAAATAAACAACAATGCAATCTTCCTTCTCCGGAGAGGTTGCCCCTTTATTTGGGTTTTCTAACTAAAAATGCAACCGATCCATATAATCCATGGTTTTTCACAAAATTAATTACATGGACAATATAATAGTGCCTTTGATGGTGGAAATACGCATAACAGGACTTGAAGAGGAGACTTTTAAGTTTATGGCACTTATTGTTCTTCCCGCACATTTTTGCAGTTTCACCACTTGCTTAAAAGAGTATCATTTACCAGGACTGATGCAGTCATTGTAGGATTCAGAAAGCGGGACCTTAGAAGGAATGATGCATCTAATTTCCTGACCAAAAGAAGGACATTCCGGCCATCCTTCAATGGCACGGACAACTTAGTTACTTTACAGTCAAAGGATATAGTGTATTCCAATCATGGAACACAAAAGCAAAATATCATCACCTAGACTGATTTAGCTGTCACCGAGAAGAAGATACAAGACCAAAACTTCAAGTCTCAAACAGTACTACAAGAAAAAGCCAATATTCTAGCTACACAGTAACAGATTTGCAGATGGGGTAATGACAACATGAAATGAATGATTCTTACTGGCTTCTAGGAGAGAGCCTTAAATGCACAATAGTTCGTAAACCAGACTGCTAAACAAGTCAGAATCACATAATCCACTTTAGCATACTTCACTTTATATCAAAAAACAATTTCACTGTACATCCCAATTAGTATTAGAGCCAAACTCAAAGTGTTTTCAAAACCAAATTCAAATTGTTTTCATTACATTGGAACTTGAAGTACCTTCTACATGTTTATTAATTCATATTCTTACATTGTGGTATAAAACACATTTTTGTATTATTGTGTAAAGCATATTCTGGCTTGATGGTGTCAAGCCATTATACTTTTGAGTGTGTTATGCCTAAAACTTGGTTGTTTGTTGTGCATTAAGACGTATGTGTGAGTCGTTAGGATAATCTAAGACTATTGAAGATTTAATGGATTGTAAGAAGTTTATTATGCCTAAACCTTAATTCTTGAGTGTATCTAAAACCTTAATTCTTGAGTGTATATAAAACTTCAATTCCTTAATATAAATTCAATACTCTACAAAACTACTTTCTATTTCAACTCTTCTATCTTTGAAAACTCTTAAAACAAAAGAATAGTTAACACTAAGAAAATTACTCTGGAAGATTCAATAAAGGTATTAATAATTAGAAATTTTTGAAAGTCCAAAAAAATTAAATTTACAAAATTTCTAAATTTAATTTTTTTCAAAAATAATTTTACAATCACAATTAAGGAAAGAGATATTTAATTTTCAAACCTTTTGAAACCGTTCATCTTCTTCCCAAAATTTTTTACAAAATCACAAAAACATGTATTACAAATACATTTATATTGGTTTAGTACAAATAGGTATCAAACCACTTATAAAAGAAAGTTTGAATGCTTCCATTCTAATAGTTCTTGGAGACACTAGATTTTACAAATTTTTTAGATTCTCTTCTCTCTTCAATAAAGTCTAATTTTTATTTTAGACTTATTTCTTTCAACTATTATTCAAACCTCATTGTCTTTTTATTTGACAAAAATATTTTACAAAGTATAGTTTTACAATTTTGACTCATAATTACAATATACTAGAAGGCTCCATTCTGGTTGCATTAATATACAAAATTCATTACAAAACAATAATTTTTGCATTTACATCTAAATTCAAATTCCAATTCCCAAAAGGAGGAACACTTCTCTTACAAATAAACCTATCCTATTCAAATATTATTATCCCTAGATTCATTTAATGGAAAGACATTACCTTTCCTAATGACTAGATCCTTGATGGAGCAGTTAAATCTTAACCTCCAAAACACCTTGAACCAAATAAAGAAATTTCCAAAATAGACCAATTCCAAGACAGAAAAGTTGTCTTAACCTTTAATAAGAAATTTACAAGTTTTAAAGCTTCATTAAAAGATCAAACTTCCATTTTCTCTACAATTTACCTAGGACATGTTTCCAACATTCGTTTTACCATAAACTTATCTACAAAACCTCCAAGATTCTCAACCTTAGACATTTCAAATATGTCTTTTCAAATTGCAGATTACCATATAACATTCCTTATCTTATCTTTACAAACCCAGAAGAGAAATCACCTTCAACCTCTCTAACACCTTTTGTCATCACAGAAAATATAAAAAATGAATTACATGTTTTAGAAAAATCTTTTGAACATGATTTACAAAATGAATTTTAACTTGATAAAAAACTCCTACATAATGACTTTTATGCATCACATAACACTGCAAAAATAAATTATTTCTTTAAACATTTTCTTTAAGAAAAGACAAGAGATTCAAGAGGATTGCTATACTTTTCTCTCTTTTTACAAAAGAAATTTGTTATTTTCTAATTGGTTTTGAAACTATGCACCTCAGATGGATTACATCTGGTTATTCAAAAAATTTCATTTTGAAGACTCTTATTCCAAAAAATCTATAAACCTTATTACCTTCCATAGCAAAATAAGAGAGTGGTTTACTCCAAATGATCAAGTCATAAAGTCATAACACCTTCCTCTTAGACAAACCAAAATCACTAATTAACAGAATATTGTTGATCTTGCACTTTACCAAATTCCCAAAGAAATCGATTCTTTAGAAAAAAACTTTCCAAAATGATCATTTAGCAAAATAACTTTCTAGTATTTATGTTTATACCATAAATACTTTACTAAATTGTATAGAAAACCAAATTTAGCAGTCTACCATCCAAAAGACCATTACAAAACTAGAAATCTCAAAAATCAAACAACTTGTTTTCAAACCCTCGTAACCTTCCAAATCAAAAAAAAAAAACCCTTAAAAAATAGATGATCCCTTCATCCAAGAGATCAAAGCAAAACCTACCTCTTTAAAACCATCCTCTTCGACAAAAGAGCATGTCAACGCATTCAAAATTAAATTCCAAATAGATTCTTCTAAATCTAAAAGTTGTTATTCTTTTCCAAACAAATCCCCTGAATTATCATTACAAGTATCAAAACCTCATATCAACTATATCTTATGGCCAAAACCCATATCTGAACTCACAGTTTCGAATTTTAACCTTGAAAACAAACCTTCCAAACTACCTTCATAACTTTCTAAACCCTATACTGACTACATATTATGGACAAAACACCTTGAACTTCAAACTTCCAAATTATTGACTTTTAGCGCTAGTTATGATTTTGAACCTTCCTATGATTATTTGAATGAAAAACATTACCAAACAAATGAAACTACTTTTGAACCAAAAATTAAACCCTAGTTACAAATGTCCAAAACTTAGATTAATCATATGCTTGACCATAAAATATGGTCACTTACCTTAATAAAACCAATATCTGAACCTATAAACCTTTACCCATCAAAAGCCAAAGAAATCTCTTCTATTAAAGAAAAGTATTACAAAAAGAAAATTTTTATGGTTACAAAAATTTTTTTTATAGCTATAACCAATTACAAAAATTTTTCATACAAACTAATAGGTCTTGATTTATTTTGTAAGGATATGGAGAACTTCATAGATGTTAAAGGATTCCATCTAAAAACATTCTGTCCAAAAACCAATTATTCATTTAGACATGTACAAAATAGAAAATTAGAATTTGATCAACAATGCCTTCTTGATAAACTTGGGATATCAAGAAGAAAAACTTCTGATTTTCTACATGTCATGAATGCATCGGCAAAAAACTTTAATTACAAATATTATTGCATATTCAAGGGTGCATTACTAGGAATTTTCATTGAATTTTCCATAATTCAAAATCAAATTTCTTTGTATTCTAACGTTCAATACAAAAGATATTATGATTTACAAAAAGCTTTAGAAGCATGTATAAAATACATATAACCCACATTTTTCATAGATATTTTAGTTCGTCAACATCTAACTAGGATGTCTATTGCGTAAAACTCAATGGTTATGGATAAAATTTCCATGAAAAACCCTATAATTAATGGAGATGTTTTCAAAATATCATTAACACCATCTTCTAGTTTTCCTCTAAAATAAGAAGATGAAAATAATCTTTCTTCAAAACTATAAGACTACTTTAATGATGTTCATGACCTTATCAACCAACTCAAATCATTTAAGGAGACAACATTAGAACCCATGAGCCTAAGTGAAATGTAAGAGTATAAAAAAGGTGAGTTAGCTTTGCAATATTTAGAGCTAATGAGTGCCTCTATGAGTGTGAAACCAAACATTTATCTCTCTCATTGAGTTAGATGAAATAAACCATAGTTGACTCTACTTCTTCCCTAATACTTTTTATCATCATTTTCAAAACTATGAAAATGTAATCTTTCTTGTCAATTAAAAAAGACAATAACACCTTGAAAAAACTTTCATTATAATCCAAAAATTTCTCAGAATAGTTACAACCTCTCCATAATAGTTTCAAGGTATCACCACATAATGTGAAACCAATTATTTTCCCTCAAGAGAAGGACAAACTTGCCAACAATAACTCTAAACATGTATGTAGATTCCATTAGAGAGAAAACATATTCCTGCCAATTAGATTTCTCCATCTATAAAGCCAACATTGATTTAGAGTTCTACAAATCCTACAAATTTAAAGACATAAAGATGACTCACTAAGATATTACAAGTCCATTAAGGGTAATAGTTCCCTGAGAAATATAATGTCTAAGGAATCTCACTCTATTTTGAAATAAAGATATCTTAAACTGAAATATCATAATTTTATTGGTTTTAATAACATGGAAAAATATTTGTAAATGTTTAAAATGTTGTTCAATAAAGTTTTAAAAGATTAAAACATCATTAATATGAATAAGATAAAATTTTGAATATGGATGAAAAATGTCATTCATAATTCTTTGAAATTTTAAAGGGGCATTTTTCAAACCAAATAGCATTACATCCATTCATATTGTCCAAATTAAATAGTAAAGGTAGTTTTGTACCTATATTTTTTATCAATTTGAATTCGCCAAAATCTAGATTTTATATTGAATTTGAAAAAGAAGCAAAATGAAGTTTTTGCAACAAATTCTTTTTGTTAGGAATAGGATACCTAATCCACTTAAGGGCTTTGTTGAGAGGTTTGTATTTAATCATTAACTCAAGGGTATCTCTTTCTAGTTTTGCTGATGTGTTGACATAGAAAGTTGCCCATGACTAAGGTAATCTAGATTTGGAAATGAGTTTTTTAGATTATATATCCTAGATTTCTCTTTTGCAGTAACTTTTAATTCTACATTCATTGGAATGGTCAAACTTTTGTAGGGATTTGTTTTTCATTAAAATTTTTTCATAAGGTAGATTAACTATATGTTGTTTCCTATTATATAAAGTATTTGGAAGATCAGAATAGAGATCATTTTGAAGGGTTTCTTCGAAAGTATAAATTTTTTGTAAAATTACAAGTTCTTGTAATTGGTTTTGTATTCTTTAAAGAGAAAGATCTTTTTGTAGACAAAAAAGATCTCATTTGTTTGCTTGAACAAGAGTGTGGACTTTATTTTCATAAATGGAATAGGCTTGAATGAGATTCAAATTCCTAGTTTTTGGAACTTCAAGAAAAGAAAATTAAAATTTTTAAGATTTTGTTTTGAAAGTTATACCATTATAATTGATAATATAAGGAGTAATAAGGTTTATGAATAAAGTTCATAAGATCACCATATAATGCATATTTTCCACATAAATAAAAGAAGTTCTAATTTAAAAATGTTAATTTTGGATAAAAGCAGTAGTTTTGTTTATAATGGTCATTTTGGAATTATTTGTAGTTGAAAGTTTTTCATTACTTTTTTCTTGAAAATGGTTTAGAATAACTCTTTATTTTATACTACTCCATTAACCTTTAGACCACCTTATGATCTCATTACAATTCTAACCAAGAAAAAATCTAGAAAATCAACCCTACCATATAAGAACTCCAAATTGAAATTAAGACCATATAACTAGAACTTAGAGAACTTAAAGAAACCAACAAAAAAATAACCAAACCCTTTAACTTCTTCTTTCCAAACATTTAGAATAAACCCTATAAAGTAATCTTAAACTAGATCAGGAAACTCAAAATCTTCAAAACCTTGAAAAAGTTCCAAACGATTTCTTTTTTTCCTTTGGAATAAGTTACTGCTAGAAAATATTTTATTTAAATCACTTTAATATTTTCAAATGATTTCAAATTAGATACAATAGCCCTATTTGATATTAGTGTAGAAAGGTTTTAAAAAGGTTTTTTAGATATTCTTTTTAGAGTTTAGGATCTGTAATATATTCGATAAGTTCTACTAGGATTCGTTGATCTTTTATAAGAGTATTTATCTCTTTGGATCCTAGTTCGAATTTCGAAGAAGTAGAGGTTTAGAGTTCATTGGTTTAAAGAGGTTATTCATCTAAGTAATCATAAAAAGGGTCAAAATAAAAACTAGAAATGTTTTGGGGTATGACTTCTAGTTTGAAAATGGTTTCTGGTTACAAGTGTAGTTCTTGGATTTTTTTTTTTTTGTTAAGTTTGCAATATTTGGATATGTGTCATTTCTTTTAACACTTGAAACAAGTGAGGTTTTGTAAATGGGTTTTGTGGTAGATGGGTTTGATCCTAGCTTGGACTTAGGTGTTTTGGTTTCCTAGGTTTGGAATAATAGGTTTGCTTATTTGTTTTTTTCTAGGATTTTTTGTAAGTATGGTAAGATTTGGTATAGGTTTCATATGTTCAATGTGTGTTAACTAGTTATTTAAGGTAGGAAGGGATTTATGAGAGCTAGGCACGAGAGTTAGATCTCTATAACTGAAGACTGTGGTGCCCCTAGTATCATTACAATGGGTCTAAAGAAAGGTAAAGAGAAAGGATTTAGTTAGGGAGATGGGATTAATGAAAATGAATTTTCAAGGATCCATCTCCACCAACCAAACTAAAACTAGCATTGCTTCCCTCATTCATTAACAATGAATGAAAGAGTTAGGAGCCCATCGAGCAGTCTTTATCCCTACTCTTTTTTCCCAAAACTAGAACTTGCTCTTAAAATATACTATGAGCTTTTCTTACCTATTAGTAGTAGAATCACTCTTAAAGAAAAAATTGGATAAGTATGGTAGAAAGGATGTTGGAAACATGTCCTAAGTCAATAGTAGAGAAAATGGAAGTTTGATCTTCTAATGAAACTTTAAAACTTGTAGATTTCCTATTAATGGTTAGGACAACTTTTCTATCTTAGAATTGGTCTATTTTGGAAATTTTTATGTTTGGTTTAAGGTGTTTTGGAGGTTAAAGTTTTACTGCTTCTTTGAGGATCTAGTTATCAGAAAGGATAATATCTTTCGATTGGATGGACAGTGTTTGAATAGGATAAGTCTGTTTGTAAGAGAAAAGTTTCTCCTTTTTAAGATTGAAATTGTGTTTTAATGAAAATGTAGAAATCATTATTTTGTAATGAATTTTGTAAATTAATGTTATCGGAATGAAGCCTTTTAGTATATTGTAATTATGGGTTTTTATTTGTAAAACCATATTTTGTAAAATATTTTTGTCAGATAAAGAGATTGTGAGGTTTGGATAGTAATTAAAGAAAATAGGTCTAGAATAGAGACTAAACTCTATTCGAGAAAGAAGGGAATCTTGAAAGTTTGTAAATTTAATATCCCTAAGGACTACTACAATGAAAGTGTTCAAACATTCTTATGTAAGTGGTTTGATACCTATATAAATGAATTTGTAATGTCAACTTTTGTGATTTTGTAAAGAATTTTAAGAAAGAAGATGAACAATTTCAAAAGGTTTTAAAAACTAAATATCTCCTTTTTCAGTTTTAATTGTAAAAATATTTTTAAAAACATTTTTGGAAATTTGGTAAATGTGATCTTTTTAGACTTTTAAAATTTTTTAATCATTGATATCTCTATTAAAATTTTCTAAAGTAAACTCCTCAATGTTAACTATTTTTTTGTTTTCAGACTTTTCTTTTCTTAGAGTATTAGGTTCATATTAAGGAATTAAAGATTTACACACATTTAGGAATTAGGGTTTTAAATACACTAAAAAATTAAGGTTTAGGCATAATAGACTTATAATCTATCAGCTCTTCAACAGTCTTAGAATGTCCTAATGACTCACTCATGTCTTAGTAGACAACAAATGACCAACAAGCTTTAAGCATAACACACTTGGAAGTATAATGGCTTAACACTATAATGCAAGAATATGTGTTATGTCACAATGCAAAAATGTGTTTTACAATACAATGTAAGAATATGAATCAATAAATATACAAGATGTACCTTATGTTCCAGTGTAATGAAAACAATTTGAGTTTGAGTTTGATTTTGAAAACACTTTGAGTTTAGCTTTGATACCAATTGGGAATGTGCAGCAGCCAAAACGCTTGGAAACTTAAAATTTTACTAATGAAACTCTAAGTATAGAGGAGGAGGAGATTTACTAGGTAGATGGGAAAGGGAAGTGAGAAAAGATTATGAGAGAGGGAGTTTGTAGATTAGGAATTGAAGAGTCTCAAATTGATAAGGATGCCTTCAAATTCCTTTTGAACTTCCTTTTATAGATGAGGAGTTAGGGGTCAAAGCAAATAGACGAAATCTCCTTTAGCAAAAGTGGTTTTAAAAGTTTGTAGAGTTTGCATCTTCTTTCCATAAAGCAACATTTGCTTTTCCAAAGTGGTTTTAAAATGCTTTTGCTTTTTGTAAAACTAAGTAGTCATATATACTTTGTCTCTTTTTTCCACTAAAAGTTGTTTTGTTGTTTTGTGGACTTAGCAATCACAAACTTTGTTCCTTAAAAACTGCCAAAAGCTACTTTTGTAAAGTCTCTTTGGTAGTCTTGAATTTCTTATCTTAGGAACACTAAAAGATCATTTTGAATGGTTTTATAGGTGGCTATTCAATTTAGATAATATGAATGAAATGTAATGTCATTTGATTTGAAAAATGTCCACTCAAAATTTCAAAAAATTATGAATGATATTTTTTAACCATATTTAAAATTTTGTTTTGTTTATATTAATGATATTTTAATCTTTTCAAATACTATTAAACAAAATTTTAAATATTTACAAACATTTTTTTATGTTTTGAAAAACAATGAACTTATGATATTTCAATCTAAGATATCTCTATTCGAAACTAAAGTAAGATTTCTTAGACATTATATTTAGTAAGATTTCTTAGACATTATATTTAGTAAGATTTCTTAGACATTACATTTTTCGGGGAACAATTACTCCTATTGAAAGAGTCTTTTCTTTTACAGATAAGTTTCCTAATAAAATTACTAAAAAATGCTAACTCCATACATTTTTAGGAAATCTTAATTATATTCTGGACTTCATTCCAAACATAAATCTTGTTGAAAAATCCCTTCATAATTGTGTCAAAAAAAAAAAAAGCCCTACTTATTGGAATCCTTAACATATTGTTCTTGTCCAACAAATTAAAACCATGGTCAAAGAAATGCCTTACATTCATCTTCTTAATCCTTTACATCCAAAAATAGTTAAAACTAATGCCTCTATATTAAGATATAGAGGTATCCTTAAATACGTTGGAGAGGGAAATGAGCAAATCATATAATTTGCATTTGCACATAGGAATGTTTGTCAACACAATTATTCCACCATAAAAAATGAGATTTTATTTATTGTCATGTGTATTACAAAATTTTAAAGTGATTTACTTAATCAACTATTTCTTTTACACATTGACTGTAAGTCTACAAAAAAAAATTTACAAAAAGATATTTAAAACATTACATCAAAATAGATTTTTACATAATGGCAAGCCATTCTTTTTGCATTTGATTTTCAAATTAAGGATATAAAAAGAGATAGAAATTCTATTCCTAATTTCCTAACCTTGGAATTTCTTCAAAATATACTTAAAAATGCCTAAAAATATCAAAGAATAATGGCAAAACTCTTTTTCAAAATCTGAAGGAGAGCTCAACCTCTTCCCTAAAACCAAGTTAAACAAAACCTAGCACAATGTTACCAATAAGAACCTGGATTGAATAATTGGCAAAACCACCCCAATAAGAGGCTTAATCCTTTAAAACCCTTGAAAAAGAAGTCCAAATCCAAAAATGGATGGAAACCATTTACAAAATTCCAAAAGTCCTTTAAATAATGCAAGGACTATCTTCTTTACAAGAACTTTACAAAGAGGACTCAGGTAAAGTATTACGTTTTACTTCTTCAAAAAAGGTTTCAAAATCTTCTTTAAAATATTTTGACAAAAATTATTTTCAAAATGTATAGGATTCTATGATAAAAGCCCTTTTATTACCGTCTAAAAGATTTTTCCTTCAGGATGCTACTTCAAACCCTAAGACCTTTTCAAACCTTAAAACTACTATATAGCCATATTTAAAGTAATAGAGTCAACCAAATCTAAACACTTTCATTTGGACAAAACCCACAACGACCCTACTTACTCAACTTATCATATACTACAAATTATCCCTCCTCATGAATAGGGAACAAAACTTTCAAAACATAGAACTTTTCTTATTTCCTTCAAAACTAGAACAAATTATTCCCAAATTTTTTCATACTAAGATTACCAACAAGCCTAGTAAAATACTATACCGCAGTCGAATCTTCTTTTTCCTTGATACTTTTTATCATCATTTTCAAAACTATGCAAATGTAATCTTTCTTGTCAACCAAGAAAGACAAGAATGGCTTGAAAAAACTTTCATAACAATCCAAAAATTCCTCAGAACAATTGCAATCTCTCCATAGTAGTTTTAAGATATCACTACATACTATGAAACCAGCTATTTTCCCCTAGGAGAAGGACCAACTTGCTAGCAACAACTCCAAACATGTATACAAATTCCACCAGAGATAACAACATGTTCCTACTAATCAGATTTCTCCATCTATAATGCCAATATTGATTTAGAGTTTTCCAAATCCTACAAATTTGATGACATAGAGATGACTCCCCAGCTGCTTATGGACCATGAAATGCTTTTGAGCATCATTTTTAATGATCCAGACCAATTTGACCAAATGAGTAGAAAGATAACATTGCTTATATTATAATTGATGCCCAATTGAGATCACTATGCCCATTTACGAATAAAATCTTCACCTTTAGAATAAATAAATGGAATTGAACCAATAAAACATGTGATCATTATACATGGTCAATTTTGTTGCAAGCCTAATCTTTCTAGATAAGGTATTCAAGATTGCTTGATTCCATTAATTTAATAGATAACAAATTGGAGGTCCAAAACATTGGCCAACAACTAGTATATTAAGTATTAAGAAATGCTCACATTGCCTGTAAAAGATCTTCATGGAAAGGTATTCCAGATATCGGGTAGATTTTAACATAATACTCGATACAATAAATTAGTCCAATACTACATAAATCATTAAGAAGAACCCTTTAATGATGGCCTACTAGATTATCTAAATGAACTAGTTAATCATGATAATCCAATAAATATTGATGATCTAAATAATCTAGTAGGTGACAAAGGATGGGCCGACCTAAAAATCAAAATTGAAGGATGACATTCGCAAAACTCTCTAAAATATCTTTTGGTGGCATCAAAAGAATATATTCTAGACCACCAATTTTACAAAAGTAACTTTATGAAATTAGCTTTAATAAAGCTCGTGACTACCAACTCCATAAAATGACAACAATTTTTGGTGGAAAAAAAAGACAAAGTGCTCAAATTGCCCACTTTATAAAAAAAGAGAGCACTTTTTCAAATAGTAAAGGTAGCTTTTGGAAAAATAAAAGTTACTTTACAAAAATAAAATACCAACTCTATAAACTTCCAAAACCACTTTTGTAAAAGGAGATTCCATCTATCTATCTCGACCCCTAGCTCTTTAGTTATAAAAGGAAGCACAGAAGGAATTCAAAGGCATCCTTATCAATTTAAGACTCTTATCTCCCAAACTACAATTTCCCTCTCTTGTATTCTTCCTTATTTTCCTTTTCCACTTGTAAATATCCTCCTTCTTTGTACTTAAAGTTTCAATTAATAAAATTTGAAGTTTCCAAGTGTTTGGTCACTGTGCATCCTAATTGGTATTAAAGCCAAACTCGCAGTGTTTTCAAAACCAAACTCAAACAATTTTCATTGCATTGAAACATAAGGTACATTTTACACGTTTATTAATTCATATTCATGCATTGTGGTGTAAAACACATTTATGCATTGTGGTGTAAAGTGTATAAGTGTATTCTTGCATTGCGGTGTTAAGCCATTATACATCTAAGTATGTTATGTTTAAAGCTTATTGGTTGTTTGTTGTTTGCTAAGGTTTGTGTGAGTCACTAGGACGTTTTAAAACCATTTAAAAGTTAGTGGATTGTAGGAAATCTATTGTGCCTAAACCTCAATTCCTAAGTGTGTCTAAAACCTTAGATCCTGAGTGTATAAAATTCCAATTCCTTAATATAAACCCTATACTCTAAATAACTACTTCTTATTCCAACTCTTTTACCTCCAAGAACTCTAAAAATAGAAGAATAGCCAACATTGAGGAGATTACTCTAAAAGATTTCAATAGAGGTATTAATGATTGGGAAATTTTGAAAGTCTAAAAGGATTACATTTATAAAATTTCCAAATTTAATGTTTTCAAAAATGATTTTACAATGAAAACTAAGAAAAAAGTTATTCAACACTTGAAACCTTTTGAAATCGTTCATCTTATTTCTTAAAAATCTTTACAAAATCACAAAAATAGGCATTATAAATATATTCATATTGGTCTCATACAAGTATGTATCAAACCACTTATAAAAAAAAGTTTGAACACTTTTATTGTAATAGTCCTTAGGGATAGATTTACAAGTTTTCAATATTCTTTTCTTTCTTTAATAGAGTCTAGTTACTATTTTGGACCTATTTCTTTCAATTGTTATCCAAACCTCACGACCTCTTTATCTAACAAAAATATTTTACAAAGTAAGATTTTACAAATAAAAACTCATAATTATAATATGCTGGAAAGCTCCATTCCAATTGCATTGATTTACAAAATTCATTACAAAACAATGATTTTTGTATTTGCATCAAAACACAAGTTCCAATCCAAAAAAGGAGAAACCTTTCTCTTACAAACAAACTTATCCCATTCAAACATTGTTATCTTTAGATCCATTCAATGGAAAGATATTACTCTTCTTAATGACTGGAACCTTGAAGGAGCAATTAAACCTTAACCTTTAAAACAACTTGAACCAAACATAGAAATTTTCAAAATAAATCAATTCCAAGACAGAAAAGTTATCCTAACCTTCAACAAGAAATCTACAAGTTTTAAAACTTCATAAAAAGATCAAACTTCCATTTCCTTTACAATTGACTTAGAACATAGTTCCAATATCTCTTTTTACCATAAAATTACCTACAAAATCTCCAATATTCTTAACCTCAAACATTCCAAATACTTCTTTCCAAACCATATATTACTATATAAACATTTCTTATCCCATCTATACAAACCCTTAAGAATAATCATCTTCAACCTCTCTAACACCTTTTGTCATCACATAAAACATATAAAATGAATTGCATGTTTTAGAAAAATCTTTTGAACATGATTTACAAAATTAATTTCAACCTAACAAAAAACTCATGCATGATGATTTTTATGCATCATATAACACTATAAAAAGAAATTATTTTTTCAAACATTTTCTTAAGAAAAGACAAGAGATCCAAGAGGATTACTATATTTTTCTCTCTTTTCACAAAAAACATATATTATTTTTTATTGGTTTTCAAACTATGCACCTTAGATAGAATACATATAACCATTCAAAAAATTTCATTTTGAAGTTTCTTTGCCAAAAACTTTACAAATCTTATGACTTTTGTAGTAAATTCACAAAATGGACTACTTCAAATATCTAAGTCATAAAATCTGAACACCTTTCCCTCAAACAAACCAAAATCACTCATCAACAAAATATTGTTAATCTCACACCTTACAAAATTCTCCAAGAAACTAATTCCACGTAAAAACTTTCCAAAATGATCATCTAGTAAAACAATTCTCAAACACTCATCTTCATACCATAAGTACTCAACTAAACCATAAAAAATTGGATTCAATAGTTTACCATACAAAAGACTATTACAAAACTAAAAACCACAAAAGTCAAACAACCTATATTGAAACCATTTCAACCATCTAAATTAGAAAGCCCTTAGAAACTAGAAGACCTCTTCATTCAAGAGATTAAAGAAAAACTTGCCTTTTTAGAACCATCTTTTTCTACAAAAAAAGCAAGTCAACATATTAGGGAATAAATCCTAAACAGATTCCTCTGAATCTAAAAGTTGTTCTTCTTTTCCAAACAAATCCCTTGAATTACCTTTACAAGTATCAAAACCTCAAATCAACCATATCTCATGGCCAAAACTCATATCTAGACACACAACTCTGGATTTTGACCTTGAAAACAAGCCTACCAAACTACCTTCATAGTTTTCTAAACCCTAAATTGACTATATATCATGGACAAAACACATTGAACCTTAAACTTCCAAATTATTGATTTCTATCCCCAATTTTAATTCTAACCCATCCTATGATTATCTAGATGAAGAACCCTTCTAAATAAATAAAACTACTTTTGAACCAAAACCTAAACCGTAGTTACAAATGGCCAAAATCTAGATTAATTATATGCTTAACCATAAAATATGGTCTTATACCTTGATAAAATCCATATCTAAACTTGTAAGCTTGGACCTACCAAAAGTCAAAAAAATCTCTTCTATCAAAGAAGAATACTACTAAAAGACAATTTTCATGTAAAAAATCTTTTTATAACTGTAACCAATTACAAAAAATTTTTGTACAAACTAAAAAGTATTGATTTGTTTTGTAAGGATATGGAAAAATTCATAGATATTAAAGGATTCCATCTAAAAACATTCTCCCCAAAAACTAATTTTTCATTTAAACATGCATAAAATAGAAAATTAAAATTTGATCAGTAATGCTTTCTTGATAATCTTTGGATATTAAGAAGAAAAACTTCTGATTTTCTACATGTTTTGAATGCATTGGCAAAATACTTCTTTACAAAACCTCAAAATTCTAATTACAAATATTATTGCATATTCAAAGGTGTATTACTAGGAATTTTCACTAAATTTTTCAAAATTCAAGATCAAATTTCTTTGCATCCAAAAGTTTAATACAAAGGATATTATGATCTATAAAAGACATTAGGTGCATGTAGAAAATATATAGGACCCATATTTTTCATAAGCACGTTAATTTATCAACATCTAATTAGAATGCCTATTGCACAAAACCCAATGGTTATGGATAAAATTTCCATGAAAAGCCCCATAACTAATGGAGATACTTTCAAAACCTCATTAACACCATCTTCTAGTTTTCGTCTAAAACAAGAAGGTGAAAATAATCTTTCTTCAAAACTACAAGACTACTTTAATAATATTCATGGCCTCATCAATCAGCTCAAATCACTCAAAGAGACAATATCATAACCCATGAGCCTAAGTGAAATATGAGAGTACCAAAAAGGTAAGTTAACTTTGCAATATTTAAGGCTAATAATTGCATCAATGCGTAAAACCCAACATTTATCTCTTACTAAGATAAATGAAATAAACCATAACCGATTTTTCTTCTTTCCCGATACTTTTTATCATCATTTTCAAAACTATTAAAACTTAATTTTTCTTATTAACCAAAAAAGACAAGAATAGCTTGAAAAAACTTCCATAACAATCCAAAAATTCCTTAAATTAGTTGTAGCCTCTCCATAGCAGTTTCAAGGTATCACTAAATACTGTGAAACCAACTATTTTCCCCTGGCAAAAGGATTAGCCTACCCACAACAACTCCAAACATATAAATTAGGAATGCACAATGATACAACACTTGAAAATTTAAAATTTTATTAATGAAAATGTTAAGTATAGAGGAGGAGGAAATTTATAGGATGGATGGGAAAGGGAAGTGAGAAAAGATTACAAAATAGGGAGTTTATAGATTGGGAATTGAAGAGTCCCAAATTGATAAGGATGCCTTTGAATTCCTTAGGAGCTTCCTTTTATAGCTAAAGAGCTAGGGGTTGAGGCAAACAAATGGAATCTCTTTTTTCAAAAGTGATTTTGGAAGTTTTTAAAGTTAGCATCTTTTTTTTTGTAAAGTAACTTTTGCTTTTCCAAAAGTTACCTTTACTTTTTATAAAGATACTTCTCTTTTTGTAAAACCAATAGTCATAAGCACTTTGTCTTTCTTTTCCATTGAAAATTGTTTTGTTTTTTTTCAGAGTTGGCAATCATGAGCTTTGTTTTTTTTTTGGAGTTTGTAAAACTAGTGGTCTCAAATATATTCTTTTGATGCCACCAAAAGAAATTTTGGAGAGTTTTGTGGATGTTATCCTTCCATTACGTTTTCCAGATCAACCTATCCTTCATTACTAACTAGATTCTCTAGATCATCAATGTCTATTAGATCATCATGATCATCTGGTTCATTTAGATAATCTAGTAAATCATCATCAAAGGGTTTTTCTTGATGATTTTTGTAGTATTCGACCAATTTGTTATACCAAGTATTGATGTTAGAATCTACTTGATATCTGAAGTACCTTTCAATAAAGATCTTTTAAATGGAATCTTTTGTGGCCAATATGAGCATTTCTTGATACACAACATACTAGTTATTGGCCAACATTTTAGACATCTAATTTTGTATTTGTTAAATTAATAGAATTGAACAATTCCAAACTCCTTGCCTGGGAAGATTAGGTTTGTAGCAAAATAAA
The DNA here is from genome assembly GCA_023213295.1 of Bruguiera hainesii. Lineage (NCBI taxonomy): Eukaryota > Viridiplantae > Streptophyta > Magnoliopsida > Malpighiales > Rhizophoraceae > Bruguiera > Bruguiera hainesii. The sequence goes on from JAHOYR010000012.1 coordinate 7,082,384, forward strand.
CCATGCATAATGATCACATGTTCACTAGTTTAATTCCATTTATGTATTCTATAGGTGAAGATTTTATTCATAGATGGATATAGTGATCTCCACTGGCCATCAATTGTAATCTAAGTGATGTTATCTTTCTGCCCCACTTGGTTAAACTAGTCTAGATCATTGAAGAAAGATTACGTTTTCATAGTTTTGAAAATGATGATAAAAATTATTAGGGAAGAAGTATAGTCAATTATGGTTTATTTCATCTAACTTAGTGAGAGATAGATGTTGGGTTTCACTCATGGAGGCATTCATTAGCTCTAAATATTGTAAAACTAACTCACCTTTTTTTGTACTCTCATGTCTCACACAAGCTCATGGGTTTTAATGTTATCTCCTTCAGTGATTTAAGCTAGTTGATGAGGTCATGAACATCATTAAAGTAGTCTTATAGTTTTGAAGAAAGATTATTTTCACCTTTTTGTTTTAAATGAAAATTAAAAAATGGTGCTAATGAGGTTTTGAAAGCATCTATAGTAGTTATAGGGCTTTTAATAAGATTTTTATCCATCACTATTAGATTTTGTGCAATAGGCATTCCAATTAAATGTTAACAAACTAAAATGTCTATAAAAAATGTGGGTCCTATGTATTTTCTAGATATTCTCAAAGTTTTTTTGTAAATCATAATATCCTTTATATTAAACAACAAGATGTAAAGAAATTTGATTTTGAATTTTGGAAAATTCAATGAAAATTCCTAATAATGCACCCTTAAGTATGCAACAATCTTTGTAATTGGAATTTTGAGATTTTGTAAAGAAGTATTTTGCTAATGTATTCATGAGATGTAGAAAATTAAAAGTTTTTCTTCTTGATATCTAAAGATTATCAAGAAGGCATTGCTAATTAAATTCTAATTTTCTATTTTGTACATGTTTAAATGAAAATTTGGTTTTTGGAGAGAATGTTTTTAAATGGAATCCTTTAATATGTATGAAGTTTTTCATATCCCTACAAAAGAAATCACGATTTGTTGGTTTGTATGAAAGATTTTTGTAATTGGTTATAGTTATCAAAAGATTTTTTGTAACTATGAAAATTTTCTTTTTGTAATATTCTTCTTTGATTAAAGAGATTTCTCTAGCTCTTGATAGGTCAAGATTTACAGGTTAAGATATAGGTTTCATTAAGGTATGGGACCATATTTTATGGTTAAGCATATAATTAATATGAGTTTTGGACATTTGTAACTAGGATTTAGGTTTTGGTTCAAAAGTAATTTCATTTGTTTGGAAAGGTTTGTCTGAATAATTATAAGAAGGGTCAAAATCAGAACCTGAGTTAGAAATCAATAATTTGGAAGTTTAGGGTTCAAGGTGTTTTATCCATGATATGTAGTCAACATGGAGTTTGAAAAGTTATAAAGGTAGTTTGGAAGGTTTATTTTCACGATTAAGATCTGGAGTTGTGAGTCCAAATATGGGTTTTGGCCATATTTGAGATATGATTGATTCGAGTTTTTAATACTTGTAATGGTAATTCAGGGGATTTGTTTGGAAAAGAAAAACAATTTTAGATTCAAAGGAATCTATTTAGGATTTATTTCCCAATGTGTTGACTTTTTTTTTGTAGAAAAAAATGGTTTTAAAAAGGTAAGTTTTGTTTTCATCTCTTGGATAAAGTGATCATCTGTTTTCTGAGGGTTTCAAATTTGAAAGGTTAAAAGGGTTTTAAAACAATTTGTTTGATTTTTGTGGTTTTTGGTTTTATAATGGTTTTTTGGATGGTAGACTGCTGAATTTAGTTTGCTATATGATTCAATTGAGTACCTGTGGTATAAAGATAGGTATTGGAGAAGTTATTTTACTAAATGATCATTTGGAAATTTTTTCAAAAGAATCGGTTTCTTGGAAAATTTTGTGAAGTGCAAGATTAATAGTATTCTGTTGATGAGTGATTTTGGTTTGTTTGAGAGAAAGGTGTTCAGATTTTATGACTTGGTCATCTAGAGTACTTCATTTTGTGGACATACTATGAGAAATCACAGGGTTTGTAAAGTTTTGGAAGAAGAGCCTTCAAAATGAAAATTTTTAAATGGTTAAATATAATCCATTTAAGGTGCATAGTTTGAAAACTAATCAAAAAATAATATATGTTTTTTTTTTTCTGTGAAAAGAGAGAAAGTATAGTAATTCTCTTGAATCTCTTGTCTTTTCTTAAGAAAATATTTAAAGAAATAATTTCTTTTGCAGTGTTATATAATGCATAAAAATTACCATGCAAAAGGTTTTTGTCAAGTTGAAATTCATTTTGTAAAACATATTTAGAAGGTTTTTTTCTAAAACATGCAATTCATTTTATATATTTTTTGTGATGGTAAAAGGTATTAAGATGTTGAATGTGATTGTTTTTGAAAGTATGTATAAATAGAATAAAAAATATTTGTATAGTAATTTGCAATTTGAAAAAAGTATTTGGAATGTATAAAGTTGAGGATCTTGGAAGTTTTATAAGTAAGTTTATGATAGAAAAAATGTTAGAAACATGTCCTAAGTCAATTGCAAAGGAAATAAAAATTTGTAAATTTTCTGTTGAATGTTACGATAATTTTTTCGTCGTGAAATTAGTTTATTTTAAAATTTTCTATATTTTATTCAAGTTGTTTTAAAAGTTAAAGTTCAATTATTCTTTCAAAAATTCAACCATCAGAAAGGGTGATATTTTTTTATTGAATGAATATGAGAATAATAGCATTTGAATAGGATAAGTCTATTTGTAGAATTTTGATATTTAATCTCTATATTACCATGTCAAAATGATCAAGCAAAATAAAGGAAATCAATTTATTTAATATGCAACAAGAATTATAATTAAACTAGCTAGCTTTCTATTATGTGAATTAGGTAGCACAAAATAATTTTGTGGAGAACAAATTAATAGGTAGGTTCAAATCTTACAACAATGATCATGAAAATTGGCACATTCAAAAAATTAATCTGTATCCTACTATGTCTATATCCTTTGACAAAAAAAAAAAAAAAAAGAAACAAAAGCGTTTAACTTGTACAAAATGTGCAATATTGCCCATATGTGGGGGCCTGCCACATGAAGCCCAAGCTTTCTTTTACAGAAGGCTCAATAGCATTGCTCTTTAAAAAGTTCTAGATTTTCGTCAATACCGCGAAACCTGAAAAAGTGGATTGTATATGAGTAATAATTAAAAGAGTTGTTTCAAGATCCTAAATTTGCATAATCTAAATCAATTTTATCAAAAAAAAAAAAAAGGTTACAAATGAGCAATTTACAGGCTGGAAGAACATGAATAAGTCAACTATATGTAAGTACCCTTCTGGATATTTCTTTTGCTCAGTTTTATAAGTGGCATTTCTGAAATATTTATCTCAAATTCCATCATCGCAGCTCTGCAAAACACAAGACCTGGGGTTTAGGAGATGCAGACTACCAGAATAAAAATGAGAAATGAAATGCAGAAGATTGCTCATAGTTGTACGTTCTCACATTAAAAAGCATCTTCATCAGTTCAAGTAGTGGAGGGGCAAGTTTGCTACCTTCACTGCTTGTCTTTTTCTTCATCACATATTTGTTAACTGAAATGGTGCTACTGCCTAGAAGCATCATAATGGCTAAAAAAATGGAAAACAAATATGCAGTATAACATCTAGTGAGAAGAATCTGCATGGTTTTCCTTTTTTCTTTTTCTGGAAATTCTGCTTTTTGTCCCCATGGATTCCCAGTCTTCTCGAGGAACAAACGTTTAAATTCATCGATTTCATTTAATTTCGACATTCTATTCAGTTTATTTCATCCAATTATAAAAAACAAAACTAGTATTAAAAACTTCTGCCCAATACCAAGACGTCAAAAACATTTGTCAACCATCTTGGACCTACAACACTCCTGTATGTTAAAAGGAAGAAAGGCAGGCATAATAGTAGTCAACTAAGACCGAAAACCAGACTTGGCATTCTTTTATAATGGAACCAAAAACTGGTATAGCCATCACTTTTTTCTACTTCCCACTAAAGCAAATAAAGGGTCTACCAATTGTCAAGGACACAACTAAGTCACTACCCATGGATCTTAGGTGACACCCAGAGATTCCTTCCATTGCGAATTGCTTGTCTAGAGTTAATATTAAACCCACATCATTAACAATACCAACAAGATGTTTTTGGAGCCATACAAGGTTTTCCTCTATTTGGTTGAAGGCCAAATCCTGGATCGGACAATTGACATCCATAGCGGCATGCTTCAAGTAACTTGAGGGGGCACAGCGAACCCCGTCAGACGAGGGCCTCAAATCCTTGCTAAGAGATGCAGTAGGAGTCGGGGTTGGCTAGTTCATTCTAGCAAATGATAGATTTCTTCTGACAAACTTGAAATATTCATCTATAGAGAGTAATTTCCAATGCTCGTATTATTCAACATTTTTATTAGTTCAAGTGCCTTTTCATTGCTGTCGACCCTAACCAAGCTGAATTGCCTTTCTCTTTTGGTTCTCCTTTTGTGTATAAAAGCATCTGTCACTTTACTATGCCGAGAGATCATATTGCCCAATACACTGGCAATCCAATGTTCAGGGAAGTTCTCCACGTAAATAGTGAAAACACCATTGAGAAGATCCCCCAACGTTTTCCCTCACATGGGTTTAGAGATTGGAGTTTTGAATGGGAATGTGTTGTTGGGTATATTCTGGTAGGGAGGGGGGTGTTAGGATCTAATGAACATACACACAATACACACACGGGAACACAAAAATTTAACGTGGTTCGGCAATTTGCCTACATCCACGGGAGGAACAGATCTTTATATTCAGAAGTTTTAACCTCTACAAGTTTTCTTACACAGGATCACACTACACCACCCTTCTCTCTCTCTCTTATTTTGTTACATAACTTGCAGGTATTTATACTATAAGAGGAGGAGACAAATGGCCTGCAAAGTCTTTGGACAGTTGTGTGAACGGTAGGTTGCAGCGACTATATCAGGTTCATACTGCAAAAGTCTTTGGATGGTTGTGTGAACGGTAGATTGACGAATCTGAAGAATCAGAGTCAATTTTCACAAATCTCCACCTTGACGATGATTCTTCATCCAAACATGATCACCGTTCCTCCAATACGCCCGAAAGGCATCAAGCACCCGAAGGTGCACAATTTCGAGAAATGTTGACCAAGTCCAAGCAGTGTTAGAACTTGATTCCCGAAACAATTTTTGTGAGCATATCTGCAGGATTATCTTCTGTACCAATCTTCTGTAGCAGAATATCTCCTTCATTTATAATTTCTCGAATAAAATGAAACCGGACATCGATATGCTTTGTGCGGGAGTGATGAACTTGGTTCTTTGCTAAGCAAATGGCACTCTGACTGTCACAGTGGACTTTAACGTGCTCCTGAATAAGTCCCAAGTCTTTAATCAGCCCATGAAGCCAAATTGCTTCTTTAAAAGCCTCCGTGATCGCCATATACTCTACCTCTATAGTAGACAAAGCAACAGTTGACTGAAGCGTTGATCTCCAACTTACTAGTCCTCCAGACATAGTAAACATATAACCTGTAGTTGATCGACGCTTGTCGAGATCACCGGCATAATCAGAATCGACATACCCGACTAGACGATTCGTCATCGTCTTATATTTCTGGAACTTCAGGCCAATATCCACAGTACCTTGAATATACCATAGAATCCACTTAACTGCTTGCCAGTGTCCTTTACCGAGATTGTGCATATACCGACTTACCATGTTGATAGCTTGTGAAATATCAGGTCGTGTACACACCATTGCATACATCAGGGCTCCAACAGCATTAGCATATGGAATATTATCCATTTGTCTTCGATCATCATCTGTATTTGGAGACATTAATGCACTTAGTTTGAAATGTGAGGCCAATGGAGTACTAACGGGTTTAGTCTTGCCATCTATGCCAAACCGCTGGAGTACTTTCTTCAGATACTGAGTCTGAGTTAACCAGACTATGCCCCTTTCTCTGTCACGCTTAATCTCCATACCAAGAATCTTCTTGGCTTCTCCAAGATCCTTTATCTCAAACTCTGAGCTCAATTGAGCCTTTAGCCTGTTGATCTCCACCTTGCTCCTAGATGCAATTAACATATCATCAACATATAGGAGCAAATATACAAACGTACCATCTTGGAGTTTCTTCAGATAAACACAATGATCAAACTGACTGCGTGTGTACTTCTGCTTCTGGATAAAGCTATCAAACCGTTTGTACCACTGTCTAGGTGACTGCTTTAAGCCATACAGTGACTTGCTTAGCTTGCAGGCCCAATTCTCTTTCCCAGTGACTTTGAAACCTTCAGGCTGGGACATATAGATTTCTTCTTCCAAGTTTCCATACAAGAATGCTGTCTTCACATCAAGTTAAGCTAACTCCAAGTTAAATTAAGCTACTAGAGCCAACAGGATCCGAATAGACGAATGTTTGACCACTGGCGAGAACACTTCGTTATAGTTTATTCCTTCCTTCTGAGCATAGCCTTTTGCTACTAGTCTGGCTTTATATTTAGTGCTTCCTTTTTCAGAGGCACACTCCTTCTTAGCATAAACCCATTTGCATCCAATAGCTTTCTTTCCATGTGGAAGTGGTACTAATTTCCACGTCTGATTTTGGTGAAGTGATTGCATCTCATCATCCATAGCCAGCTTCCATTTATCACTCTTCATACTCTGAACAACTTCTTTGAAGGTGTTGGGAATATCATCCTCTGTTACTGGCAGTGCATATGCTACCATGTCAGTATATTTAGCAGGTTTCCGAATCTCCCTCCTTTGCCTGTGAGTGGCAATGGACTCTGATTGTTGGTCTGGTGCTGGTGATGGAACCTTCACCTCAACTGAGGTATCCTTTTAGTCATCAAGATACTCCTCTAGCTCATTTGGAGTCTCAAACTCCACCTGTTGGAAAGAGTTTTGATTCTCTTTCTCCATTTTTGTGGTAGTCCTTTGCATCATCGCCGATTCATCAAAGGTTACGTCTCGGCTTAGGACGATCTTCTTTGACTCAAGATTCCAAAGTCTAAATCCCTTAACTCCTTCACTAAAGCCTAAAAAGATAGCTTTCTTGGCTCTAGGATCCAGTTTGGATTCTGTAACATGGAAATACGCAGGACATCCAAATATATGTATCCGATCATAATCTAAAAAAGGTTGTCCAGACCATACCTCTTTGGTACATTTCCCATCAAGTGCAGAAGTAGGTAACCGGTTGACAATATGAGAAGCATACATCAAAGCCTCTGCCCAGAATGTCTTGTTCAGGCCAGATTGAGAAAGCATACATCGCACTTTCTCCACCAGAGTACGATTCATCCTTTCTGCTACACCGTTTTGTTGTGGGGTTCTAGGAACTGTAAAATGTCTGATTATCCCTTCTTCATGACAGATTTGCTTGAAGGGATCTGATTTGTACTCTCCACCATTATCTGAGCGAAGTCTCTTGATCTTCCTGCCGGTTTGGGTTTCAATTATCTTCTTCCACCGAAGAAATATGTCTAGAACTTCATCCTTGTATTTCATCATATACACCCAAACATAACGTGAGAAATCATCAATAAAGGTAACAAAATAATTTTTACCTCCTAAAGATGAATTCTTTGACAATCCTCATACATCAGTATGAACATAATCCAATATTCCTTTAGTAGAATGAATGGCGGTGCCAAACTTGACTCGTGTCTGTTTTCCCAAAACACAGTGCTCACAGAAGTCAAGTTTTCCACTTTTGGCTCCCTTCAGTAGGCCTTGATTCACCAAATTTTGTAAGGCTTTTTCTCCAACATGTCCCAAGCACAGATGCCAGAGTTGGGAAGAATCAGGTGCTTCGTTGTCAGAAGCTTTGGCAACAGCTGCTCTTCCTATAACTATATGTCCATCTAGGAAATATAGGTTTCCCTGTTGAGTACCTTTCATTGCCAAGAATGCACCTCATACAACTTTCAAGGCTCCACCTTCTATGGTCACCTTGTATCCGCTGTTGTCTAAGACCCCCAGTGAAATGAGGTTCTTCTTTAAATCTGGAACATATCTGACATCTGTCAGTTGTCTGGTTGTACAATCATGCATCTTTAGGCGGATAGTGCCTACTCCTTTTGTCTGGCATGTGTTGTTGTTACCCATCATCACGACTCCTCCATCAAGCTCTTGAAAGCTTGTGAACCAGTTCCTGTTTGGACACATATGATAAGAACAGCCAGAATCAAGAATCCATTTGTCTACCTTGATATCTGTAGGCAAAACTGAGAAAGCTGAATCTTCTTTATTGTCAGCTTCCTTTGCAACATTTGCAGCAGATTTATCCCTGTTTGGACAGTCAATCTTCCAGTGCCCTTTCTGGTGACAGTAGGTACATTCATCTTTTGCCAGGCTTCTTTTTGATTCTCCTTTGGATTTTGAGCGAGATTTATTTCGCCCACTAGATCTGCCATATCTCCTTTTGTCTTCTCTTCCTCGGGTCACAGTCAATGCTTCTGGTGTTAACTCTCTGGAGTCCTTCTGATCCTTCTTCCGGTACTCATTATTCACCAAAGCATTAGAAACATCTATGAATTTAACCTCATCCTTTCCATACAGCAGGGTAGTGGTTAAATGATCATAACTTTCAGGAAGAGAATTTAACAATAACAATGTCTTATCCTCATCAATAATATCAACATCTAAATTTTGCAGATCAGCCAAAATTTTGTTGAAATTATTGAGATGCTCAATCATAGGCATACCTCTCTTATACTGGAATCGAAAGAGTTTTTTCTTTAGGTAGAGCCGATTCTCTACACTCTTCGTCATGTATTTATCTTTCAGCTTCTTCCAAAGGCTTGAGGCCATCGTTTCTTTCATGACAAAATACTTCTGATTTTTGGCAAGACACAACCGGATAGTGCCACAGGCTTGACGGTTCACATAGCTCCAATCTTCATCAGAAATATTCACCGATTTGGGCCCCAGTGCAATATCTGATCCTTCGCAGAACAACAGATCCAGGACTTCGCATTGCCACATGCCGAAGTTGTTTGTACTGTCAAATTTCTCAATATCAAATTTTGCATTTGACATTGAGCTTCTTTGCCACGAACTGGTGGTAGACGTCGAAGGTTGCGTGTCAGCTCCTTTTGGATCAGCCATCCTCGACAACGGAGTGTGGAGTCTGACAACTACAATAACTGCTGGGAGTACAGCAGTCTGATGGCGTGGGGAAGGTTCAGGCAAGTCAAGGCTGCTGCGCGGAAGGCCGGCGGTGTCTGAGCTGCTTCGTGCGACCTTGGGCCAGTGACCTGGTTTGTAGCAGCGAGAACTTGTGGCTGATCGGTGATGATATGGTGCACGATGGTTTGACGGAATGGGCTGGCACAGCAGCACATGACGACCCTGAAACGGACGGATCTGGTACGTATGTTTCTAACCAGACTCTGATACCAATTTGTTAGGATCTAATGAACATACACACAATACACACACGGGAACACAAAGATTTAACGTGGTTCGGCAATTTGCCTACATCCACGGGAGGAACAGATCTTTATATTCAGAGGTTTTAACCTCTACAAGTTTTCTTACATAGGATCACACTACACCACCCTTCTCTCTCTTTCTTATTTTGTTACATAACTTGCAGGTATTTATACTACAAGAGGAGGAGACAAATGGCCTGCAAAGTCTTTGGACGGTTGTGTGAACGGTAGGTTGCGGCGGCTACATCAGGTTCATACTGCAAAAGTTTTTGGACGATTGTGTGAACGGTAGATTGACGAATCTGAAGAATCGGAGTCAATTTTCACAGGGGGACCAAGCTATAGTTCATATAGTGGCTGGGACAATAGTGCAAAGGAGGATAGGCATTGGGTAGGGTAGTTGAGGAGGGGGAGAGGGCAGGGGAAAGTGGTTGCTCATTCTGCTGCCAGTAGGAACAGAGTACACTAGCCGTGAAATTTTCACAAATTTTACCCCTTCTTAAGCCAATTTGGTAAAAGCTCTGTTGGAATCTTCAAATTTACAATCCTCTTACCAGAATTGGAATATACCAAATGAGTGTTAGAAGGCCTAACTCACGTCCTGAAATATCAGGGCACTTAACTTTTCCGAACATATTTGGTAGCGATAATAGCGTGCTAACTTTTGCAGTTTGGTGGTTGTTGATGACAGTAATGGTGTTGGTGCATTGCTCCATGGACAGATCAAGCTTCAGTTTTCAAGCTTCCCTTGATAAAGATACATGAACAGCCATTTGATCCCCATCAAAGTCTGCATTGAATCCCTTACGAACTAATGGATGTAAACAAATAGCATGCCCTTCCACTACAATGGGTTGGAATGCCTGTGTCCCTAATCTATGCAGAGTGGGGCTCTATTCAGCAATACAGGATGCCCCTGCATAACTTCCTAAAGTATTTTCCACACAAGTCTTTTGATTACATTACATGATATACTCCTCTGACAAAAACACAAACTCGCGTATGTAAACCAGGTGATCTATCTGAGCTATATCTCTGAGACGGTTATAAACAATTTAAATATGATCTAACTCTCATATTAAATAAAAAAGAGAAAAATTTTAAATTATATAAATATATTATTATATATTTTAACAGATTATTTCTTGAAAAAAATTAATAATTTATGATATATATTTCTTATATTTGTAATACATATTTTATTATTGTAATTCATTTTTTAGTATGAAGATAATTTCTTGTAAGATAAAATGTGTCTAAACAAAAATTAAAAAAAAAATTAAACACGCATGTTAAACATTTCTAATTTGCGTGTCGGACACTCCTAACGCATGTGTTTGACATATTTAATGCATATGTTAGAGATTTTTAATTATTGTCTTGGATGAAAATGAGACATGGCAAATTAATTTCAAATTTCTCAATAGGGCGCGGTGGGGGCAGAGATGGTTCCCGATCCTCGTCCCTCACCCTAAGCCCTATCGTGATTCCTGTCCCTGACCCTAAACCCCACCTCCATCCTCATCCTTGTTTTCATTCCCACCGAGGATAGAATTTTGAATTTCATCCCTATCCTTGCTATCCTTGACTCCCCCCAACAGATGATTGTCTAACGGCTTTGTAATCTACACATGTCATTAACTTCCATAAATAAAAAGAAGAAAAAAATCCAATTGAAAAAATATGATATTTTCATTTGTAACCAAGCCCAAAATTTTCCTCCATTATTTTTGACACAAAACAATAAAAACATACAAAGAGACTCATATTATGAGCTGGGATTTTGTCTTTCCAGGAAGAATACACTTAAAAACAATTTCAGATGCAATAATGATTCTTCGAAATGAACTCCTCCAGCTATAGGAATGAATGGGACTTGCAGCTAAACAAGCTCAATTCCCGGACCTTTCTTCAACTAGTTTACAAGAGGCCCCTTAGCTCCATAGATGGATACTTCTTGCAAATGGAAACAACATAATATTGCTTCTTTTTTTTTTTTTTGGGATAAGATAAACATATTCGACAAGGATAAAAAAACACATATGGTATCTACAACTTTTCAAAAGAACGGATCTCATCTAGTAATACAGAGTAAATGTAATCATGAGCTTCCATCCTGCCTCCATAAATCTAGGCTTAAGTGTATGACTTAAAATTATCCATAAGGCAACAAGGCCCCGGGTAAACGCAATTCCTAGAAATAAAGATTCTTCTTACACATAATGTACATATTGACGGCCACAATATTGTTAAGAAGGTAAATAAAATAGGATTTTCAACCAGTATATTCATTTGAGAGACACCCTCATCAAAGCACTATAACTCAATATTGTGTGGAATTACACGTTTAAGCCATGCACTGTGCCAATGGAAGAATATATTGCCAACAAGTTAGAAAATTATAGAACTCAAAATATATTTTCTAGGCTAGGCACTACATTCTTTAACTTAAAAGAAAATAAATTCAAGAAATAATACCTTAAGATATAACTCACTTTCAATCACTTTATTTGCATTAATGTAACAGCGGTGGTTAAAAATGTAACATGAAAGAAAACTAAAAGCATTTGAAGTCATGGATTTAAAAGTGTTAACAAATATCACAACATAATAGTAAGTGAAATTAGAAAGTAAGTTAAAGAATATACCCAAGATGTGAAAGCACCCAAGAACCATCGACAAAGTGAGCAGTGATAGCCATACATCCCCTCATTTGGTTTCTAGATGTCCACATATCTGAAGTTATAGCAACATTGCTTTCATTGTTATATACAAGCCTTTCTGCCATCCCTCTCCCTCTTGATATCATAAATGTTTAGAATATGACTCTTAACAGTATTTTTGGAAACATGGTCTGCAAAGAACTTGCAAACCTTATAAATCCAATGTGTTCCACTATAGATAGAGGATATCCATGTAGAATGATGGTCTTTGCAAGTTTTTCTCCCACTCGCTTGATCCAAGTAATATGTTGAAATTTCGCTTTATTGCTTTATTGAAAGCTAGAAACGAGGACCTTTTGTGATGGGTCAACTTTTTGTCGATTTTGACATGTTTTCATGTGATCCAAAAGATACCTGGTCCCATTTTGTGGACCTCCAACAAGCAATTTACTACAATAAGTGCTTTTTGCCTTATCGAGTCCTTGTAACTTCGTAAAATGTTGCCAGACAACACTTCTCTAGATTTCTTTTAGGGTGCAGATGTACCAGACTTAGTTTCTTGTGTTGCAACTGCAGTTGCAATCTCTTCCATTTCATGAACAGTTTCTTGAGTTACAGACTAAGTTCCATGCCTTGAATTTGATTCAGTTGACCTATACAGATGAAATAAAAGAATAAGAAGCAAGAACCAAAATTACATACCAAAGTTAAATCAGATATATGCACTAAATTAGAAAACCAAGTATTCTAATTCAATCAAGAATCAAAGAGGAGAATACGACGAAAACCAAAGATTCTTTTTCACCAAAGAACTTATCTTGTTGGCCTTTTATTGTCTTCTTGGTATGGAGGAACTAGAAATATGTGTGGGATAATTCAGCAATGTGGTTCTGTTCATTGAGCTTTTGATATTTGGTTGAAAGTAAGAAAAGCATTCCATTGGTTAAGTTTAAAATTAATTGGACAAGGTTAACAAGGCTTTCGAATTTGGCGATAATAATATTTACGATTTAGACTCTTGCTCAAGATGCATGAAACAAGAGGAAGCCAAATTTAGTACAGTAAATCAAAGGAATTAAGTAATTCAGACACAATTGCACTTTGCTTTTGTAATCTACAAAAAAGGGGCATCAGCAGTTGAATTCATGGCAACCGCTTTCTTTTGTATAGTCAAAAATTTCAGAGTACCCAACCCATTGAACAAAAAGGGAAAAATTTAAGATCAAAAGGGTATTAAAAAAGCTAAAATAAAAACTCAAACTTTCAAAATACCGAAGGATCCATTAGATTTGTTTGTTTTAAGTTTCCCCCTTTTTATGGAGGATAACACGCAAAAAAATTAGAAACAAGGAAAAAAAACAAGCTAACTTGCGGTGGTTGTCTATAGTAAATATGGTAGCAGGGCGTTGAATAACTTGAAGAGATTGCTCCACGATTGAGTTAACGAAGATTGATCAGAAGAGTAAGAGAGAGGCTGCCAGCTGGAGAATGGAGAGGCCAACCTTCGGCAGGAGAGTGAAGAGTGGAGGGAGTGTCTAGGCGGGTCATAGATGGAGGATTGGAGGGTTGGCTGTGAAATTCACTTTGTGAATAATAGTGGCAATGTGCAGAGATTAGGAAGAATTAGATTAAATAAAATTGCAAATATATCCGTACACACACGCAGACGCATACATATATTAATTAAGGATAAAATAGTAAATAACGATCAGGGTGGGGGCGGGCTCAGGAGTGGAGACTACTCATATCAACCCTGTCCTCGTCCCCAGTATAAACAATGGGATCGAGGATCCCTAGTCAATTACCTTTAACCCCTCCCTGTCGTTTCAATTCAATCGTTCAAGCAATGATTTTTTGATCAAAATATATATCTTCGTCTCTCAACCTATCTGTAATTCGTAATTTAGTGCTCCTAGCCCCAAAACTAGAGGTGTTCAAAAATATCAAAGCGTTTGGTTAATTGATAAAATTTAATTAATTTGAATCAATATTTTACTTAAACAAATTTAATTTAAAAATTAATTAACTAAATTGATATAAACAAATTTTTGATTCAATTGTGATTCTCAATTTTAAAAAATTATAATTAACTAAACTAATACAAAATATATTTTCTATTATTGAAAAAATTATTTATAACAAATAAATGTAACCATAATATTATTATATTTTAAATAATTAATTATTTATTTTTTTATATAATTATAATTATAATTTTTAAAAGTATTTTAAAAAAGTACTATTTTTATATTCAAATTATCATTTTTAATTTTTTAATTGAATCAAAATTTAACCAATAAATAAGTTTTAAAAAAATCAAATTTAAATTTTAGTTGATCGATATTCAGTTAAATCAAATATTTTGATATAATTTTAAATTTTAAAATTTTCAAAATAAAAATTTTGATTTAATTATAATTTTAATTCAACCCTGAACTTCCCCACCCAAAATCCCCTCATTTCATTCTCAACTTTTAATTTAGCACTTAAAAAATCAATTGACCCATCAATTAAATTAAAATATATAATGAAGTGCAAAAATAAAAAAATAAAAAAAATAATATATATATATATATATATATATTTTTTTTTTTTTGTAATTTTGTGATTTGTTAGATTTTTTATTTTATATAATAATTTATAATATTAAAGTAGTTTTTATTGAAATATAACAAGAAATTTTTTAAAATTAATTTTACTATTATAAGTTTGATAAATTTGTAAAAGTATCAAAAAATTATGATTATAGAGTTTAATTTTTATTTTTCAATCTATATAATCTTATAATTTCATACCATAGTTTAATTATAAACATTAATTATCATTTATTTGCTCATTCAATTAGTGATCCAATGATCTAATTCCTTAGGTTAGTGTCTCAACTAAATTTTAATAATTATGCTTTTGAGTGACAAAAAGGAATGAATTAACCAAAAATTTCAGTGTAAATGTTTTCAATCAAACATTTTTCATATTTAGTTATTCATTAATTAATTGATAAATATGAGACAATGTAAATATAAATTCATTATATATATATAT
>JAHOYR010000012.1:7106070-7142998 GCA_023213295.1 Bruguiera hainesii
TGTTCTTGATAGTTTGATAGAACATAAATTGATTTATTTACATTTATATTTATCACTATTACAGAATATGAGGAATTGAAAGTGAGCATTGATGGTATTCATATGAAATTAATACCATGAATTTATATGACATTAAGATTCATATGTAGCAACGCAGAGGATCCTTTGTTATCTTGGCAGTTTTAGACTTGCTATGAGATTGATACTACACATTCAAGGAAAACTGTGAAAATGGATGTTCTTGTGGGGAAGCGAGCATTGTGGTTCTATAGCAAGGCAGCCATTATAGTTCTATTTCTTTCTCCCATCACTTTCATGTTTTCTACAACTTTCACTTTGTTTGAGAGTTAATTTGGTGTGGAAAGGAAATTAAAAGAAATAGAACATGGGAAAAGAAAGATAAAAAAAATAAAGAAATTTATTTTTCTTATTTTGTTTAGAAATAAAATTTTGTAAAAAAATTAATCAGAGAAATTGATGAGAAATTTAAATGACATTTCCAACATATATTTGAATAAAAGCAGCATAATGTAAGATTTTTGAATTATTACCCATGAGAAGTTAAACATTTACCAATGGTAAGTTATGGTTTTTGATTATACCTTAACATGTATTACAATTTTAATAATTCATAATAATAATTTTTTTATTTAACCTAATAATTAGTTTATAATTTTTTAAATATTTTAATATAATTAAAATGTAATTATATGTATTATTTAATTATAATTTAATATATATTATAATTTATTTAATTTATATTAATAATTTTTGTGTATAATTTAAAATTTGTACGATGCATATATCTATAATTAAAAAAATTAAAAAAATAATTTCTGAAATAAATAATCTCAAAATTTTCTTTTTATTTTTTTAAAAATATATTTTTTCTTAAAAAAATATTATAACTAAAATTTTTTTCTTTTTCTTTTTTTAAATTACTCACAAATTTGTTTTTTTTATTTTTTATTTAAATAAAGCATAAAAAATTTAATTCTTAACAAATATAATATACTTAAATATCGTGTAATTATATAAAAATCTACAACTTGTGTGAGATAGTCGGATAAAGATTCCAAGTAAAATAACTACAATTTTGGTGCAGAACCGAATCGAGCTAGATTTAGAGCCATAAGTGGAATCGATGTTGCACATCTGGTTCTAATTAAAACCATGAGAAGGGGCCATCTAGTGACAGTTTGTCTTCTCCAAAGACTAGAACCATAATCGTAATCAAAACCTTAAAAGAATTGAATCAGAATCAAACTGGACCCGATTGTTTCCTAATCGACCTTAAAAGAATTGACCAATTTTATATGAAGATAAAACATAAAAGGAAATAAGGATCATTGTTCCTTTTATAATTATACAAATTTTTGCAAGAAAAGAAAACAAAAAAAAAAAAGGGTGGAACCGATTTGAAGCTGGACCGAAATCGAATCAGATCGGATTGAAATTGACTAAAAATCTAGGATTTTGAAAATGACCCACAAATTAGAACTAAAATAGACCGTGCATGCATGCTTCAGTCCAAGCTCTCCTTAACTGTAAAATTAGAATCAAACCAGACCGAGATCATTCTATAATCACGAAGAACATAGGCAACAGCACTGTAAGGGGAGGCGTGAAGGGGGAAGGAATATTTGTGTAAAACAGGATCCTATACTAATTTATTGTTCACTTTTATGGTTTATTTTTATTTTTGTTCTGTAAATATGGTTTCAGAATTTTTTTTTTATCCTAGTAGTCTTTCAGGCCAGACAAACCATGGCTAAGAACTTTGTTTTCTTTTCTTGAAAGAACTATAGTTAAAAATTTAATATATATATATATATATATATATATATTTTAATATAAAATTTATTTTCTTATTATATAACTTTTTAATAAAAATAAAAAATTACCCTTAAAAATATTTTTTTATAAGAAAACTTTACACCATAAACCTTTTATTAAAGACATAATAATCGATTGTACTTATATAATTTTTACATGTATTATATTTTCTTTCTAATTTTTTATTTTATCAGTGATCTAAAATTTAGAAAGTTTATACCTAATATTCTTTATTTAGTATGAATGACAAGTCACCATATATAATAAGTTGATATAATAACAACATCCAAATTTTAGAGATAATCACAAAAATATAATTTCAAATAACATAAATAAAATAAAATTTTGTTATGCTTCTATAATACTTTTTTTTCTTATGAACTACATTAATGTATTGGGAATAAAAAATGTGATTATTATAAAATATATTTTTAAAATATTTTTTTGATAATTTATTTAGTATTACTAATATAAAAATATTTGATTTCTCTATTAAAAATTTAAAAGATATATTTAATCACAATGAAAATATTAAAGTTTTTAAATTTTTACCATATTAAATACCAAATAAAGTTTTAATAATTTATAAAATATAAGATTGAAGCCTTTGTAGAGTTTTTTTTTTGTTCAATTTACATATAATTCCTTTTATTTTAATTAATTTATATGAATAAAATTATTCATATAAATTTAAATATTTTGATCAATATATATTAAAATTTCAATACAAATAGACATAAATACTTTAAAATAAACATATTAATTCTTAAATATAATTTATACAAATAATAAATATTAAATTGTGTACAATTATATTTTTACTAATCTATTTATAATATTTATAGTAATATTTTTATAATTATTCCAAATATCTTCTGACGGATGCTTAAGAGAGGATTACTATTTATTATCGAAATTATGTGACTTGTTATATTTGAAAATTAGGAGTGCACTTATTACCGTATCTTTTATATTAAGGGCGTATGATATAAATTTGTTTTTTTTTTGTTTTTTTGTTTTTTTGTTTTTGTTTGGTTTTAAAGGCACCCTAAAAGCGAGAGATACCGGTCTAAGAGCTGGCCCACCGAACCAGATTATTAATGATTAAAAATGATTAGTAAAACAAATAAATAAAATAGAATGAAAGGGCAAACGGTGTTGAAATTGGGGAAAGTTGCTGTTCATCGCCGTTGGTGTCGGTTTCCTTTCTTGAATCCCCTGGTTCTTTGGTTCAGAGTTTGAAGTTCAGGAGGAGTCGCAGCTACCAATAGTCTTCCTCCCTGTCCATCTTATCTTCCGGTTGTCAGGACTTTCTCCGTCCGGTTCATCACGCGCGCGGTTTGCAAAGCAAGTACGATCAAACTCCTGCTAGGGCGGCCTTTGAATCCATTGGTTGTCTGTTCCGTTTGCCCAATCGAATCTATTCTAATAAGTTATTCTATTTGCAGCAACGCGGACTGATTGAGATTACTGTAGCTTCGGTTGCCGGTTCTGGCGGTGCCGGTTTGTGCTACGGTGAGGTACGGACGGCTACTTTACGGAGATTTGTTGATCATCAATTGAATTGAATTTCATTTCATTTGTTAGCTGAATGATTTTGTTTTCGATAAGTAATTCGGCGGTCTTTTAATTGTAAGCTGAGAGAAGTTTGCGGATTGAATGAGAATGATGTCTTTGTTTTTCTTTTCTTTTCTTTTTTTTTAACTTGAATTTTTTAATTGTCGAGAATTTTGGTCAATTAGGAATTGGAGCGTTAGGGTTCGATTTTTAAGAGCTTTTTTTTTTTTTTTGTTTTTTCTTTTGCTGATCCTATTCTATTTCTCAAGAGAAAATAGTATTCGGAGTTTGGATGTTTCTGCTTAAAAGCGTCTTTCCCGTGTTTGTGCAAATGTTTCGTTTTGTTCGGTGGTTGAATTTTCAAGTTCTTAGTCTCTTTGCTTTCCATTTCTCGCTGCCTTTGTTCTTCCTTCATGAGTAGATTTTTCGGAATATTGAAGTTGATAGTCAAATTTTGGCGTTTAATTGCTGCTCCAGTTCCTGGCTTTTTCATTATTCTGGTTTAGAATCTTGGGGATGGCTGTTTGAGGATAGCTCTGCTTTAACCATTCATTGTTGAATTCACAGATTTTAGGCCTTCAAAATCCAAGCTGATGCCCAGACATCGCTATTTCGCTATTGCATCACCAAGAAAGCTAGATATTTTCATTGCATGTCATGTTTGCATAAAGTTTAGTGGCTAAATTGTTGCTGATGACCAGGTTTAAAATCTCTTAATTGATTGGTCAGCCTCTGTTTTAGTTTTCCAACTTTCGAGATGCATTAGTTCCCTGGTTTATATAACTGCAGAGTTTGTGGTGTTGTTGCATTATAGTTGTAAGCAGTTAGTCCATGACATGCGACAATGTTTGGCATCCAAGGTCTAACTCCTACTATCGCTTAGATCATTCACCAAGTGTTTAGGAAGTTTAGCTGTGGCAGATTTTTTGATTACATAGTTGGGTATGGCCAGTCATATAAGCTTGGGTGCTCATTAGCTTATAGGTCACTTAGAACATTCACCAAGTGTTTAGGAAATTTAGTTGGGGCAGATTTTTTGATTACTTGGTCACATATGGCCGGTCGAATATTCTTGGGCACCTTATGATTAGCTTATAGGATTTCTGGAATGGTAAAGTCACTCTCTGTCCTGCTTCTGTCTGGCATTTCTCCACTTCTCCATGGTTATTGTCCATAATGGTGATTGCAATGTTTACGCACCTGAACATACATCAAGAGCTCTCTGCTTCACATATTTTGAGTTCATAATTTTGATTTTTAGCTCTAGAAAAATGATCTATCTGATTTCCTCCATTTCAGATGTTATGTGCATTTAAATTGCAAGGAAGATTTACCAGCCTTTGATATTTTTGGCAAGGGAAGGCTCATTTCCCAAAATGCCTTCTCTTCAGCTGTTGCAACTGACCGAGCATGGACGAAGCATCCTTGCTTCAAGAAGGTTTAACTCTTCTGTCGAACTTTGTTTCGTTATATGCAATCAATTAAATATCCTGTGAAAAATGTATATAACCATTGCGTCTGTTGAAACGTGATATATAATAATTAATTCAGAACTTACATGTGGCCTTCTTAATAAGCATTGAGAAAAAAGGGAAAAAAGCAGTTATATCTGTCAGCTAATATATACAATGTTCCACTTTCCCGGCAACCATGAGAGGTGGCTATATGCATGTTGCCGTAATAATGTCTTGATGCTTTCTGATTTTGTCATTTTGTTATCATCCATCCACTATTTATCAGGTTCAGAAACTCATTTACTTGGAGTATTATTGGTTTTTGTTTTTCTTTCTAATGCCTTTTAATATGGTTCTGCTGATTGCCTGTGGTTTTCTTTTTCTCATTCTTATAATTTTCTGTTCCATTTGCGTTATCTCATATGTTGTAACAGACAGATGAAGAAAAATCTTCTGACAGAGGATTGATTTCTCACTATTTTGTACTCTTTGTGACTTTCAAGTTTACTCCTCTGCTTCTATTTTTGATTGGTGAACTATGGCACATTTGTTGTTCAAACAGGAGATCTCTGCTGCTTGCCACTAGTATTTTAGTTGTGGGTGGGACTACCGCATACATTCAATCATGGCGCAGTCATAAAAGTTCTGCTTCTTTTGATCATTACAAAAGGCATGCAGATGATAAAGAAAACGCAGGCAAGCTTGTTACAAAAGGCAGTGAAGTAAAGAAGACTAGACAAAAGAAAGGAGGTTTGAAGTCACTTAAAGTTTTAGCAGCAGTTCTTCTGTCTGAAATGGGCAAAGCAGGTTCAACAAACCTTTTGTCTATGGTAGCCATAGCAGTAAGTTTCTCTCCTTTGTGATTTTAAATATTATGGTTTCAGCATTTCCTTATCCAATCTTTCTAATGGCAAACTGTATCTCTTGATTGTAACAAATGCTGCAGTGGAGATACACCAAATGTTTTAAATAAAGCTTAAATACTTGTATTTTTAGGTGTATAAGGAGTGGTGCTCCCATCCTACTTCATGCATAGCTTCCTTTTTTTTTTCTTTTATTGCTTTTGGGTCAAAAGAAATCATTTACAGGATTTAGGAGTATCACTACTGTGCTTCCCTTTTGTTCAATTTCTTATATTCCTTTTGATCTGATTCTCCGTAGAAGAAGTGGTGTAGCTGTAGAGGTTAATATTTGGTCTGGGTGTTATGCAACATTACCTTTGTGGCCTCAACTCTAAATACAGATGACTTTCTATGAAAGTTCATCTACAAATGCATCATCAACACACTCAAAGTGGTTTTGGCAATAGGTCCCACATCAGGATATTATTGTGAATTAGCAAATCTGTCTTTAGTATGTATTCAGACATTACCGTTTTTTCCTTTTAACCAACTTCCTTGTTATGGGGTGATGCTGGGTTAAATATTGGCCAAAAACATGATGAAAAGAGAAGAAATTTAAAAAAATGAAAAGAAATGAACTGTATCTTTGAGCATCTGCTGCATTAGACACCTTTCCGAATCCTAAGATGTACCAACACAAGGTACACATACATTGCATCATCCGGTTTGATCCAAAAGATCTTTTATCACCTTTTCCCAATACATGAGGCTCCCATGTTATGGGGTCTGGGAAAGGGTTTGATATACGCAACCTTATCCTTGTTTTTCACAAAGAGGTTGTCTCTGTGTTTTAATCACCTTTTGAAGAACAAATTTGCTTCCAAATTTTCTGCAGGTGCTGAAAACTGCTTTGAGCAATAGATTAGCTAAAGTGCAGGGATTTCTGTTCAGGGCTGCTTTTCTCCGACGGGTACCATTATTTGTCCGGCTGATATCTGAAAATATTTTACTCTGTTTCCTTCTGTCAACTATTCATTCTACTTCAAAGTATGTAAGTGGGATTTTGAGCCTGCGTTTCCGAAAGATATTGACGAAACTTATCCATGCACATTACTTTGAGGTAATTGTGGTTATCTGTATGTCAAAGACTATCACTGTGTCTGATTTTTATTTTTTTTGACTATATTTTATTGGATAAGTTTTCATTTTTCATTTTTATTGTTGCCTAACCATTTACTTTTTGGTGTAATTTTGTTCTCTTGGTTAGCCATATGATTAGCATGCTACAAATCCATATCATCCAATGCACTTTCACTTTTATTGATCAAAAGATATTTTAGTTTTTGAGCTTCACTTGAATTTCTAATTTGGTTCCTGCATTCTTGTTTCTTCTAAATTTTCCCACAAAGGCCTGGCTTTATCTCCTTAAGTGTAAGTGCCATTGTGTTGCCTTTTTCTATGAATAAATTTTCTGCCTCCTTTGTTAGTAGCAGGCACATGTTAATTAGTGACAACAGCAAGCTCTTTTGTGTGATTCTCTGATCTAAATAGCATGGGTTCCATAGTGGGTATGAAAAAAGGGGTGCCCAACTCAATAATAGAATTACACAACTTATTTGTTTCCTAATGCAAACCATTTGCAGTGCAAAGCCATTTTTATGTGGAGCTGTTCATGATTTTCCTTTTAGGTTACTGGCTAACAACTTAACATAGCCATGCCAATAATTGCAATATCTTTTGTTTTTGAGCTTTCTTTTTGTCTGTGTGAGTGAGTCTGGTCTAGAATTATCTTTTTTTGGCTTCAGAAAGTACAGGAAGAGCTTGCATTCTAAATTTCCTTGATTCGATAAAATGCTCTAATGACAATTCTTCTACTGCCCATAGCATGTAAAAGTGTGCACACTTATGAGGGAGCCTGGTCTGCAATTATCTTGTTTGCCTCTAGAAAATGCAAGAAGAGCTTGCATGTTAAAATTCTTTGATTCAACAAAAAAGCTCTTATGATTTAAAATTCTTCAATTTGACCAAATGCTCTTATGACAATACTTCTACTGCACATAGAATATTAATGGCTCCCTTATGCATGTTTGTTATGCTCTTTTGCACTTCAACAAGGAAGCAGATGGAGATAATTGGTTTCTAGACAACAATACGATGACAAAAAGTAACATTTGTTGATAAGTTGCATAAGAATACATTTTGGTGCCTTTGCTTAGGCTTTTAATTTTCTGTTCTCATCTCTTTGTTTCTTTTTTTTTTTTTTAATTTGATTTCCAGAACATGGTGTACTATAAAATGTCACATGTTGATGGTCGGATCACTAATCCTGAACAACGAATTGCCAGCGATGTGCCTAGGTTCTGTTCAGAACTAAGCGAGCTTGTGCAAGAAGATTTGACAGCAGTGACTGACTGTCTGATCTATACTTGGCGTCTGTGCTCTTATGCAAGCCCAAAATACTTGTTTTGGATATTGGTGAGTGTTTAACATAAGTCATAACCATCATATGCATAGGAGTTCTTGTTGTCTCTGACATTTCTGTGGAAATTGTTTTCAACATGATGGCTAATAGCATTGTCATGTTACAGTCATAACACTGCAGTCTTTCATTTGCCACTTGGCATGTGTTTTTGTTTTTCAGGGTTATGTACTGGGAGCAGGAGCCATGATTCGAAATTTCTCGCCAGCCTTCGGCAAACTAATGTCCAAAGAACAACAATTAGAAGGTGAATATCGGCAACTTCATTCACGTCTGAGGACCAATGCAGAAAGTATAGCATTTTATAGTGGAGAACATAGAGAAGAGTTTCATATTCAACAAAAGTTTAGGGCTCTGATTCAACATCTGAGGGTTGTCCATCATGACCACTGGTGGTTTGGCATGATTCAAGACTTTTTGGTGAAGTATCTCGGTGCTACTGTTGCTGTTATTTTGATTATTGAGCCCTTCTTTGCCGGCCATCTTAAACCCGACCCTTCAACACTGGGAAAGGCAACAATGTTAAGCAATTTAAGATACCACACCAGTGTCATAATATATCTATTTCAGTCTTTGGGAACACTTTCTATAAGCTCAAGGCGACTTAGTCGTCTCAGGTATTATTTTAATCAAGACTGTATCTGGCCTTACTACTAAGAGAGAAATATGTAGGACAGATATGCAAGCACAATCCTGCTTGATTCTGGTTGTCTTCTGATCTAGCAGTTTTCTTTTTGAAACTACAGTGGTTATGCAGATCGTATTCATGAATTAATACTCATATCCAGAGAGCTAAGCAGTCATGATAATTACTCTCTGCAAACAAATGGAACCAGGAACTACTTTAGTGAAGCTGATTATGTGGAGTTTTCTGATGTCAAGGTACTTGAAATTATGGATTGCTTATACTATGTTGTTTTATTTGTATGCATTCTATGTACTTATGGTACTGCCTCCAGGTTGTCACCCCTACTGGGAATGTTTTGGTTGAAGATCTGACTCTAAAAGTTGAACCAGGGTCTAATCTGTTGATTACAGGTAGGCTTTTTAGCTTAAATAGTACCTATATTTGACATTGTCCTTTAAAATATTCTTGTGAATTTGGCTATGTCCTCTTACAATAGTCTTTTACATTGTTACTTGGGTTTCTGTTCCTTATTATTGGGGTAAGTCTCCCTTTATTTATTCCTCTAGTTGACCATCAGTTTTTCCTGGTGATAAGAAGGTGTTGTATGAAATTGGTGCACTGTTGTCTCCATTATTGTAAAAACTTGGCATAACACCTGTGGGGCAGCATCTCTTGGATGGTTGTGCTGGAGTTTCTTATCTATGTTTTGTTTTGAAAATGTAGTTTTGAATCCAGAAAAAAGTTTCATGTTGAATATCTAGTTTAATGACTCATCTCATCTAAATTTAATGAGGCAATAATCTATCTTTAATTAAAATGGATTCTTGTAGCTTACTGGTTAAACTAGGTAGAAAAATGTGGATGACACTTGTGGGAATGCCCTTTTATTATAGTATGTGATAAAGTGTGTGCACATGGCTACATCAATTACTCTTTTGTGGGTCTTTCTGTGATCATATTTAATGATCTTTTCTTTGCATATACAATTTCTTTGCTTTATTTCCTTTGGTGATTGTGGATTTATTAATTTTAATGACAACACTTATTTTGTTATATATGTGTTTATGTGTTGATTTATTCAAGCATTACCTTTGTTCATTTCTTATTGCTGAAGGTCCAAATGGCAGTGGGAAGAGTTCACTTTTCCGAGTTCTGGGAGGCCTTTGGCCAATGGTATCTGGCCACATTGTGAAACCCAGTGTTGGTTCTGATCTCAACAAGGAGATTTTCTATGTGCCACAAAGGCCCTATACAGCCGTAGGCACACTGCATGATCAGTTAATTTATCCCCTCACTGCAGATCAAGAGGTTGAACCACTCACCCACAGTGCAATGGTGGAACTGTTAAGAAATGTAATAATCTCATCCTTTTTTATGCTCAATATCATCAGGAAAATACATATGGTTACTTATGTGATTGTATAGTTGTGGAAAAAAAAAAAAAGAAACTTTTATGCAGTGTGGATGGCTATATTGAAAGTTTTTGTGGCCCATATAGGTTGACCTTGAGTATCTATTAGATCGTTATCCACCCGAGAAAGAGGTTAATTGGGGTGAGGAACTTTCCCTGGGGGAGCAACAAAGGTTGGGGATGGCCAGACTGTTTTACCATAAGCCTAAGTTTGCAATTCTTGATGAGTGCACTAGTGCTGTAACAACGGATATGGAAGAACGTTTTTGTGCTAAAGTTCGAGCTATGGGAACATCTTGTATAACGATATCTCATCGTCCAGCTCTGGTTGCATTCCATGATGTGGTTTTGTCCTTGGATGGAGAAGGGGGCTGGCATGTTAACTACAAAAGGTTGGAGTTGAGTTGGTAATTTTGCTTTGCTCATGTCTTCTGCATGTTTAGTAGTGGATAATAGTTTATTTGAACACATTATACTTCAGGAATGATCTTCCAGCCCTAACTGAATCTGAGAATGCTAATGTACGGGCTTCTGAGACAGTTCGTAGAATTGATGCAATGATGGTTGAACAAGCATTTACTGCAACTAAGGTACAAATGTTCTCAAATTCTTGTTGCCAAAGTGGATTGGTTGTGTTTGATTTGGTGTGTTTTACTTGGTCTGTGATTTGTGGTGACTTATATAGGACTCAACAATCTCAAATACAAAAGTGCAGTCATATATTTCAGAAGTTGTAGCAGCTTCTCACAACATAGGTCATAATATTCCATTGCCTATTGTTCCACAACTCAAGAAGACTCCAAGAGCATTGCCCTTAAGAGTAGCTGCTATGTCAAAAATACTGGTATGTCCAGATTTCTCAATTGAAAGGGGACTTCTCTTTCTCCAGACACTTGTGGTAGGAGCATTGGCAGATGTTATGTCTTTCTATTGGGGAATGTTCTCACAAATTTATTGTTGGTTTTGAACCTCTTTTGACATTCCCGATCTTGCCCACCTATTAAAAGTATGAAGCTCTAATTGTCAAAAGATAAGATATTTTTCATGTTGTCACATGGACTTCTATTTTGCTTTAATGTTGTTAATCAAATATTATCTTCTTGCTCACCAAAAAAGCTATCTGTCATTTACCTGTTGTCCTCAGTATATAAACCTCTGTTGATCTTTTCACTCCCTGTGCTTTAGATACCAACAGTGCTTGACAAACAAGGTGCACAGTTACTTTCAGTTGCTTTGCTGGTCATCTCCAGGACATGGGTTTCAGATCGGATTGCCTCATTGAATGGTATCAGTGTCTAGCTTTGATTTTGTGCACCTGATAATCTGAGGGCTATTGTTCTTATTGAATGCACCAATTTTTCACAGGCACCACTGTGAAGTATGTTTTGGAGCAGGATAAAGCATCGTTTATTCGGTTAGTTGGTGTTAGCATTCTTCAAAGTGTTGCATCTTCTATCATCGCACCATCATTGAGGTAATTTATATGGTCTATTTGACTTGAAAAGAAGCTCAGTATATTTTGGTATATGTTGATTAATTAAAAATGGCTGTGATTCTTGCAGTGTGCAAGTCTTTTGATTGCTTATCATTTGTTTTCCTGTAATATTTTGAGGAAAGTAAAAATTTATACTTATTTGTCTTCTTACCTCTTATTTTGAGTGGAGGACCAAAGCTGGTGCAGTTGTGGAAAACCTGTTCTTATTGCAAAAATGTTCCAATAATGTTAATATTTTCCTTGTGTTTCAGGGTATTTTTGTTTTTTTGTTTTTTGTTTGCCAGGGTGGGTGGTGGGGGGTGGGGAGGGGGAGAGATGAGAAACTGGTGGCTGTTAAATTAAATTAGGCCAGCTCCAACATACAGATGCTTTAACTTTTGAAATTACAAATTGGCCCAATAAGTGAGTACTTTGGCCTTGGCTGAGATATGATTGATCAATTGCAATGTGGAGTCCTTTTGTGTTCTTCTATCCCATTGGGAATTTTGTCTGTGGGCACTTTTCTGTTAACATATTTTCTTGTCCTTTACTTCATGTTTCTTTTTTGTTGTTAAGAAGTCTGTTCTTATGGAAGATAGTCTGCTGCCTGAGGAATGAGTAACTATTTACTTGTGGGATCTCAATCACCTTTTCAATTGGGTATGGTATTGTCCTGGAGAAGTTGGTACATTGGTTACAAGAATTATTTTTGTCATTTATTGCTTCAGTAGAAACTCTCGTCATTATTTTGCTTCTTCAATGTCATCAATTTAATTTTTGCTGCAACTAGTTACAAATACTGCAGTACTTAGCTCTTTATGCTGTGATGCAGTAGGTCCATGATTATGGTTATGTTGCTCTATTAATAAACTTCTTGGCAAACAATGTCAACAGGCACTTGACAGCCACGCTAGCTCTTGGATGGCGAATTCATTTGACTCAACATCTATTAAAGAATTATTTGAGGAACAATGCATTTTACATGGTAATCCTGCTTGTAGTATTAGTGTTTATTGCTTGTTGCTTAACCTCCCACAATTTTTCTGTGTTTTTTGCTTGGTACATTTTGCAAATTTGAGTTTGTATCATCTTTTTTCTTTTGTGCAATTGATTGTTGATTTAGCCATCAACAGTTCTGCTGCATCACAAATTGCTTGTCTCATAGGTCTTTCACTTGTCGAGCAAAAATATAGACGCAGATCAGAGAGTAACTCATGATCTTGAAAAGTTAACAACTGACTTGTCTGGGTTGGTAACTGGAATGGTAAAGCCATCTATTGACATACTATGGTGAGTATTTGTATCATTCTAACAAGTTTTTCCAATGCTGCCACCCCTGTTCATGGCCTCCAGTTCCTTCTACATTTATGGAAATACTTATCGCATTGTTCAACATGGAAGGTTTACCTGGAGAATGAAGCTTTTAACAGGTCGAAGGGGAGTTGCTATATTGTATGCTTATATGCTGCTTGGTCTGGGTTTTCTGCGGACTGTTACTCCTGAGTTTGGTGAACTGGCTGGTCGAGACCAACAACTTGAAGGAACCTTTAGGTATTCTGAAATCTAGCTTGTCTTCAATATTATGTGATCATATACAGATTTGTACACTGTTGTGAGACCAAAAGAGACATCCTAGAAGTTAGAAGCTGTGTTTTGCTGTAAAAGTTGCCTTGGCATTTGAGTGCTAAAGTTATCTTTGTCATTCATGATTAGGTTCATGCATGAAAGACTGCGTACACATGCTGAATCTATTGCTTTCTTTGGAGGTGGTGCAAGAGAAAAAGCCGTAAACTACTTGAACTTTATTTTTTTTTGGAAGATCATCAATGTGCTTGTGATTAACTATTTTCTTTCTTGGGTTTTGACCATTGACAATTCCCATTTCCATTGTTATGCAGATGATTGACTCAAAATTCAAGGAACTTATTCACCATTCTTTGCTATTTTTAAGGAAGAAGTGGTTGTATGGTATACTGGATGATTTTGTTACAAAGCAACTCCCACATAATGTGACTTGGGGTTTGAGCTTGCTGTATGCCATGGAGCACAAGGGAGATCGAGCCATGGTCTCAACTCAAGGTATAGATTAGTATGACAATTAACTTGAGCTTCACCTCTCTCTCTCTCTCTCTCTCTCCCGATGCTTCTTCCCCACCCTCTAAGCAGTTCTAATTTGTTTAGGTGAGCTGGCACATGCTTTGCGTTTCTTGGCATCTGTTGTCTCTCAAAGCTTCCTAGCATTTGGAGACATCCTGGAATTGCACAAGAAGTTTCTTGAGCTATCCGGCAGTATAAATAGAATTTTTGAGCTTGAAGAGCTTCTAGATGCTGTGCAATCTGGTATATCTTCTACAATCTTGGACTATTTAATTTATTCAACAAAATTTTGGTTTTTAGAATTATAATCTCATTTCTATTTCCTGTGCATAGTGGGTGAAAGAAATTCTTCTGATTTGATTCAATGAACAAATCAAATTAACAACTATTACAAGAATTTTATGATCTTAATGCTAGTTTTAACTCTAGTTGGGTACCTGCAGACTAAGGGAACATTATCTTAGCTTGTTTTACTTGTTCATTGAAATACATGTATAGTGTAATGGGAGCTGTATTTGTGCATTTCTGTACCTGAAATTCATTAAAATGAAGGTTATGGGGATTCTGTATTTGTAAGATAGCCTAAGTGTTACTGGATAAATTATGCACTGAGGTTTGCCTCAAGTCTTTCCTTTCCATTTGTTTGAGGAAATTGTTGCATTCCTCTCTTTAATTGTTTTTTCATTCTCGGTGTGCATTCCACAACATTGAGGTTTTTTTGATTGTGCTGAGCTTAACTCACTTGAAGGGGGTTCCCCCCTTTTGCAACTGTTACCCTCATTTCATTATCATGGAAGCTTCAGGGCCTCCGCCAAATCCAAAATGTGGTTCTCTGGAACTATGTTTGACTATGTCCGACAAAGATTCCATAAGCAATAGACTTTGCATTAACACAATGGACTTGGTGAAGTGGTAGAGCCCAAATATCATAACATCATTTGACACAAGATATGGATTTCTGCTTCTCATAGCTTATTTCCAGAAGAAAATTTCTTGATAGCGGAGGTAACAGAGCATAAAATTGCAAAGTGATTTTGGTTGGTGAAGATTTCACTGCTTATAATGACCAGCCCACCATTACTGCCCTATCACAGGAAAAGAAAAGAGAAACAAAACAAGGAACAATCCTTTTTTGGTTCTCTTTTCTCTGTGTCTCATACTAGATAAACTGTCAATGTTTTTACTTATAATTACTCTCTTGCATTTGTTTGGCTTTTTCCCAATTTTGTGACCTAGACATTGTACAGTTGGTCTAACAAAGTTGGCGTACATCCAGGGGAACCCTTGACTGATAAATTACCTTCACCTAATGAAAATGAAGTTGACTCAGAAGACATCATTTCATTTGTTGAGGTTGATATTATTACTCCAGCACAGAAACTGTTGGCGAGGCATTTGACATGTGACATTGTACAAGGGAAAAGCCTGCTTGTCACTGGTTAGCAAGCATTTTTATATATATATATATATATATTTGACTTGTAGTTGTGTCATATTCAGTGTTTCTGTAGCTTTCAATGCTTATTCTAAGTTATGCTTGGCCTGCGTGTCAATTGTTAAGGTCCAAATGGGAGTGGGAAAAGTTCTCTTTTCAGAGTGCTAGGAGGTCTATGGCCAACTGTAAGTGGACAGCTTATTAAACCATCTCAACGTTTTAGCAAGCAGTCTGGATCTGGTTGTGGGATCTTCTATGTTCCTCAACGATCATACACATGCTTAGGAACCTTGAGAGATCAAATCATATATCCTCTCTCCCGTGATGAGGCAGCCATCAGGACATTCAAGCTGTATGGGAAAGGTGGAATTTTTGCACATTTTAGCTTTATATTTTAAAAGTTTCAAAATATCAATGTGTCACACATGTTTATCACAACTAGCAAACATTTTCATGGGTTGCTAGCATGTAGACCTACATTGATAGATGTGTGTATACACATATACTTACTTAGGAGCAATGTCTCTGAATGTCTCTTGATTGTTAAATGCAGAAGATACACGACCTCGATTGGTCCTTGTACCACAAAATTATCAGGAAGATACTGTAATAACCTTCATAGTGCCCTCCCTCTCTGTGGTTACCTAGGTTCATCCAAGGACCATTTAAATTTAAGTTCTGTTCAGTGTTTTTTATTTGGTTTTCCAATAGCTCGACTGCAGATAGATGTTATTTACATTCATAAGTCACACCAATGAGACAATTATTAAGGAGCCTTTTCCTTTTAAACAAAATTTCGTTTATAATTGTATTCCAGCTTTTTTTTTTTTTCTGAGATTTACCTTCTATATTTTATCATTTGACTTGGGATTACATTTGCTTGGATTTCCAGGTGAAAAATATGCCAACCCTGCAATCATTCTGGATACTCATTTGAGGACTATTCTGGAGAATGTCCGACTGAACTATCTTTTGGAAAGGGAGGAAGGTGGTTGGGATGCTAATCTCAATTGGGAAGACATTCTCTCCCTTGGAGAACAGCAGAGATTAGGCATGGTAAGTGAAGCTAATCTGTGCCTCTTTGAAATTTTTAGTGTTTAAAGAGGCACATTTCTGTAGTATATAGAATTGGATTTCTCCGCTTTTTAACACTTACGTGTTTTTGGCCAGGCACGCTTATTCTTTCACAGGCCCAAGTTTGGTATCCTTGACGAGTGCACCAAGTATGCTATTGAATCCCATATTATTATTGTGATCACCAAATTACTACTTCACTCAAAGACTTATATAACTGAAGCATGGGCTAAAAGGCAGTTCCCTTGAACTTCCTTTTAGAAACCTGAAACTGTCAGACAATAATGTTTGATGTCAGCCTGATTCATGCAAAAAAATGGGACAAAAAAAAGTGTCAACCTGACCAGAGACTTATAGCTGTCTTGTACATTACCATCACACCCAACATTAGCATTATTATCCTTGTAAGAAACCTTGCTGGTAACATCATTTTATCTTATTAATTTATTCACTTTAAACCTGCAGTGCTACGAGCATTGATGTTGAGGAACAACTTTATAGGCTTGCTAAAGATATGGGAATCACAGTTGTTACCTCCTCACAAGTAAGCGATTCTCTGACTATTTCGCATTGAATGCTTAACTTATCTTGTGTCTTTTGCCCGTTGTTGACCAGTAAAAAATGATATATTCATATCCTACAAAGTAGTTGTTTGAGCTCTATATTTTTTATCCTTGCACTTTTCTCTGATGGTGTTATCTGTGTTTTTATATCCCAGCGGCCTGCTCTAATACCATTTCACTCCATGGAATTACGGCTTATTGATGGTGAGGGTAATTGGGAGCTTCGTGCAATAAAGCATTAAGTTTTGTGTTAGCATGTGGGAATTGCCCTTCTGTGATCATAAAGACGGGACAGTGCTGGGGTTGGCGACAACCATTCTTCCTTGAGGCAGGAAGTGGTTAATTTGCTCTATCTGCTAGATGGATTACATGGCTGATTAGGCTGAATTTAGCCATACATATACATCTGATTTTGTTGATCTTACACAGCAACTGTAGTTATATCACTCAAAATGTCAGCAGGGATAGAAAAGAGAAGATCACACTAGTATTATCGCAGAAAATGGTGAAATCAGGATTGGACAATCGAAACAACCATACAAACATGTTACCATTTGCGTAGTATAGTGAATCCTTCATGTACAGGATACCTGTTTCTTCTCCTCTCTCTTTTCTTTATTTTCTTCTTGGGGATGGAGAGTTGACAGGGTGTAAGGGGAGAGAGACTGTTATTCTTTTGGGCTGACATTTGAGATTATTGAGCCCGTTAATATTGTAAAAACTGAAATTGCATTAGTTTTCTGAATTGACCGTAACAATAAAATTGCAGTTAAGAGATTGCAGATTAGCGTTTTACTGTTTTCTAAAATTCTTGTTTTCTATCGTATTTTGTTTTCACCTGAGC
Organism: Bruguiera hainesii; assembly: GCA_023213295.1. NCBI lineage: Eukaryota > Viridiplantae > Streptophyta > Magnoliopsida > Malpighiales > Rhizophoraceae > Bruguiera > Bruguiera hainesii. The sequence goes on from JAHOYR010000012.1 coordinate 7,123,765, forward strand.
GCTTTTTTCTCTTCGTTTTTCTTTTTTCTTCTTTTTTTTTATTTATTTTTGGGTGAGAAAGGATGGAAAATTATATTAATTATTTCATCAATAAGAGAGAATGGTGAGGCTCTAAATTCCGAGGCCAAAACTCTCATGTCCTTAGCCAATTGGCCTACAACTGAATCTAAACGGCACAAAAAAATTTCTCGCGCTTTCTGTACTGCAACCCGAATAACTAAGAGCTCTGAAACCCGAGTGGGCGAAGTACCATTAATTCCTCTGGACATGGCTGACACCGGTGCTCCTCTATGATCGCGGAAGGTGAGACGCATGCCTCCTATTCCCTGTCCAATCGAAGCATCCGTGTTAACTTTTTTTGATCCTTCTTGCGGCGGAGTCTAATGCACATCTTTGTGTTCAACTCGATTTAACTGTGAGAGCTCCCATTTCGTGCTTGTGATCATTGTATAGCTTAAGAGCCCATCTCAACTATCACGCTGGGCTCACCTGCTCTTCCTTCCATGATTGGCAGATTGCGCGCAGACCACAGTGCCAAAGCGAGCATGACAAGCAAATCGACAACCTCGACTCCGTCATTATTCGGCAGAGAAGTGGAACATTCCGGGCAGATCATTCGACCTTCTCTCCCTTAATCTTAAACCAAGCGGGCTCAAAAACCAAACCCCCTCCGCCCAAGAACATTGTAGTAGAGCATGATCAATTGTTTCGAGGCCCTCCCCACAGTCTTTAATCCTTTGCCGACCAGATTCGCATTCGTGGGAAGGAAGCCTTTACGTGCTCTCCACATAAAATGTTTGACTTTGTCGGAAACATTTAAGTGCCAATTATTATTTATTTATTTTTTCCATCCTCTCAGCACAAAACGATGACGGACAGGACGCTGTAGCCTTGCAAGATGAGAGGTGGATTTGGCACTCCACTGTATGGTTGTCCATGCGGTCACAGTGCTAGATTCGCTTGTCCTCTAGACCACGACAACTCAAAAAAATCGCGGAAGCCTCCCAAGGTAGAAAATGTTGCTTTACAATATTTCACGCCACCACCTGGTATCCCCTTCAATCAGTGCAGCTACCATTTCTGAGACAAGTTGCACCTTAGGACATGGGACTTTGAACCCATTATGGTTGGTTAGCCATATGGATCCTCCTCCCATATATTGACCTTCTTCCCGTCTCGATTAGCCAGCGAAGACCTGCACGGACCAATGAGCGAGATTCCACGATACTCTGCCAAGTGTAGCTTGGGTTGGGTCCCCTACCAACTTCCAGGAAGAACTCCCTTGGTTAATAACAAGCGTCGAGAATTCTGGCCAGCAAAGAGCTTTCGCAGAACACCAGCCGCCATACTTGTTTAATCAACGTCGCTAGATTAAACTCATAGAAACCCTGAAAGCCCAATCCGCCCTCCGATTTTGCTGTTAGTCATTTTGTCCCCAAGATGACAAGTGTATTTTTCTCTGCGAGCATTTCAGGATCTAAAAATATGCTAGATCAAATTCAGTCCCCTGTTGCTAATGATTCAGATATTTCAGACGGTGAGTTTGATGAAGACTTTCCGGTAAGAGGGACCAAGTCTTTCACAGATGTATACGAGAGAAGCAATGTTGCGGCATTGGAGTCAGCAGACTACTCTGAAGCTTCTCAATCTACAGATTGGAAGCAGGCTATGCAGGAGGACATCTTGGCTACTGAAAGAAACCAGACTTGGTTTTTGGTGGAAAGGCCTCGAAACAAGAATGTGATCGGTGTTAAGTGGATCTACAGAACAAAACTAATTGTTGAAGTTTTTATAAATAAATTAAAACTAAGGCTGGTGGCAAAGGTGTTATTCACAACAATTTAGAGTCAATTTTTCGGGTACCTTTGCACTAGTGACAAGACTTGACACTGGCAAACTCCTTCTATCTCTTGGTAATTCGCAAGCCACAAGAGATGGAGAGGGACGAGGGAGAATTGTAGAATCTGTGAAGATTGGGGGAATAGAAAATGGAAGGAGAATTGGGGCTTTCTCAAATTTATGATGGTTAGTATATTGAATGTGCGCGGCTTGGGGAAAGCATCTAAATGCAGAGCAGTCAGAAAATGGCTGGCTAGAATAAAGCCTAGCATGGTGCTACTTCAAGAGAAGAAGCTACAAAATTTTCGGAAATTACTTTAAACCTGATATGGAAATTGCGAGGGTCTCAGTTCTTGGCTTCTGATTCAATTGGTTTAGCCGGCAGCCCTGCTTTGCTGTGGGATGGATGTTTTTTCCAGTCACAGGATAGTCTTATTCATAAAAGGTACATTCTGGCCAGAGGCTTGTTTCATCTTTATGCTCATAATGCGTTGGGTGATCAAATTATATTATGGGATGAGTAGTGTGCTTTGAAAGATAGATTTGCAAGCCTTTGGTGCTTAGGTGGAGACTTCAACGTAGTTCTTGATGATAGCCAAAGAATTAGAGAATCGAATGATAGGCGGGCTATGGAGAAGTTAAATGAGTTTGTGAATAATTTTGAACTCCTGGATCGGCCAATGATAGGAAGAAAGTTTACTTGGTGCAACTTCACAAGAAAGCCAGCTCTAAGTCGAATTAACCGGTTTTTAATTGACCTGGATTGGTTCTGCAGGGTGGCTAATTTCGAACAATTGGAGGGGGGCTGAGTGGGAGGTTTTAGGGAGATGTTGCTCTAAGGAGATTTGAAGAATGAGTTTCTTCTGCCATCTGTCGGTCAATATGGTTAGCCAAAAATGAAGCAGTGTTTGAAGGCAAACAATTTTGCTTAGAGAGGATTTGTAACATGGTTAGAGTGAGATTGATGTGGGGGGGGGGGTCAAAGCCAAATTGGCTAATGGCTCTTATACAACAAATGACTTATACTGAATATAACTGAGTTAGTGGTGGCGAAAAAGAAGAGAAGGAAAGTTGTTCGGTGGCAGCCCCCTCCTCGGTTCCAATATAAATTCAACATGAACAGTGCCATTATAGTAAGTGTAAGACCGGCTGTAATAAGGGGGGGGGTGCTCCGTGACCATGAGGGCGGCTAAGGTGGCTATTCTCTAAAGAGGCTGGAGTTGTGTCCCTAGAGGTGGCAGAATTAATGGCAATCCGAGAGGCTATTGGTCTTTGGAACTAGAGGAATCAAGCTACAATTACTAAATTAATTATGGAGAATGATCCTAAATTTGGCTATTGAGTGAATAACTAATAAGGGAAAGAGACCTTGGGAGCTTAATTCATTGCTAACAGACATTGATAGAATGTACATTGGTGAGTTGCAGTACATCTTCAGCCCATGAGTAACTAACGGATTTGCAATTTTTGTTGGCAGAACTGGGAATAGGAAGGAAGGCGAGTCATATGGCCTGGGTGTAAGAAATTCTTTTATGGGAGACACAAGCGCTTGAAATACAGAGTGCTGGCCATTTCATGCTCTATATATATTGTAGCTATTAGGGAACATTTTGCTTTACTGTACAACATTTCTATGGGCTGGTTTCTTGATTAGAAACTAATTATGAATAAAATGCTCCAGCAATTCAAAAAAAGAAAAAAAAAGAAAAATCATTAAAAATGCAAAGGAAATTTTAAAAAATCCAACCAAATAAAACTCCTTCAAATTTCAATGATTTAAATAAGGAAATTATCATTTCAAGCTCTAATCAACGGATTGTTATACTTTTATGATTTTTATTTTTTATTTTTTTAGTCTATCGGAATACTTAGTAGACCCAAATTTACAAATAGTGGTACATCTCACATTACTTCCAGGTTTTGACCATGAAATAGTGTTTCCGCACAATACAAAATATTCCCTAGAGAAGCAAATCACAAATATTTCATCTCCACTTATGCGCAAACCAGGAATCTTTAATAACGTGCTCTATGTGCTAACACCTTTTTAATATATATATATATATATATATATATATTGTGCTACAATCTCACTAAAATATTTTTGTTTTCAGAATTTTTTTTCGGAGTTATTTGTATAAATTTTTTTTCTTATGAAAAAAAATCTAGTCCCCACTCATTTTAAAAGTATTGTTTTTTTTTAATAAAACAAACTATTAATTATAAAACAAGAAAAACAAAAAGAAGAAACAAATATGTAAGTTTTATTTTTTAGAGAGTTTATGTCGTAAATTAATGTACTGGTAAAAGTGGATATATGCAAGATGTCATAGGGGGAAAAAAAGAAAAACTATAACTCATAATTTTTTTTTTTAACTTGTCGACTGTGGGGGATAAAAAATTGAAGCTCAAAATTCAGTCCGATCCAATCTCAAACCCAAAATTTCTTATAATAAACATTAAAAAAATTGAAAAAAATCAAATTATATTTGATGGTTACTTATATATATAAAAAGATATATTTAATGAAATAAATAAAAAAAATTATTCAAAATTTCAAAACATGAAAATTTAGAAGGAATAATTGTTATATTTATTTTTTATAACAACTAATATTATTGTTCTAATTTTTTTATACACATATATTTTAACTTTCTTCAATTTTTTCTCAATTTGAACACAATGACTAAGAATAACAACAAGAAAACTAAATAAGTATAGGTCATTATTTTTTTTTTAAAATAACTTATTAAAATATATAATATTTATATTTATATAATTTAAAATTTACCTTTTATTCGATATAAAATGTGAGAGTAATTTTTCAGTGTCTAACTTGTCTGTGTGCACATATAACCCATTCGAGACATACTGACCCTTTAAAATTGCAAAGCCTAGTCTATTTGGTAAATCGGCAAATGAGTCTACCAAAGCTTTCCAAAAGGCAAAGCTAGAAACGGAGAAAAAGATGATCGAAATGGGCAGGCTAAGGTCAACTGACCGAAGCATATGTGCAACTGGCGGTGGAAGATGGCGATGGTGGTGATCGGAGAAAGGTCCTCATCTGGTGCGAACGTTTGCACAAGCGAATGATCACTACATCCGCTAAGATTGAATAAGATTTAATCGTACAGAATGATATTTTATACAATAACTAATTGAGTCATCTGGGTGTGCAAACATTTGCACATTATCCCTTCCTGCGGAACAATTGGTGATATTGAGAGAATAGAGTGGGTGACAGGCCAACATGACTGACCCACCACCCCCACCACCACCAGCAGTCCACCGTTACCCCCCTCCCCACCATATCAACGCTAACAGCCAAAATTACCCAACCACAGCATTGGACTAACATGCCCACAAATAATTTATTAAGTTTTATTACGCTAACAATGCAATAAAAAAGTGCGAGAACGCATGATTCGTCTAACAGTTTATATATATTTTTATTCTTATTTTCAAATTCAGTAGATGTTTCACTGTATTCTACTAAATTTTTCTGTAATCTCCGTAATTCTGACCCCACACATGAAAAAAGTGCATGCAAGCAAGGGAAAATTAGGTTTAGGGGTTATTACCATTTAACTAATTTGACAAATGGGAACCACTTTCTTTCCTGTATGGTTGCCTTTGCCCACTAACCCTTACACTACAAGCCGTTTCCTTCTATGTTCTTTTCTCTCAAATGCCTACTGTTTCTTTCTCTTCGTTTTGGCATTTCCCTTTCTAATGCTAGTGGCCTCTCCCTACGTATTGCCCTTGTGCTTTAACATGTTTGCAAGTCGTAACAGTCAAACAAAGGTAAAAAAATTTGTTTAGCATGGAGAGAGATGGATAGGGAGACAAACCAAGAAGACCCATCTCCTCTCCCTAGCATTAACACTATCAACACCAAAGAAGAATCTATAAGAAATCCTTTTGCTAGTGGCGGCGGCGGTGCCCTTGGCAGTGATAGGCTCAAGAGAGATGAATGGAGCGAGGGAGCGGTTTCAAGCTTGCTTGAGGCCTATGAAAGGAAGTGGATACTCAGAAACCGAGCAAAGCTGAAGGGCCATGACTGGGAAGATGTTGCACGGTATGTTTCTTCCCGTGCAAACAATACAGAGTCACCAAAGACGCAAACTCAATGCAAGAACAAGATTGAGTCCATGAAGAAGAGGTATAGATCAGAGTCCGCCACCGCAGATGTCTCATCTTGGCGTTTGTACGAAAGGCTTGACCTTTTACTTCGTGGAGGCTCCGCAGCAGTGATACTGCCACCACCACCGCCACAGCAGCAACAACCATCTCTTCCAGAGGCCACCAGTCCTTCTCTGATGCTGATGGATTCATCTCCGATGGCCGCGCAACCATGTGTCCCTTCTCAGGCTCCTCCGTCTCCTCCACCTCCTCCTTTAGCTTTTGGAGCTGCACAGAACTCACATGGGTCGAATGGTGTTGATAGGGAGGCAAAGGTGAGTGCAGAATTAGGCAGCTGTATTAATTTTGCATCTTTTGCTCCTTTTAGCAAATCTTAATTCTGTAAATTGAATTAGGACAACACTCTGTGTTGTACCCATTATTGTTCATGTGAGCAAGCAGTCTGTGTTAGTGGTCAACTTGTCTCACAGGTGATCTTAATTATGGACCATAAGATTTCTGAGATGCTTTAATTTTTTAAGCTGAAATTGCTTATCCCAGAGATGTTGACATCAAGCTTACACATTAAATTTAATGATTGAAACCTCTAAGTAGCTAGCAACCATAAACTGACTACATTTCACAACAAGTAACTGGCACATCTCTTGGAATTCAGATAAGTATGCCATTGTTTGCTCCAATTTATAAAGAATCCCATATCGTGTCCCCTAGGAGTGCAGGCATTAAGAATCTGGGCTAAATTACATAGTATATTATTGAATTCACTAGAATAGGACTCAGAATTTTGAAGAATGGAGGAGGATTACTCTGTTATCTGGTATAGGCCCAATCCACTTTGCAAAGATTACAAGAACCCAAAAAAAGATAAAAAAAAATGAAAAAAGAAAAAACAGAGAGAAGAAGAAGAAGAAGAATCCCATCTACTTATCTAGTTGAAATAAAACATGAAATAGATTGCCACAATAGTATCTGGCCTTAATAATAATATATATTCTTTTTTCTTTTTTTTTCTTTTTTTTTTTAATTATGGGTGTCTCTCTTCATGGCCACAAATGACCTCGTCTAGATTAAAAAAATTATTTTTGTCTTTAATATTTAAACTTTTTGCTAAAAATTACTTAGACATACAATAAGACCGATAAAATTATGCAATATTTTTGAAGTATTACAATCGGTTTGTTTGCTTAATTTGAGAGGAAAACATTTAAAAAATAATAATTTTTCAATTTACGTAATGTGACGTTATCGGTGATCCATGTACTTTTTTTTTTTTTAATCCCATCACTTTAAAGTGGCACCAGCACTTACGCATGTAACAAGCTTCTTCTGGAAGATGCTTCATCTGCGTGCTTGTTTAACAGGGAGAAGGAGTAAGTGGTGCCAGGTTATCAGATCATATCTCAGACAAGAATGCCATTGACACAGATAGCAGCACTCCGGCCTTGTCTAGTGACAAAGGGTTCGAGAAATTGAAGATGAAAATGGAGGAAAAGAAGAGGAGGAGAAAGGAAGAATGGGAGATAACAGATAGCATCAGGTGGCTAGCAGAGGTAGTGGCAATGTCAGAACAAACAAGAATGGAGACAATGAGAGAGTTAGAGAAAATGAGGATAGAAGCTGAGGCCAAGAGAGGTGAGATGGAGCTCAAGAGAACTGAGATCGTAGCCAAGACCCAGTTAGAGATTGCCAAGCTATTTGCCAGCGGTGCTGGTAATGGCAGTATTGATTCTTCCTTGAGAATTGGAAGAAATTGAAGACTGGAACGGGCTACTGGACTCCATTTGGTCATTATCTACAACTTGACGAATATAAATACTTATGTATATATCAACAACATGATTTTTTTTTTTTTTCTAATTTTTAACTTTTATCTAATTGATTTGAAATGAAATTTGAATTCAAAACTTTCAATTTTAAAAATAATTTCAGCACCAATTAATTTGAGTTCATTTGCTTAACACCAAGGTTTTAAATTAAGGGCAGCGAGTTGGGGTCGGTTATCATGGCTAATGTGATCACAATTACTGCCAACACGTTGTTGTGGCAACCTCCACCATCGGAGTATTGTGGCAGCTCTTACGGTAGTTGACAACTTGACTGGAACCGTAAAGGAAGAGAAGAAACCTTGGACATGGGAATTGTAGGTTAGACTTGATTTACTCGTGGGTACGCTAATTAGGGATGACAAAGCTGTGGTGGCCCATGGTCGTAATGTTCCCTTTCATTTAACCAGGCTGTCTTTGTTATGCATAAACAATTAATTGGATCATATTTTATTGATGGTGTGACACAAATAACGATAACCCCATAAACATCCATAAATCGGAAAGTTTATATTTTGTACCTTAAATTTAAGGTGTATTTGTATTTTACGTACTAAATGTTTGAAAATTACAAAAAAAAAAAAAAAAACAAGGCTAACAAATTAATCCAGTTCTAGACGGAAAATATGAAATTACTAGAATACCTTTTTATATATTAAAAGGTTTAAGACCTCACATAATATCCTTCTATACCTAGACTTGAACTTTGGATGCAGGCTCTCGCTTCGCTGACCACTGGAAAACAAGAACTAAGGTAAATTGCTAAAGCTGCTCTCTCTCTCTCTCTCTCTCTCTCTCAATTAACACACTTTACACAAAAATGCTAAATTTATGTATTACTATATAATTGTAAAGAAAAATTTACCTGATTGTGTTTTTATTATGCTCTACTTGTTGGATGACTAGAAGGAGATGAGAATAATGATACAGTTGAGTATATAGCTTTAAGAACGTTGATCAATGCATCTTGAGATGAGTGGTCCACTCTTTACCTTTATTTGTTCTGCTTTGGCCAAGAATGACTTTTGTGCTCAATTAGTTATGCTATTGACAATATATATTTTCTTTTGTCCCCACTATTTGATAGTGCTTGATTGGAATAATGAAAAAATGCCTACTCATTGTTTTAAGCTTTCTTACTTTATTTATGTGCCAATATTTTCTCATGTCTATTATTATTGCCCTACATTCTGAATGTTGTCTTGTTTTCTATGCTCTGCTCAATGCTTCTCTATTTGTGTTTTATTCTCTTCCTTTTTCTCTCTCTTTATGTCCATGTACACTGTGAGAAAAGGATTGTACCTCTATATTTGCCCTTTAATGGTGTGTCTCTTTTTGCATTATACAATCTATTTTATGATTGACCAATTACAGTATGCTGAGATTATGCCCCCCCCCGGGTGATTGTTGTTAAATTTGTACCTTTTGAGGTACTTTGGCACTATTTATTTCTTATTGATTTTCTAATTCTAATGATTTTTTAAAAAGAAAAATGGATAAGTGCAATAGGCCATTTAGGCTTGATTCTTTTTCTTCTTCATTTTTTTTTGCCTTTGGAGTAGATGGTCCAGCCATCACAGGGGAGGGACTGGACAGGGAGGGGCAGGTGTTCGATAACTTGTCAACCATTTGTATCCCATACCCAAGGAAAGCCTCTCAAGCTATGGTTTTCACATTGTTTATTGTTGTGTGTTTATGACACCGAGGAATAGACAAAAGCTTTCGTACGAAGTAGAGTTTTTAGAATTTGATACCTTATTAATTGAGATAACTTAGCTTTAAGCTTGTCAAATCTTGTGTCAAGACCCTTCAATTTTGGGATAACCAAGAGCATAGGGTGAGTTGGACTAGCAAGTGCTTCTTTATATGTAACTCCAAGTTGATCTATGATCTTTGGGAACACATCAACATGCATGGCTCGAAGTTGATTAAGGGTGATGAGAACTTCACCTATCATCAGTTTGTTTTTCACGAATTACCTAAACTTTTCACAATGATATGTAGTGTGGAGATTAGTTAGATGTCATCGACAATATTCTTCTAACCTTTTGATTTGGTACAGAACTAAACTTTTCATGAATCACTTATTAGTAGCTTGTTTTTCATGAATTATCTAAACTTTTCACGATGATATGTAATGTGGAGATGGTCAAATGTCATCAATAATACTCTTCAAATCCTTTGATTAGGTACATAGTTGCTTGGAAAATAATGTGTGCTTTATACATCTCTTACAAAATGTGATTTGCCACTATCACTCCCTTCAAAAAGCCTTGTGGGTGTGCAGATTTAGGTGTTTCCCTAAAGATGGTAGCTTCACAACTTCTACCTTTCACTAAGATGAGGACAATAGTGCTTGATTGTAAAGTCTTCTAATACACCTTTAAAACTAATGCAATGCATATATATGCTAAACAAAATTTAACTTCAGAACAATGCCAATCAAATAATTATGTTTTATGCAATGACATAATTAATTTTAAATGATGTTGGCCAATATTTCCTCTAGTCTTGATAAAGAACCAAATATGATATGCCATAAGATGTTATACATAATGGAAGTCCAACTGGTTTAGAATCATTTCCCACATCTTAAATTATAGATAGTCTTTGATCACAAATGGGAGAGGAATATAAAAGATTCTGCCAATAAACCACTAATGAAAATGCTCGATGTGGTTATATTGGTGATAAACCCCTTCAAGGCAAAGGCCTCGCAAACATGCTTAATGTCCCATTGTTGACCCAATATCTTCTTTAGCTTCTTGCTTGCCTGTTGAAGCTAAAAAGCCACAACATCATTCTTTTTCTCAAATTTTTCCAAGTCAAGAGTTAGATGATCGATGGATGCACTGTAGTCATGAGCCTTTTGATAGTCTTAACTTTCCATAAGTTAGTATGGCAACCCTTAAATGTAACTTAAGCCTCTGATTTTCAAGGAATATTTGAATCATTTACCACCAATATGATCTTGCTTTGCCTCTCATACATTTTTGCCTTGCCATTAAAGAAGGAAGACGTTCGAATCTTGACATCATGCTAGATAGTCACCTGTGGTGACTCCGAGTACTTGCCCATAGGAAACCTTGTAAATTTTTTTCAAGCAGCCTCATTTGTTCAAGCCATTCTTTAATGTTTGAATCACGGTAATCGAACGACAATCCATGCATGTTATCAGGTTTTTCCACATCCACTTAGCAACTAATTCCAACTGCTCATTTTCTTGCAGGATCGATATCCATTCTGAAATTGTATAAGAACTTGGACACTAAACTCTTGAAAATTTCCAAAACGGAAACCAATATATCAATAAGCAACATCGTGCTATTTCAATCGACTTTACGCTACATTTCTACAGTGGTTTAAAGACTGAATGGAAGGGTGCCAAACTCATGTCATGTTTGACCTAATGGAAAAGTTTAATGGCACACAAATGCACATAGCCAATTGCCTAAACTGCAAAAAAAGAAAAAAGTAAAAAAAGGCCAATGTCATGTGTAGTATCAATAAGGGACTGTGCAAGGAGACAGTCTTCTTGATTGTTGCCCTTGTTTCACGCCTTACGAATTAATCTTTATCCCTTTTTATACTAGTCATCTGGAATATCTTCCTCACATGACCATTAAGGGTTACTAGGGATATAAATGCACGTGGTTGCTTGAATTGGGAGATTTAAGAGAATCTTAATCTCTTTAATGAAGAATGTCATGTCGATATAGAGGAAGAAAAAACAATTGTAGAAAGGTTCCATAAATGGATGACCGTCTTTAACGGCTTAGGCTTGACATTAACTTCTAACAGGGATTCAATACTTCCATGAATGCCTTGGACTGCTTATTTCCTGTTGGTTGACTAGCTTTCTCAAGCTTGCCTTAAAATAGTGTAGTTTGACTAACTCAGATCAAAATAGACAATCTCAGGTACGGAGCAAATAGTGGTCGTAGAAACACAATCTCTAATATATCTCTAAAACTTCTTAAGAGAAATGTGTGACATGAGACAGAATTTGCTCAACCACTATGGCCAACTCCAATTCCTCTAATCTGATGGAGAAGCGGAAGACAACACTAATATAAAATGAGTAACGCCATCATGCATGATATTTAATGCCATTTAAAAGCTAAAGCAAATAAGATAAAAGCAAAGTCATTAGCACAGATTGAATAGGATAACTACATATGTCGAGATATAAGAAAATCCACGATGCAGTCTTACCATGAACAGTTTGAAAGGGATCGCCCCCGCTGTTGTTGTCATAATGGTAGGGTGACTCTAGGCTGGACCAATGGGATGGTGTAGTTTAGGACCTGTTGCCAAGCCAAAAGTCTTTGATGCCTGCTTTTCCTTGCGTCTCCTATGTCACGGTATAATTACTTTCTCCCCAATAAACTTCAAATTAGGATAAACAAACTATATAGTATTTACATTTATATAAACTAAAGTCTCTTTTTTCCTCGAAGATATAAGAGTCAGGTAGTATACACTTGTAACATCTCTCACACCTGATTTATTGACGATCCCGCCGATGCACGCTTAGTGTGCCAGGTAGTATGCACCCGGGATGATATTACCTATCAAGGATCACTTACCACCAAGTTGAAAGTTCCACAGCGGAACAAGGGAATGTTCTGATATTACTTATTATGAAATCATCACTTTCTCTGTAATAGTCTACCTATTACAATATACAGTACTCACACTTATATAATTCAATATCCTCCTCACACTTATATAATCCAATATCCTCCTCTTCCTCCACGTGGTAGTCGGACCCGTGACACCTAGCTACAAATGGAAAGGATAGATCCAAGCGAAAACATCTATGAGCTCATATTGATGACAAGGCCACACAGGAAATCTCACTGCTCTTTTTCTCCGAACCAATAAGGTAAAGCTGGGCGTCAAAGCGTGGAGTAGTGGAGGCACAGAAATATCAATGCACACAAAGAAAGCAAGAAAGTTTAATAGTGTGAGTAGGCATTTCTCTGTAGTCCAGTCAAGCACCATCAGGTAATGGGGACTAAAGGGACCTCATATTATTAACGGAAGTAGAGTAGCTTAGTGGGAATAATAGCAAAACCAAATCGAACAAAAGAAAGAGAGACACTAATCTGGAGGGAGATGAGAGAAAGCTATCTCTAAGGAAGTCCTTGGATATCAGTCATCGTCCCCGAAATCAACTCTGACAAGGTCATCATCAAGTAAATCTCATTTGATGTTCTCATTGCAGTACATATTTTTGCAATTCTCATCGTTAGTTGCTTAGGAGTGAGAGAGGTCTCAACAGAACCTCCCCACTTCATGCCAATTTTAAAATGTTTAAGTCAATTCATTTGTGCTGTCAATCGCTCGGGAACTAGAGAAATTTTGGCAAATCCTCTCCGCGTCAACCGAATTTCCTTATTTTTCAATCAATTCATTTCTATTATCACAGGAGCGAGAGAGCTCTCAACAAATCCTCACCTCATGGTGCTAATTTTCTAAATTTGCACTTAATTCATGTGTTGTCGTTTGCTCAAGGGCAGGAGAGCTCTCAACAGAATTTCTCCTAATCTTATCACTTTCTAATTTTATAGTATGTTCACTAACATGGTCAAGCGGGAGAACTCTTGACGAATCCTATCACATTATGTTGATTTTTGTTAGTTAGTCAATTCTTGCGCATGGTTAGTCGTCCAAGAGGAAGAGAGCTCTCAGCAAATTCTCTCTAATCGCGTTGATTCCTTCTCAGTCATGCCAATCTCCAACTTCCAATTACATTCATTTCCAATTTCTAGTCAAAATTCACTTCTTTCAATTTTAGGAGTCAAGGAACCCCTAAGCAAAATTATTCCCAAATTTCTTCCACTTATGGGGGTCGGGAAGCGCTAAGCAAAATTCTTCTTAAATCACTTTAAAGTGTTAAAAGATAGAGACTTTTCGGTATAACCCTTTTGATAATTTCTTTCGATTTAAGGAGATTAAGGGTCCAGAGAAAAATTCTTTCAAAACTTTCTTCCAATTTCCCGGGCTACGGAGCCAAAGACGAAAAGCTCGATAATTTTTCTCAAGTCATAAAATTTGAAATTGTAGGATTTTTAAAAATGAGCAAATAGTTTTATGTTTTTAATTAATTGTGAAAATGCTTTTTCGGATATAATAAATTCAATTAGATTAAAAGATAAAATTAATTAGATTTTATGATTATTTGGACGTTTGGCTTGAAAGCCAAATTACGCCATCACCGCACGTTTGTTGATATAGAGCCTAATCTCCAATTAATTTCCTCACACTTCAACTATTTTTTTCTAATTAGCATATCATGTCAATGAGTGCTACACAATCTATAAATGACACTTAAATAGTTAGGATTAAGCAAATTTTGAAGCTAGGATTAAGCATTGTTCATCCAGGTATGTAAACAAACTTGAGCAACGTCGTGGCAAAAACTCCTAAAGCCAAAAACAGTAACATAACATAAATAGGGGGGCTGCCGTTGGCAAAGAAACAGATTAATTTCTGAGTTGAGAGAGCTAAAGAAAGAGCGATAAGAGAGCTCTAGCCAGAGAAACTTGCTCCGTTACCACAGTACTCTTGAACTAGATGGCGAAGAAGAAAATATTGAGGAACCATGCAGCTTCAAATCATTCGTTTCATGATTTCAGTTGCAATCGAATTGGTTGCCCTGACCGTGTGGCCAACTTGTATTGAAATCACGAGTCAAATCAGTCTGCTATGAAGTAGGCCTCAATCAAGAAACAGTGTGCAGTTTCTGTCATACCTCCTGTTCATGGTTTCAAAGCGGAACCATTCATTGGACTAGGCGACTCGGCATCCACTTTTTTCTCATATGCTGCTGCATGAACACCAAGAGCAGCACGACCAGATGGGTCAAGATTTTTTGACCATGCCGCATCCCATTCTACTGCTTTTGCAGTACTGCATGCCACACTTGGTCCTCCTGGAACCGTTAACCTTGCAGCATTCTGTTCATAAAACGTAAACTTAGTTATTCTAACTCAAAAATAAATAAATAAATAAAGACAAAAAAAAAGCACGCATATGGAAGTAGGCTGCAAGCTGAAGGATGCTCCAAGAGACTATAAGTAACTGGATATGAATAAAAGCATATAAATTACAGAGCTGACATCACACCTTAGGAAAGAATTTCTCAAAGATGGTTCTATAATAATATGCCTCTTTTGTGGTAGGGGTGTTCTCTGGGTAGACAAACTTTGCATTCATCAACATTGAATCTGACACCTGCCTCGGTACAACAAAATGTAAAGTCATTTATATGCACCTAAGGAGAATAGTTAATAGCTAAAATATATCTTTTATGTTTGCTAAGTACCAAACACCAAACCATTCGAACATAAATGAGATGGAAATTTCAAACAAACACCCAATTTGCAGCATGTACACACTTGTTCATTTGCATGGTCCTTCAAACCATCAATCCAATTGTACCCAACTCCATCACTGAACTGTTCCTTCTGCCTGTACAATATGTGCTGAAACGAGAAAAAATAAATAATCAAAACTCTGCCACAAAAATTTATGACTTCAAAGCAAGTTATAAAGAGCTTCATAACTGCTAAAAATAGTCAATGGTAGGAAAAGTAGAAGCAGAAACTAGATACCTTTGGCAGATATGGGTTCTTCTCATCATCAAATGCCTTGCGCAAGACCCACTTCTCAATTCTTCCAAGATCAGGCCGGATCTGCAAGGACAAGTGTAAGCAGCTATTATCATAACATTGGGACAAAGAATAAGATATAAATCAACACCTGGAATTTGTTCAGCTATCTACAGGCTTGAATGCAAATGGTTACAACAATAAAATCAACAAATTCTGGGGAAATAACTTGTGTATCAGGTGCAAAACTTCAAGCACAGTGGCTAAGTAGCAAAACAAGGGAACCAAAAAAATGTGAAGAACCAAATAACGCAGTTTGTATAAATAAACAGCAACATTGAAAATAGCATTGGCTATCCTCTTTCATCCAGTACTTTCTCAATTAAGAATTAAAACCTCTTCATTTAAGTGTTATGTTCCATACATAGCCATACAGTTTAGATGATCCACTAAAAAATTTCCAGGAATTGCAAAAAATCATAAAAGAGAATCTCAGGGTCAAGTCATGTACCATTTTCCACTCAGGATCTATACTCATTGCAATGTCGATGAACTCTTTATCCAAAAAGGGTACACGAACCTCAACTCCCCATGCCGAAGTAGATTTATTGGCCCTCAAGCAGTCATAAAGATGAAGGGCCTTGATCTTTATATCAGAACATCAATCAGAAACAAGGGTGTAATATGTGTAGCATAAAAAGTGGATCCAAGCGATATCCACACTATTATTTCAGTGTAGAGCATAAATGGTACCTTACGACAGGTTTCTTGGTGAAACTCCTCCTTGTTAGGTGCTTTGTGAAAATATAGGTACCCTCCAAAGATTTCATCTGATCCTTCACCAGAAATAACCATTTTCACTCCCAAAGATTTGATTTTTCGTGACATGAGAAACATTGGAGTGCTGGCTCTAACAGTGGTCACATCATATGTTTCAATGTGGTAAATGACCTCCTCAAGAGCATCTATCCCTTCCTGAAACGAAAAATTAAAAGGACTAACTAATTTTTCAAGTACAGACAAGCACCAATTAGATTTCTTTATCTATTTTTCTGTTTTTTTCCCTTTAAAAATAGAAGTTACCTGAACTGTGAAGTGAAACTCATGATGTCGTGTATGGAGATAATCTGATACTTCCCTAGCAGCTCTCAAGTCAGGGGAACCCTGATTAGAAAAGGGTGATGCATATGAATCAAGAAGGAAAAAAGTCAAGAGAAATGGCCTAAACATGATTCTGTTACAGATAAGAAAAATGCTACACTACAAGAAGATTCAGGTAGCTGCAATGTCATATTGTAAACTGCCCTCGTGAACAATTTGCCCATCCAGCACACTTTTCACCAACTTGATTCTTATAAGAAATCCAAAACTTAGCAACACAAAACACCATTAATGAGCCAATGAGCATGCCAATTTGATTTCTGTCCATGTGCCGTGAAAAAGTCAGACAATGGTGACCATTAGGATGCTCTTTGTCACTCCATCAGTGGCAAAGGTAATCAACTACAATGTATTCACATCCAACTGAATTCATTCCATGATCCAATTTCTCTTGTGCTTAAGAGAAACAAAACAATGCAACATACCACAAAGATGATACTGAGCTCTCAGGTATGCATTTTTCATATTTAAACATGGACGAATATGCTAATGAGTTCGCTACAGTGTTTTTACAGCCTAAAACAACAAATATTGTAAACAGAAAGTGAAACACAACTGCATGTCACTAAAGCAAAAGATGAGACCTTCAAGCCAATGCAGAAGGTGTGCAGCTGTGAACCCCACTGGCAAGCAGCTTCTGATTCAGCCATATAGCGAGATGCCACAGCAGCAACAAGTGATGAGTCAAGTCCTCCAGACAGGAGTACACCAAATGGTACGTCTGTCATGAGTCTTTTGACTACAGCCTGCGTAAAATAAGCATGTCAAAGAAAATTTATAAACTCATACCCAAAAAAAAAAATTAGAAAACCTATAAACTTAGAGCATCCAAGGACATACACAGTTGAAAAAGAAATAGAGAAATGCTACTATTTTTCTTGATAGATAAAATGTAATATGAAGGAAAAAAATTTTTTAAGCAAAGTTCAAAGGAAAGAGAACATGCCTTCTCAAAAGCCTCCCGTAAAACCAGTGCATCATATGGAGTTGAAGGTATTTGCTCAGAATACCATAGTGGGTTATACCATCTTCTAAGCCCTCCTGCAGGCATTTCAGCATAAACATGAAATGTTGTAGCCAGGGAATGCAAAACTAAAATCTTGCTATGGAGGAAGAAAGAAATTTAAGATTACAAAACACAATGAGTGTCCCCTAGGTATTCACAAATTTTATATGCCTAACTCAGAATAGTTGTGCATAATTCCTCCTAGCATCTGTTTAACACCTTTCTAGAATAGGTATGGGCAAATAGTTTCATTGTCGCTGGTCCCAAGCACTGATAAAGGAGGATGGTCGTGGTAGGTTAATGGCCAACAAAATACTAGCCAAATCCTTATGATGTATGGAGAAATACTTAAATAATTGCGTAGGTCTGCATGATGTAATTAAATTTGTACTGTATTACTGGGTTAAAGGTTGGCTAAGCCAAGGTGTATCATTATGTCATAAAATCCTTCAAAAAGGATTTAAGATGTAGAGTATGCAATCAAAGGAAAGTCCGATCACTTGTCCACCAAATACAATATTCCTGGGATGAATGAATGCAAACCTTGTTTGCTTGAATATATATGTCCAGGCAGAAAGGACACAAATCGTTCACAATCATCACTCAATGCTTTCATTTCTGAAGCAAACCATACTGATCCTGAAAAAGTAATAGTATGTAATTAGAATAGGAACATAGTTTCTTGCAACCATAGGGGGGAAACAGCATAAATTAAATAGCAAGCTATGAGTTTCAAAAATTTTGGTACCTAAACTACCTATACCAGAGAAAAGAAAACAAGTGATAGCATGATGCTCCTAAATTCTGTACTACTAATACTCGGACCCACAATTCAGCCTTACCCTATCTTCTGGCCTCTGGCAATTGTATGGAGAAAAGTATCACTAGCACATGTATATCCCTCTATTGATAGAGGCCACTTGTTCTTGTTAAACTTAAAAGGAACGCACACTGGATTCATAGTGGCTTTACAGACTTGGTTATTAAAAAGAATCAGGAGCAGAAATTTAAAACAGCCCTACATACCATCAAGACCCCAACCCATATAAAGTGGGGTGATACCCACAGCATCCCGAGCGGCAATGAAACTTTTGTTACGAGTGTCAAGAAGGACGAAGGAGAACATTCCATCCAACATGCCCACAAAATTTTCTCCATATTCTTCATACTGGCAAGATATGTGACAAAATTAAATAAGAAATTGAAAATGAAAAATCAAGCAAAAAGGAAGAGAAAAATAGGTCTAATTTCCTTCTACTTGACTTGACAGACACCAACAAGCAAACCATATTTTAGGCTCTGGAGTCCTTGTGCGCTCATGCCAAGATTGAAAGACAAAGGAAAAAATGAAAGATTTCAGATATGAACGACTACTTCCAAAATATCCATATTAAAAATTTAAAAAATTAAAAAAAAAAAAAACAACGAGTAGAAGAAGAAAAAGGAAAGAGTGATCTATAGAATAATAAAATACTTACAAGGTGAGCAATTACTTCACAATCACTACCAGTCCGGAACTGATGAGACTTCAGCTTCTCCCGTAATTGCTTGTGGTTATAAATCTCCCCATTAACCTACCAGAAAAGGAAAAAAATAAAAAAAAAAAAAAACCCCATTAAGTAAATATGAAGTGTTTTTACGGA
>JAHOYR010000012.1:7143098-7160421 GCA_023213295.1 Bruguiera hainesii
AGCCAGTAGTAGCCTAGATCCCGATACATGTTCACAAAGGATCTCTTGGATAGAACAATGCATTGGGTGATGAAGCTCGCCTGAGCTCCTTTCTTCTCAAGAATTTCTCCTTTCTTCAAGATCAAGCCAAAATTTAAAATCCTGTCAAAATTTTGCATCCGATTTTAACCGTTCAATAAAAATCAGGATTGCATACCTTTTGGTTCATATAAGCTACTCGCTCTTGAACTTGCTGGCAAATTTCCGATGATTTGTACGACTTAACTAGAACGTCGATGGTTTCTTCTGTGCTTCTGGACGCATCAAGACCTTGCTCAATATCCTAATGTCAATAGCAATTATAGACAGATTGGGTATTTTATTGAAAAAAAATAAAGCCATATAAAGCTGTAAATTCACAATCTTCACGAGTAAATATTCTGTTTTTTACCACATCAAAGTCCTTGTTTATGATTCTGAGATAGTGATCCGATGGGTTTCTCAGAGTAGGACATGGAAAGCCATTTGACGAGAAAAACTGCAGAAAACAAAAATTTCTATGATTTCAATTATCTATATAGACAGTAAACTAAATATTGTTTTCTTTCAAAGCTAACGGAACTAGGAAATGAAAAACCAATTATGCTAGAAGTTGAATGTAGTGCCTGTTCTGCCAGTGAAACGGGACCAAAGTAGACTGTTCTACCAAAAGAGAGGAGGCAGAGATTGTGGAACAGCTCAAAAACTTCACTGCTAGGCTGATGAATTGAGGCAATAACTGTCCTTCCGTCTTGGCGAGCAAGCTTGACAATACGATTCATGACATGGTAAGATGCTGCACTGTCTAGCCCACTAGTAGGCTCATCGAGAAAGAGAAGCCTCGGGCGTGTGAGGATTTCAATGCAAATGCTAACTCTCCTCTTTTGTCCACCACTAAGGCCTTTTACGCTCCACCCTCCTATTCTAGTGTCTAGAGAATCCTGCAAACCCATCTCCTTTATTGTCAACTCGGCCCTTTCTTTCTTCTCGGACATTGACATAGAGTCTGGCAGCTGGAGCTGTGCTGAGTAGTACACAGCTTCTCGCACCGTTAATGTTGTCATTAGAATATCATCTTGAGTCACGTAGGCCTACCCTTATTAAAAAAGACCAGATAGTCACGATTCATTCATCTGTTCGCTAAAAAGCAGCCTTTGAAGACACACACCAGGGTCAACATACAAATTTTCTACAGATTCAGTACATCTGTCTTTATGCTTTCTTTTAACAGCTGGATTTAGTCTACTATATGCTACTGTATATGATCCATGTCAATGTCATATTTTGGCGAGCAACAAGACAAAACCAAGCAATGTAGTTGATTTGTTTTCCTTTTTCGAGATTTATTAAATGCATGTCATCTTTTCTTACCGAGGTTCCAAAAGCCAGTGTCTCCTTGCGACCATTGACCAAGATCTCTCCAGTTTGCAGAGTGTTTGAACCAAGCCTCCCTGCAATTCATATTCTTCAGTAGCGTCCATACATTTTTTATTTTTGGGCACAGAAAATGATTTAGCGATTAGCTTCCTAGTTGTTAGAGGGGAGGTGCTATTTGGAGAGGTTAAGAGTTGACTCGGATGGCACCGGTGCTTTCCACACCGGAGAAAGTTGGGAATTGAACAGAAAAATGAACAAATATAAAAGAGAGGGAGGCTTTAAACATGGACCCCACATCGTAGACTTTCTCATTAGTTGCGAAATGCCCAAGAAGAGCAGGATATGCATAGAGAACTGCCTGAAGTTTTGAAATGAGGAAGGGGATAATAAAAAAACAAAAGTGCTAGCCAGCCATACCTGCCAATGCATCCAGAAGAGTTGACTTGCCGCAACCCGAAGGACCCATAATAGCCAAGAGCTGCCCGGGCTGAGCATACGCGGTCAGCCCTGTAAGGATCGGCCGGCGCCCTCCGTTCCCATCTGGGACTGAAACCCACAAATCCTTCCAGGTCAAGAAAATTTCATTGTCATGTCCCTTCGTGTCCAAATATTCCTGCCTATATCTCTCCGCTCCATGTGATGGCCGAGGTACTGATTGCATGTCTATCTCTAGAGATGGCGCCTTGTCCAAGACTGGAAAAGGCGGAGGAAAACCACCAGTCAAGCCACTGCTAAAGGGGAACTTTGTGTCCTTTCTACGGGAATTGTCATCATCTTCCTCAGAAGCAATGCTTTGTACCTCAAACTCATCTTCTGGTCTGGTTGCAGAGTAGTTTTCTTTTAGAAGTGATCTTGTTGGTCTTGGACTTGGTTTCCATCTCGGCACATGCGCTTCCACTGTATTTGCCATGCAATATTAAGTAGCAATACAATTTAGCGAGAGAAAGAGAGAGCGTCACACTTCGATTAGACAATTACAATTCTTCAATGGTGAATGGAAGGCTTTGGCATCCACATTTATAGCTAGGCTTCACACAAATTAAACAGCTGTACACTTTATTAAAATCCCCTGCAAATACGCTCAACCACATGCATCTCCACTGGAGGTAAACGACTGAAAGAGAGCAAATTGGCCTTTTCTTGGCGGCAACGGCTCTAACTATGCAACCAAACTATTAAATGTCAGCTCCTGTCATTCTTTTTGCTCAAGAAAAACGCGTGGGCCAGAAGAAAGAAAACTTTTTTGGCTAGGGGATGAGATTACGAATAATTATTTTCTGAGAAGAAAAGATTACTATGAAAAGCTAACACATTCCCACGGCAAACATGGCAAAACAACATGGTTATTAAATCGATAGAAACAATTTTCAGAGAAATACATTTATTGAAAAAATATTTTACAACGTGGCTCTTCATCTCCTCTCTCCTCTTTTCTTTCTTCTTTTTCAAATCCTTTTTTGATGAATGACAAGTGGACTGAGTGAGATACAGTGGCTCTTCATCTTTTTAATGAAATCCGGCTTAAATTTTTGTAAATGAATATGGAAATTTCATAGAAGTCGATGTAAACTTATCCTGATTAAGTTGGTCAAAAAGAAAAACGAATCTATTGTTTGCGATCATGTTCACACCGAATTCAAGCTAATTTATTTTATTAATTAAAAAGTGTTTGCACAAAATGAAAGGCTTCAAGC
Organism: Bruguiera hainesii; assembly: GCA_023213295.1. Taxonomy (NCBI): domain Eukaryota; kingdom Viridiplantae; phylum Streptophyta; class Magnoliopsida; order Malpighiales; family Rhizophoraceae; genus Bruguiera; species Bruguiera hainesii. The sequence goes on from JAHOYR010000012.1 coordinate 7,146,188, forward strand.
AACCTATTAAATAATTTACATTGGACGATTGAAGGATTGGATCAAGAAAACAATCTTACAAAGAAAGAATATCAAACAAGAGACTGATTTTAGAGTTCAACCCCTGAATCGACTAAATTGCAGTGTTGGAACCGCACTTTTTTTTTTTTTTTTTGGGTCAGGGGGACGACGCAATTATTATGTACCAAATTGAATATCAACAACTCTTTCTCTTTGCGGTGACTTATCAACGACTCTTTCTCGTTGTACTATGTGGACCAAGTCGGCAAGGAGAATTCAAGCTTTCCGTTTGTGGAATGGTCCTAAGACGAATTACACTCAAGAAAAGAAAAAAAATCACTTAAAAAAACTCTTTGTTATAAAGACATTCATTTTTTAGAAAATATTTAGGCAGACAAACGGACCCAACTAGCAAAATATGTCCTGTTATTAAAAAATTTCCATAAGACTTTCGTTAAACTGGAACCAAATTTATCATAATTTCATTTGTCATAAGATCTCAACATCACTCATAATTGGTATCATATCAACTGAAAAATAAAAATAATTTAACCCACACACCAACAAAAGCCAAATTGGCATTTCTGGGTTTGGTCCCCAATGCTTAAAAATGTACGTAATAGTAGGGCTAGGCTCTGGGTGTTGTTCACAGGAGGAGGTGAATTAGATGAGATAATAACGCGTACTTAAATAAAATTAAACATAAGCAATATGAACAAATACAATTAAAGGGTGCAGTCCTAAATATAGAGTATCAATAATGTCAAAGAGAGTTTCAAAGTTAGAGACTTCAAACACATTAATTTATAAAAGTTTGAGTCATTTTTAAATTTACTTTATCTTCATTAAATTTCTTATACATTAAGAGTTAAATTCATTGTCGGTCTCCCTAAATCAGGAGGAGAACAATTCCCTACTCACAAAGATCTCTTCAACTTGATCATAACTTTTCACAAGTCACTTAAACTCACAAGTTCACTCTACGAAAACACATAACTCTTGCTTTCTTCTTCACACTTTGAGCACACTTGCTCTTCGGTCAGAGGCGCGACAATTCCAAAACTGAAGTCTTCAACTGGAGTTTCGATATTCCTGCCATGAATTCATATATTAAAATAATTTCATTTAACTAGCGAAACTTTTGCCAAAAATTTTAATTTTGCCAACGAAGCTCTTTCAAAAAAATTTATGTGTCTTCACGAATTCGCTAGTTTCTTCTTTCTTTTGGGAGAATTTTCAAATTCCGCCGGCAACGTCTTTTCCATGCGCAACTCAATAGTCTACGTCACTTTAAAATTTTGAGATCTTTGCCTTTTCGCCGTCCTTCGTCGACCACAATTTCTCCCTTGTTTGGAGGTCTAGGATCTCTCATAGTGCTCTAGCCTTGTGAAAGTCTTCTTTTTTGGCTTGCATTCAAGTTTCTTCTTTCTTCTTTCTCTTCGATCAAGAAATTGTGCTTTCTTCTTCATTAGAGTGGGGCAAGGTCTCCATTGCCTTTTCAGTTGAATTTTCAAACCATCTCCCTAACATTCACATCATTAACATTCTTCATATCTTCTGTGATGTTGAAAAATAAGAATATTTTAATAAGAATATCTTCAGTTGAATTTCTCAAGCCATCCCACTAATCTTCACATCATTAACATCCATAGATGATGATGTTAAAAAATAAATATATTTCAATAATTTTATATCTAACATTTATATTTATTTATCAAACAATATGTATCTTATACTTTTCAAATTGAAAATGACATAGGAAAGACTTTACCCATAAAAGAATATGCCAAAAGAAGTTCTGGTATCGGAGGCCTAACGCCAAAAATTCACTGATGAAAGGAGCATCAATACAGCAGAAAGATGGAACTAGAGCATCGATTGCATTCAAACACAAGAAGCTCCCTTGGAGCTTCGCCAAACAAACGTGTTAGCCTTATGGTGGATGCTGGGGGTTCTAGACGGGGCCTCCCCAATTGTTGTGACAATCTTGGTCATGTTATGAATGCCGGCCGTTCTAAACCAGGCAGCAGGAAGCCGAGGTTCCCCACTACGGCCAGTGAGAAAATATCAGATCAATCTCCGACGTAGGAGGGACTTCCACATCCACTGGTCTGTTAACATCACGCTGTGGGTAAGGCAACACTTGAGTTTCAAAATACGGAAGAAGATAATTTTGAAAGCTTCTTGCAGCAACTCAATAATATTCAACTCGATGAGCAAGAGAGCAGTGAATCTCGCCAGCCAAGTTCCTTGCGAGACAATGCTCCAGCTGTGCAGAGCGTCCTTTCCCGAATGGCAACAAGTTGGGTGGGCCTACGGATCGGTTTCAACGCATGTGTACCTCTTCTAGTTTACTAGGACCACACCTCTCCAGTCCAGCCTGTTCAGAAACCTCAACGCAAGAAACTCAGAGGCCAATACCTGAGCCCCTTCACCAGGCCATTCAAAGAGGCAACTTTGATCCCAACATTCTTCCTTCCTTTTTCTTTTTCTTTTCTTTTCTTGTTTTTTTTTTTCAATTCTGTTGAATTTTTTTTATTTTTTTTGGATTGTGGTCTTATGGGTTTGTTTGGCTGCTGAGAAATTGAGAAAAGAAAAAAGCATATACGTTCTCAAAGATTGCATGCAAAAGTTTCTTAAAGATTAGCCAATCCGTTCATGCCACATCACAAAAACCCTATGCCAATACCCAATTTAAAATTTTGATGACCACGAGGCTTAAATATTTAGAATTAATTTACAAGGACACAAAATTTGTGAATTGAGCGGACTTTAAATTGTTATATTTTAATGAAAAAAAATAAAAAATTATAATAATTACAGCCCAGATGTTGTCGTATTTAGTTCATTTAGTATTGAGTTTCCCTGTCATTTTCGTTAGTTGACTGGCAAAATAATACATTGCTACGTAGTAACCTCACTGGATTCCACTCATATTGATTAATCCTTTTCGTCCATTTCAAAGTACAGTTGCTCGCAAGCGCTTTCCACTTCAGAAGAGATATACTTCAAATACGAACGCAGCCACTGACGCAGCTTTTTTCTATTGATCCATCGCTTTGCATACGGATTTATAGACAATATTTAGTTTTAACTGAGAGCCAGAGCAGGTTTAGGTGAGGCTCAGATGGCGAGTAGTGGGGGAGGTGGGTACGGAGACGCGAGCCAGAAGATAGACTACGTGTTCAAGGTGGTGCTGATAGGTGACTCGGCGGTTGGGAAGTCGCAGATACTGTCCCGATTCGCCAGAAATGAGTTCAGCCTCGATTCCAAGGCCACCATTGGCGTCGAGTTCCAGACCCGCACCTTGGTCGTCCAGCACAAGAGCGTCAAGGCCCAGATCTGGGATACCGCCGGCCAAGAAAGGTACTCAACTCCTCTTCTCTCTCCCTATACTTGCTTTCACTTTTCATGGAATTTGTGCTTGCTTGCTTAGAATTTTATTTTTTTTTATCTATGTTTTTGGTTTTAATTTGAACTGGGTGAGCTTGCTCTTTTTCCTTCTTTTTTTTTTTTCTTTTTCTTGGGCTTTTTATGTTTGCTCATCATTTGCTAAATTGTTGTCAACTGTTTGTTGTGACACAGTTATGACTTAATGGGTTCCAATAAAAATTAGGTGCTGCGAAAGGTTATGGTGATTCTCGATGACAGTTTGATGGGTTTATCCATCCAAACAAGACTTCGGTTTCCCTTTGGAATATAGCTTTTCCTTTTTCCTGTTTTTGTTAGTGGCAAAGGTATATCAGTTTCGTAGCTTATCACTCTGAGATGCTCGAACATTGACTTGATTCGTGGGTCCAAGTTCCTTGATAGGTCATACTGGAATCTCTAGTCCTTTTGCATTGACCCTATCATAACATAAGGTCTTCACCCTTCAATGCCTTGTTCTTCTCATACACCATTACTTAATTCCAAGACTTTGTGAATTGATCAGTTGCCTTAGTTAATGGCTAGATTTGTCCCTTTTTTTTTTTTTCTAAAGTTATATGGCCAAAGGTTGGCAGAGTGAAGAACTTATGTTACACTTCAGTTGGATCTAAACACAGATGCATAGTGACAACTTATAGTTTTTCTTCACCAAATTTATTTTCTTGTGTTTGATCGAGCAGATATAGAGCAGTCACAAGCGCATACTACAGGGGAGCTGTTGGGGCGATGCTGGTGTATGACATAACTAAATGGCAGACCTTTGATCACATACCCCGCTGGCTGGAAGAGCTGCGCGGCCATGCCGACAAGAATATAGTCATCATTTTGATTGGAAACAAAACCGATCTTGAAAACCAGCGAGCCGTGCCTACCGAGGACGCAAAGGAATTTGCCCAGAAGGAAGGCCTTTTCTTCTTGGAGACATCTGCATTGGAAGTGATCAATGTTGAAAATGCATTTTTAACTGTGCTAACAGAGATCTTCAACATTGTGAACAAGAAGAACCTGGCTGCTGGTGAAAATCAGGGCAACGGGCCTGCATCGCTGCCCGGCAAGAAAATTATCCTTCCGGGTCCTGCACAAGAAATTCCAGCAAAGAACTACGTGTGTTGCAGCTCATTGTGATTTGGCCAGGGTTTGAGTTTCGAATGGTGGGTGCTTCGCTGTTATCATGCTTCTATAGCAATTTTTGAAAGGTGTGATGTATTTCTTTGTAAATTTCACATTACTTCAATTTACTTTGCAAGAGGAAATAGGATTGAATGCATACATTGTTGTGGTACTGTGACTTTTAAGTTGTACAATCCCGATCAGATGCTGTGAATGCCCAAATGGTTTGAAAAATTGAGTTTTTAGAGCTTTCTTCTCGTTTGTGATTAAGGCAACTTTCTCTAATTGAAATTAGTTGTCTGTGCACTGTGGACGGCTCAAAAACAAACAATATTAATAACAGCGATGAACGGCTTTAATGGCGTCACATCCCCACATTAACAGTTAAACATACTTAAAATGAGAGGGATAATTCCTTAAATTACTTCCCCCTTTAGAACAATTATTGTCGTCAAGGATTGAATTGGAAGAGTGGCTCGAATAAAACAAGAGGTTACATCTGCGGGCCAAAATCATTCCTTAAACAATCATATGTGCGACAAATTAAATAATTTTTTTTTATGAACATGTGATGCTGTAAAATACTCACAGGATCAATAGTGACTACAAATGGAATCTCAAGAACAAGAAAATAACTAGCAAAAATGGCCTTGTCAGGTCCAGTAAAATCGTACTCCAATTTGTTAGCGTGCCAACAACCTTGACTATCAGAAATTGAGATGTGACTTCTTCTCTAGCACAAAAAACAAAACATAAAATTTCTTTATTAATCGTTAAGATTAAAAACTTTTGTTTTTAAAATATGGAAAATACTCGTAATGTGATATTATCTCAACAACAAGATATTTGTTTGCAGTGATATTACCCGTTTTGGTTATAACATTGAGGTCTACAAGATATAAGGTCCCTTACAAAGACAGAATAACAACTTATCCAAGTCTTATCCTCGTAATTTTCAAATTAAGTTGAAGGAAGTAATTAGTTGTGATGAAGTCAAATATAGGGATACCGAAAAGAATTACTTTTGTTTCATTATAGAGATAATATTTGTTTATCCTACGTAACAGTTGCATTCCAGTTGAGCGACAAAAAGGAATGAGAAGACGTCATGATCTTGCAAAAAAGAAAAGACTACTTGGCTTACAAATATTTGAAAGAAAGATGGGGAAGATGATGCAGGAAGATGAGAATATGCCATACACAGCATAAGAAACACACTTTTTTTTTTTTTCTGTATTTTTTTCTTTATCTTTTATTTTGTTTTATTTAAAGTTAAAAATAAGAGATTTTGATTTTTTTTTTATTAATAGATTATAAACTTTTTTTTTCGTGATAAAAAATTAATATATTTATATATATTTTTAAGTTAATTAGACCGATACTAAAAAAGAGAATAAATTTGATCAAATTTTGCCATGCTAAAACTTATTGCTTGAAATTCAGAGACTTCCAGGTTTTCTGGTAAAGTAAAATTATGGAATCACAACAGATACGCAAACTAAAACAGAACATGACACGGAAACAGAAATTTTATGGCTGATTTTGTGCAGGCTCTATGCCACTGCATCAAGGAGACTAACGGTTTCCTTGGACAGAAGCTGAGGAATAAATATTCTATGATATATGCGCGGATTTCCCACGAGAGCCAGCCAAATAACCTTTGACGATGGGTTTCAGTTTCTCAACAACTTTTATAATTCCCAGGAACATGAGGCGGTAAAGGACTACCATCCCAAACAAGATAGCAAGATCAATCCATTTGGAGTAACCCATCTCTACCTGCCAAAAGTTTTGCAAGATCTTCTCGCCACTAATGGTAGGCGGCCCTCCTACTTGATTATTTGGGAATGTCAAGTTCTCAAACTCATTCTTGTAGAACCCTTGGTTTGCATACTTATGGAAGGCAATATAGTACATGGGATATCGCCAAAGAGGTTTAGGGAGATCGTCTGGCAATCGAAAGAAGCCTCCATTCAACATCATCACACCCTGAATTCCAGCGCCTGTTATGATACCCATCAGGAAGTCTGGCACGATACTCGCAACTATCATCATTAGGCTTTCCACCAGCATCATACACACGAAGAGTATCAGGGCAAAGCAGGCAAAGTGCTCAAATGTCCTTTGAAGGCCAACCAGAAAATAAGCTATTGCACCAGGGATTAGAGATATCAGTAGCAGGTAGGGAATGGAAGATAACGTGTTTCCGATCACGAATGCACCAACCCCGTAGTGCCCATTTAGTCTTTCTCGTCCAAATATCTGTTGACGACGGAAAATGGGTCAAATTACTATTTATCTTTGTGATTCTACTGTCTTGGGGATTTAGACATTTAATTGAGAATACAGAGATTTAACTAACAAAACCGACCTTCATATCTTCTACAAAAGAAGGGAATCCACCAATGGCCATAAAAGTCAAGAAAGCTGCGACAAACATGAGCATTGAGCCTCTATCCTGCAAATTTATAGATGCAGCAGATGATTACTTGTGGGATAATCAAGGAATAAGGGTTGTCTTTTAGATGCGACAAGGTGATACCCTTACCTGAATTGAGCCATAACTGAAGCCAATGTCATAGTAGATAGTCCCTACACACAAACACAATGCAATGTATATTGCAAGCCTAAGCCAGTAGTAGCCTAGATCCCGATACATGTTCACAAAGGATCTCTTGGATAGAACAATGCATTGGGTGATGAAGCTCGCCTGAGCTCCTTTCTTCTCAAGAATTTCTCCTTTCTTCAAGATCAAGCCAAAATTTAAAATCCTGTCAAAATTTTGCATCCGATTTTAACCGTTCAATAAAAATCAGGATTGCATACCTTTTGGTTCATATAAGCTACTCGCTCTTGAACTTGCTGGCAAATTTCCGATGATTTGTACGACTTAACTAGAACGTCGATGGTTTCTTCTGTGCTTCTGGACGCATCAAGACCTTGCTCAATATCCTAATGTCAATAGCAATTATAGACAGATTGGGTATTTTATTGAAAAAAAATAAAGCCATATAAAGCTGTAAATTCACAATCTTCACGAGTAAATATTCTGTTTTTTACCACATCAAAGTCCTTGTTTATGATTCTGAGATAGTGATCCGATGGGTTTCTCAGAGTAGGACATGGAAAGCCATTTGACGAGAAAAACTGCAGAAAACAAAAATTTCTATGATTTCAATTATCTATATAGACAGTAAACTAAATATTGTTTTCTTTCAAAGCTAACGGAACTAGGAAATGAAAAACCAATTATGCTAGAAGTTGAATGTAGTGCCTGTTCTGCCAGTGAAACGGGACCAAAGTAGACTGTTCTACCAAAAGAGAGGAGGCAGAGATTGTGGAACAGCTCAAAAACTTCACTGCTAGGCTGATGAATTGAGGCAATAACTGTCCTTCCGTCTTGGCGAGCAAGCTTGACAATACGATTCATGACATGGTAAGATGCTGCACTGTCTAGCCCACTAGTAGGCTCATCGAGAAAGAGAAGCCTCGGGCGTGTGAGGATTTCAATGCAAATGCTAACTCTCCTCTTTTGTCCACCACTAAGGCCTTTTACGCTCCACCCTCCTATTCTAGTGTCTAGAGAATCCTGCAAACCCATCTCCTTTATTGTCAACTCGGCCCTTTCTTTCTTCTCGGACATTGACATAGAGTCTGGCAGCTGGAGCTGTGCTGAGTAGTACACAGCTTCTCGCACCGTTAATGTTGTCATTAGAATATCATCTTGAGTCACGTAGGCCTACCCTTATTAAAAAAGACCAGATAGTCACGATTCATTCATCTGTTCGCTAAAAAGCAGCCTTTGAAGACACACACCAGGGTCAACATACAAATTTTCTACAGATTCAGTACATCTGTCTTTATGCTTTCTTTTAACAGCTGGATTTAGTCTACTATATGCTACTGTATATGATCCATGTCAATGTCATATTTTGGCGAGCAACAAGACAAAACCAAGCAATGTAGTTGATTTGTTTTCCTTTTTCGAGATTTATTAAATGCATGTCATCTTTTCTTACCGAGGTTCCAAAAGCCAGTGTCTCCTTGCGACCATTGACCAAGATCTCTCCAGTTTGCAGAGTGTTTGAACCAAGCCTCCCTGCAATTCATATTCTTCAGTAGCGTCCATACATTTTTTATTTTTGGGCACAGAAAATGATTTAGCGATTAGCTTCCTAGTTGTTAGAGGGGAGGTGCTATTTGGAGAGGTTAAGAGTTGACTCGGATGGCACCGGTGCTTTCCACACCGGAGAAAGTTGGGAATTGAACAGAAAAATGAACAAATATAAAAGAGAGGGAGGCTTTAAACATGGACCCCACATCGTAGACTTTCTCATTAGTTGCGAAATGCCCAAGAAGAGCAGGATATGCATAGAGAACTGCCTGAAGTTTTGAAATGAGGAAGGGGATAATAAAAAAACAAAAGTGCTAGCCAGCCATACCTGCCAATGCATCCAGAAGAGTTGACTTGCCGCAACCCGAAGGACCCATAATAGCCAAGAGCTGCCCGGGCTGAGCATACGCGGTCAGCCCTGTAAGGATCGGCCGGCGCCCTCCGTTCCCATCTGGGACTGAAACCCACAAATCCTTCCAGGTCAAGAAAATTTCATTGTCATGTCCCTTCGTGTCCAAATATTCCTGCCTATATCTCTCCGCTCCATGTGATGGCCGAGGTACTGATTGCATGTCTATCTCTAGAGATGGCGCCTTGTCCAAGACTGGAAAAGGCGGAGGAAAACCACCAGTCAAGCCACTGCTAAAGGGGAACTTTGTGTCCTTTCTACGGGAATTGTCATCATCTTCCTCAGAAGCAATGCTTTGTACCTCAAACTCATCTTCTGGTCTGGTTGCAGAGTAGTTTTCTTTTAGAAGTGATCTTGTTGGTCTTGGACTTGGTTTCCATCTCGGCACATGCGCTTCCACTGTATTTGCCATGCAATATTAAGTAGCAATACAATTTAGCGAGAGAAAGAGAGAGCGTCACACTTCGATTAGACAATTACAATTCTTCAATGGTGAATGGAAGGCTTTGGCATCCACATTTATAGCTAGGCTTCACACAAATTAAACAGCTGTACACTTTATTAAAATCCCCTGCAAATACGCTCAACCACATGCATCTCCACTGGAGGTAAACGACTGAAAGAGAGCAAATTGGCCTTTTCTTGGCGGCAACGGCTCTAACTATGCAACCAAACTATTAAATGTCAGCTCCTGTCATTCTTTTTGCTCAAGAAAAACGCGTGGGCCAGAAGAAAGAAAACTTTTTTGGCTAGGGGATGAGATTACGAATAATTATTTTCTGAGAAGAAAAGATTACTATGAAAAGCTAACACATTCCCACGGCAAACATGGCAAAACAACATGGTTATTAAATCGATAGAAACAATTTTCAGAGAAATACATTTATTGAAAAAATATTTTACAACGTGGCTCTTCATCTCCTCTCTCCTCTTTTCTTTCTTCTTTTTCAAATCCTTTTTTGATGAATGACAAGTGGACTGAGTGAGATACAGTGGCTCTTCATCTTTTTAATGAAATCCGGCTTAAATTTTTGTAAATGAATATGGAAATTTCATAGAAGTCGATGTAAACTTATCCTGATTAAGTTGGTCAAAAAGAAAAACGAATCTATTGTTTGCGATCATGTTCACACCGAATTCAAGCTAATTTATTTTATTAATTAAAAAGTGTTTGCACAAAATGAAAGGCTTCAAGCAACCTATTAAATAATTTACATTGGACGATTGAAGGATTGGATCAAGAAAACAATCTTACAAAGAAAGAATATCAAACAAGAGACTGATTTTAGAGTTCAACCCCTGAATCGACTAAATTGCAGTGTTGGAACCGCACTTTTTTTTTTTTTTTTTGGGTCAGGGGGACGACGCAATTATTATGTACCAAATTGAATATCAACAACTCTTTCTCTTTGCGGTGACTTATCAACGACTCTTTCTCGTTGTACTATGTGGACCAAGTCGGCAAGGAGAATTCAAGCTTTCCGTTTGTGGAATGGTCCTAAGACGAATTACACTCAAGAAAAGAAAAAAAATCACTTAAAAAAACTCTTTGTTATAAAGACATTCATTTTTTAGAAAATATTTAGGCAGACAAACGGACCCAACTAGCAAAATATGTCCTGTTATTAAAAAATTTCCATAAGACTTTCGTTAAACTGGAACCAAATTTATCATAATTTCATTTGTCATAAGATCTCAACATCACTCATAATTGGTATCATATCAACTGAAAAATAAAAATAATTTAACCCACACACCAACAAAAGCCAAATTGGCATTTCTGGGTTTGGTCCCCAATGCTTAAAAATGTACGTAATAGTAGGGCTAGGCTCTGGGTGTTGTTCACAGGAGGAGGTGAATTAGATGAGATAATAACGCGTACTTAAATAAAATTAAACATAAGCAATATGAACAAATACAATTAAAGGGTGCAGTCCTAAATATAGAGTATCAATAATGTCAAAGAGAGTTTCAAAGTTAGAGACTTCAAACACATTAATTTATAAAAGTTTGAGTCATTTTTAAATTTACTTTATCTTCATTAAATTTCTTATACATTAAGAGTTAAATTCATTGTCGGTCTCCCTAAATCAGGAGGAGAACAATTCCCTACTCACAAAGATCTCTTCAACTTGATCATAACTTTTCACAAGTCACTTAAACTCACAAGTTCACTCTACGAAAACACATAACTCTTGCTTTCTTCTTCACACTTTGAGCACACTTGCTCTTCGGTCAGAGGCGCGACAATTCCAAAACTGAAGTCTTCAACTGGAGTTTCGATATTCCTGCCATGAATTCATATATTAAAATAATTTCATTTAACTAGCGAAACTTTTGCCAAAAATTTTAATTTTGCCAACGAAGCTCTTTCAAAAAAATTTATGTGTCTTCACGAATTCGCTAGTTTCTTCTTTCTTTTGGGAGAATTTTCAAATTCCGCCGGCAACGTCTTTTCCATGCGCAACTCAATAGTCTACGTCACTTTAAAATTTTGAGATCTTTGCCTTTTCGCCGTCCTTCGTCGACCACAATTTCTCCCTTGTTTGGAGGTCTAGGATCTCTCATAGTGCTCTAGCCTTGTGAAAGTCTTCTTTTTTGGCTTGCATTCAAGTTTCTTCTTTCTTCTTTCTCTTCGATCAAGAAATTGTGCTTTCTTCTTCATTAGAGTGGGGCAAGGTCTCCATTGCCTTTTCAGTTGAATTTTCAAACCATCTCCCTAACATTCACATCATTAACATTCTTCATATCTTCTGTGATGTTGAAAAATAAGAATATTTTAATAAGAATATCTTCAGTTGAATTTCTCAAGCCATCCCACTAATCTTCACATCATTAACATCCATAGATGATGATGTTAAAAAATAAATATATTTCAATAATTTTATATCTAACATTTATATTTATTTATCAAACAATATGTATCTTATACTTTTCAAATTGAAAATGACATAGGAAAGACTTTACCCATAAAAGAATATGCCAAAAGAAGTTCTGGTATCGGAGGCCTAACGCCAAAAATTCACTGATGAAAGGAGCATCAATACAGCAGAAAGATGGAACTAGAGCATCGATTGCATTCAAACACAAGAAGCTCCCTTGGAGCTTCGCCAAACAAACGTGTTAGCCTTATGGTGGATGCTGGGGGTTCTAGACGGGGCCTCCCCAATTGTTGTGACAATCTTGGTCATGTTATGAATGCCGGCCGTTCTAAACCAGGCAGCAGGAAGCCGAGGTTCCCCACTACGGCCAGTGAGAAAATATCAGATCAATCTCCGACGTAGGAGGGACTTCCACATCCACTGGTCTGTTAACATCACGCTGTGGGTAAGGCAACACTTGAGTTTCAAAATACGGAAGAAGATAATTTTGAAAGCTTCTTGCAGCAACTCAATAATATTCAACTCGATGAGCAAGAGAGCAGTGAATCTCGCCAGCCAAGTTCCTTGCGAGACAATGCTCCAGCTGTGCAGAGCGTCCTTTCCCGAATGGCAACAAGTTGGGTGGGCCTACGGATCGGTTTCAACGCATGTGTACCTCTTCTAGTTTACTAGGACCACACCTCTCCAGTCCAGCCTGTTCAGAAACCTCAACGCAAGAAACTCAGAGGCCAATACCTGAGCCCCTTCACCAGGCCATTCAAAGAGGCAACTTTGATCCCAACATTCTTCCTTCCTTTTTCTTTTTCTTTTCTTTTCTTGTTTTTTTTTTTCAATTCTGTTGAATTTTTTTTATTTTTTTTGGATTGTGGTCTTATGGGTTTGTTTGGCTGCTGAGAAATTGAGAAAAGAAAAAAGCATATACGTTCTCAAAGATTGCATGCAAAAGTTTCTTAAAGATTAGCCAATCCGTTCATGCCACATCACAAAAACCCTATGCCAATACCCAATTTAAAATTTTGATGACCACGAGGCTTAAATATTTAGAATTAATTTACAAGGACACAAAATTTGTGAATTGAGCGGACTTTAAATTGTTATATTTTAATGAAAAAAAATAAAAAATTATAATAATTACAGCCCAGATGTTGTCGTATTTAGTTCATTTAGTATTGAGTTTCCCTGTCATTTTCGTTAGTTGACTGGCAAAATAATACATTGCTACGTAGTAACCTCACTGGATTCCACTCATATTGATTAATCCTTTTCGTCCATTTCAAAGTACAGTTGCTCGCAAGCGCTTTCCACTTCAGAAGAGATATACTTCAAATACGAACGCAGCCACTGACGCAGCTTTTTTCTATTGATCCATCGCTTTGCATACGGATTTATAGACAATATTTAGTTTTAACTGAGAGCCAGAGCAGGTTTAGGTGAGGCTCAGATGGCGAGTAGTGGGGGAGGTGGGTACGGAGACGCGAGCCAGAAGATAGACTACGTGTTCAAGGTGGTGCTGATAGGTGACTCGGCGGTTGGGAAGTCGCAGATACTGTCCCGATTCGCCAGAAATGAGTTCAGCCTCGATTCCAAGGCCACCATTGGCGTCGAGTTCCAGACCCGCACCTTGGTCGTCCAGCACAAGAGCGTCAAGGCCCAGATCTGGGATACCGCCGGCCAAGAAAGGTACTCAACTCCTCTTCTCTCTCCCTATACTTGCTTTCACTTTTCATGGAATTTGTGCTTGCTTGCTTAGAATTTTATTTTTTTTTATCTATGTTTTTGGTTTTAATTTGAACTGGGTGAGCTTGCTCTTTTTCCTTCTTTTTTTTTTTTCTTTTTCTTGGGCTTTTTATGTTTGCTCATCATTTGCTAAATTGTTGTCAACTGTTTGTTGTGACACAGTTATGACTTAATGGGTTCCAATAAAAATTAGGTGCTGCGAAAGGTTATGGTGATTCTCGATGACAGTTTGATGGGTTTATCCATCCAAACAAGACTTCGGTTTCCCTTTGGAATATAGCTTTTCCTTTTTCCTGTTTTTGTTAGTGGCAAAGGTATATCAGTTTCGTAGCTTATCACTCTGAGATGCTCGAACATTGACTTGATTCGTGGGTCCAAGTTCCTTGATAGGTCATACTGGAATCTCTAGTCCTTTTGCATTGACCCTATCATAACATAAGGTCTTCACCCTTCAATGCCTTGTTCTTCTCATACACCATTACTTAATTCCAAGACTTTGTGAATTGATCAGTTGCCTTAGTTAATGGCTAGATTTGTCCCTTTTTTTTTTTTT
>JAHOYR010000012.1:7160521-7253475 GCA_023213295.1 Bruguiera hainesii
TATAACTCATATATACATAAAAAGAAGAATGAAAGAAAAAAAAAAAAACGAATTTTTAGCTCTTCTTTTGATATAAGATTTATAAATCAGTTTTTCTAAACAAATTGTTGTATAATTATAATATCTTTAACAATAGAACTTAAGAAAAAATGCATCGACCAATCTAACATACCCGTATAAGCCAGAACACAGAAGGGCCCATATAGCTTTAGTTTTAGTCGTAACAAACAATTCAAGATACTCTTGTTTTAATCAAATATGAAAGTTGCAACGTACAACATTTCTGAATATTTTTGCTTTACTAGAACGACTATAGTTGGACATTGAGAAGGACACTGGACAGCTCTTTTGTATTTTATTTCATTATTGATTTAATTAGCCGCTGACTGAGCTTGAGCTCGAAACTTTCGGTCCCTATAAGACAATCACAGAGGTCTCTTTTAATAGCCTGACAACTCACGGGCCCTGGAGGCCTCCTCCTCAAAAGCCCATTCGGCCCGATCCTTCATGCCTTTCAACTCATAACACCGGCCCAACAAGCAAAACGCCTTGTCGTTTCCACCACTAAGCTTCACCTTCACGGCCTCCTTCAAATCCTCAATAGCCGAGTCAACTCGCCGCCTCGAATTTACCTCCAGCTTCAGCTCGGCCCTCTTGATCAGCGCATCCCCGCGCTCTGTCCCCGGAGGCAGCTTCACGCGCGGGGCCGACAGGGCCAAGTCCAGCGATCTCAGGACGGATGACTTGCGGCCGAGCAAATCGAGAGCCAAGGCCTTGAGAATCAGAGGCGCGGGGTCTCTGGGTGCGAGGGAGATTGCCGTTTCGGCTTCGAGGAGGGCGTTTTTGGCCAGGGATTGGGACTGGGAGACGCCGGAGGTGGATTTGGCGCGGGAGATGAAATGGGTGGCTTGGGTCAGGTGGCGGTTGGTTTGGAAGGAGGCGGTCCTCCGGTTCTGGGTTCGGAGTCTGGCGGACGTCGTTGTCCGTTTGGGTTGGTAATGTTTATACTGGATCGCAAAGATGGCTATGGCTAACAAGAGAATACCTAATTGCAATGCAACGTCTGTTGCAGCCATCTCTTTGTAATTTGCGGGAAAAGAATCATCAGTGACGATGATGAGGCTCCTCCCCCTTTTTTTTAATATTTTTTTTCCTGGTGTGGAGACGAAGCTGGACTGAATGGAACTGAAAAATTGAATAAGCATATATAAACTGACAGCGACGCCTGCTTGCCTTGCCCCAGACAGCAATTCGTAACCAGCCAGCAATGTTACGAATTGCTGTCTAGTCTCCATTCATTTTGCGTTGGACAAAGTGCTGAAGCGTTGTAAATTGGTTTCCGTTGTGCTATAACTTTAGTCTTTTACTCACGAACATCGCCAAGAGTTTTATTTACAAAATTTTAAATTTTAATTCTGAAAAAAAAAAATAATTATGTTATATAATTTACAGTTTAATGAATTTTTTAATTAAAAAAAAAAGAAAAAGGAAAATAGCTTTTAGCATGGAGTTAATGTTTGTTTAAGGCTTACAAGCTTCGGGGCCAATGGCCAACCGGAGAAATCTGGGGTTGTCGCTGTAAAGAAATCTGCATTTATAAAAAGTAACCATAAACCATCTTCTGTTGTCACAGTTCCCAATCAAGAAACCCTGCGGCCCATCTAACTATTTGTCTCTCCCTCTTTTGAACCAAGCGTGCCCCTGCCAGGAACAGTTCTGATGGCGCAAGCTCACAACCTCAAGAACAATTAAATCAAAAGCACAGAAAAAAGGTGGCTTCTTTTTTTTTTTTTTCTTTAGGGATTCTTTTAAACATACGTATTTTTTCTCTTCATTGTTCTATCTGAAACCATAAAGCCCTGGGAAAAGGACACTCTTAAGGGGTGAAAATGCTGATTTCTGCACTGACTCATTAGATACAAGTTGCAATTCAACCTTTTTGCAAACTCTGTGAAAGCTTGCTACCAGCAGAAGCAAGCACTACTCCAAGACCAGTTGCATGTGACGATTGAGGTCGTTGAGGTAGCTGGTGCAAGTATAATCTTGCAAGTCGCACCCATCCAAAAGAACTGCCTGCCCGGCATTAGTCCTCTGCTTGGACTCCATTGAAACCTCCTCACCATTCAGCAGCTGCACAACCTGCCTTTCAAGCAGTTATCTTTAGCTACTTATGCGTCATTTTCTTGCACATGGAAATGAGATTAGTGCAAGAGAATGAATTTCACATACCCGATTCATGTGTGGACGCAGAGTTGGTAGGTGGTGAGTGCAAATTGACACTGTCAACATGGCACGCTTCATTTCACTCGGATCATAATCTTCTCCTAATCTGGGGTCGGCCAGTTCTTTAGCATTATTTGCCTCTAGAAGTGGTTTTGCCTGTGCAAAAATACCATTAAATTCTTGATCAATCCTTTCTTTATCATATCAATTTAGAACAATATTTCCCGGGATTTCTTTTTCCTCTTATGAATGCAGTTGGTTTTGACTAACGAAGCAGATCATTACCCACATCACAAGGCTTTGTCTACTTGAATCAACAGCATGACGGCCTGTTATAATCTCTAGTAATAGAACCCCATAGGCAAATACATCTGTCTTTTCATCCACAATCCCATTCATAAAATACTCTGGAGCCAAATATCTGAAAATGCACGATATAACATTGCTTAGGCCTTGTATAGACAACTTTGGCAAAAGAAGTTAACTTCTCATAACAGGTCACTCAAAAGCAGCATGCCTAACCCGAATGTACCCTCGATAGGGGAGACAATGTGGTGAAGCCAGTTCTCTGGAAGCCATTTGGCCAATCCAAAATCGGAAATCTGCATGATGAGGCAAATCACGAAGCTTAGCTGACTTACAGGGAGATCAACCTCAATATTCAGGAAACGAAAATCACCTGAGCGTCATAGTCTTCCCCGAGCAATATGTTTGAGGCTTTGACGTCTCTGTGGATAATGCGCCTTTGGCAATCATGGTGGAGATACTGCAGTCCTTCTGCTATTCCTGCGGCCACCTTGAACCGTTTCTTCCAATCTAGACTTTCTGCTTCACCTGAAAAAATGTTGAATTCCAATTCTGTTTGTTGCTGCCATTCTATTTCGGTCAGTGCAAAGAGATGAAGAGATAAAAGAGTTAGACACGTCACCATGAAGTAGAGAAGCAAGGCTGCCGTGCGGCAAATATTCTAGGACAAGATGCAAACCACCATCAATGCTGAATCCGAGCAATTTAGCGGCATTGGGATGGTTTATGTGAGCTATAATTCCAAGCTCTGATAAGAAATCGACAATTCTATCCTCTTCTTCCTTCTCAGTCCTTGTTAACTTCTTTACAGCCACAACTTGACCATCCAACAAGCGTCCCTTGTACACTTTTGCATGGCCTCCTTCACCAATCAAGTTCTCTGAAAAGTTGAAACATAATTCAAACCATAAAAGAGTCTGAAAAAGGCCGCGCAATTGCACGAGGTTACAACCATTGGTTCACACATTGTGGGTTCAGGGTAAAAGCCAAGTAAGTATACTACTTTATTACAGGGGAAGCACGAAAACATGAAAGCAGGTCGGTGCAAGCAATATAATCAACCCTGCCTATAGACTCCTGTGTACACTCTAAGGTAGCACACTGGGAGTAGTAGGTAAACTGTGATTAAACAACCAAGCATGCTTGACAATCCCATAGTCTTTAATCACACAGATTGCTTAGTTTTATGATTCAGTGAGGCAGTATTGTTTATAAATTAAGTTCAGGCATCAGTCAAATTATTTAAAGCATCCCAATTATGCCTTCTGCTATCCAAATTCAATGGATCTACAAGCAACCAAAATGGAGAACTGGGGGAAAGCCAGACATGAATGAACAATGCAACCTAACTTCATGGCGCTCAAATTACTGCTAAGACGACATGGAGGAGACTGACTTAATCCTTGGGTCCCATGTTTTGTTCCCATTTTCTTTTTCCTTTCTTTTTTGGCTACATTGACTTTAAACTCCGCTCATTCAGCATTCTTCTCTGGTAGGTGTTATCTGTCCCAAGCACAATAGTCAAGCAATTCGGTCCTGCCATCACTTTCCCGAGTTCTCCGCCAACGTTAAATTAGTCAAAAGAGTCGCCTATTCTAACTTTGGGTAGGTCTCAGGCGCCGGTCGGTATCAAGCATGCTGATCACGACTTTATGATTAGGCATATGTTTTTCAATCTATCTAAACCAGAAAGCGACCTATAAGAAAGAATCGCCTTCAATTTCCTAAGCGTTGAATTAGGAATTATAGTTGCCTAAAATTTCAACCACAAAGCATAATTAAAATTCCAAGACACAGAAGCCAGGTAACCAACTAGAATGGCCTCAATTCAACGGGCTTCACTTAGCTCTAATATATAAATACAAAACCAACTACAATAGATTAGGTATACCCATTTGACTGGGACTGAGTTAATCAAAATCAAGATTATACATTACCTTTTGGTACGCTTGAATCAAGTTTATTCACTATTAATAAAGAATTATGGGTCAAAGTAGATTCCTTATGCAAGTGCTTAAGTAAGCCATGTTCACAAGGTACAGTTTTGGAGCTGAAAAACAACAGTTGGGGAGGCCAACAGTAAAAGGACAAAAAGAACAAAAATAAAAAAAATGAAAACAAACAAAGAAACTACAGAAGGGTAAAAAGTGCAAAATTGGGATCGTTGAGTAATCTAGGCAGTCTGGCTCCGGTCAAGTATGGAATTTCTAATCAACTTGGTAAAAACACAAACAGAGGAAGGAAAGATTGCTGGTAGAGAGGCATATGGAAAGAAGAAAAGCGAAGGACAGACCCAAACGATTAGAAGCAAAAGTATAGATAAAGAAACTATCTTGAATGCTAACTTCTCACCAGAACTGTAATTATCAGTGGCAGCGGCTAGCTCTGCAGAATCAAAGTTCCTCCACGATGGTTTAGGCACTTGGGGGCCTCCGAAATCGATCAACGCATCGGCAGAGTTGCGAATTCTTGCCAATTTCTTCTTCATGTTCTTCCTGGCAATAGCCTCATAAGTTGTAATCAATGGAATCACTGAAAGCCTCCTTGTTGACTTCTTTTTAATGGCGTCAAGCATTTGTTTCCATTGCGAGGCATTGCTGTGCCGAACATCGGCTCGCTCGGGGACGACTAGTTTCTCCAAGGAGCCTGAACTGCAAGTGCTGCTGCTGCTGCTGCTGCTGCTGTGATCGGAGTCCGAGCCTAAAATAGGGATCTCCAATACACCTCTTGGTGAGGGTTCATCAGGAACGAAGCCTCTCTTTTTGGCTTCACTCAGCGTTTCCATTTCTGAGCTTTCTTCTGTCTGTACTCTCAACTCTTCATGAATTGGAGCGATTCATTTCAGCAATAAAAAAGAATTCATCTTTCTCAATTGAGACACCAGACAAAAAGGAGAAAAAAAAAGGGGAATTTTTTTTCAAGATAAAGCCATACAGTTGTAGGACGTAAAAGCTGATTGATCAATGCATATCAGGAGAAGAGAATTCCAATACATAGTGGCCTCTTAAGCGAAGTTGATTGGTTAACGTTCAAAACTTTCGAATTTCCTTTTCTCTGTCTCCAAACAGAAAATGGAAAGAAGTTCAGAAACACCAGAAAGAAACCAAAAGAACAACTTCTTCCCAAAAAGTTAATGAGAAAAAAAAAAAAAAGAACTTACCTTCTACAGCCATTATCCCGCTATTTATGGGGTTTTGAGAAAAAACTCCTTAGGCCAACATATTCTCTGAAACACCCAGAAACAGGACGCTCCACAATCACAGCATACATAAGGGACTTTGTCTACAGCTTGAGGTTATTGTAAGAAAGACAACGCAGACAGACAACAGCAAAGAGAAGGCTAGAACGGTATATCTTTAGATCTGTTCGTTAAAAACCAGCTTGGAAGTTGAATGGACTATTGACCCTATATTTATACTTCCGATATATGCATGAGCTAATATGCATGAGCCATTGAAGAGAGTAACAGAATATTGAACTATTAAGACTAATTTCAATGGAAAATATTTATATAATAATAATAATAATAATAGATATTGTGGGAAATGTTTGGTAATGAAATCCTGGCCTTTGGGTTTTAGGTACGGGATTTTTGCCGTAACTGGCGCTCGAAAAATCGAAAGGAAAAAGAGTAATAAATAAATAAATAAATTCTATTATATAATTCAAATTCAATAATATATACTCATTTTCGTGTATACGTAATTTGCTTTTTAAATAATAACAAACGTGACGGACGGATGGAGGGACGTTATAATCTACGGAGCTCTGGAGGGTATTTTGGGAACCACAAAGTGGACATCCGTTTGTCACGTGGTGACGCTGAAAAAGGCGGGCGATAAATTAATATTAATATTTATTTGATTAGTATTATCACCTTGGATTACTTCTAGCATGAGTTTGTTCTTTCAGTTGAAATATTAGAGTTGTTAAAAGTGGGATAATGTATCATTTAAAATACTTTTTTTTTTTATAAATGTTATCTTTTTTTTTTTAAGCAAAGGGTCAATATTCTTGATGGTTATAATTTCCATTTAAATTAGATTGTACAAGTTTCTATTTATCATCATTTATTTTATTTCACAAATAAATTACACGGTAATTTATTTATTTATTTTTTTTGGCCATCTATTTCGTAGGTTCTATATTTGAACCCTATAGGGTAGTGGGGGGAAGGATGAAATATTGATGGGATAAGGGTTGCTCTCTTTCACATAAATCTCCATTGAATGAAAAAAGATTTGTTGTTATCTAAATTTTGAAAGACTATCGATCCATTATACTTTGAATTAGCGTATTGGGTCTATTATTAAATTTCTAGAAGGGTAATAAAAAAAAAAGATTAAAGTTTCCGATAAATTGTCAATTGAATTGTATTAAAAGTAAGAGGATAAATTGAAAAGGGGAAAACAGTTCTCAGAGAAAAGTAGTGACTCCTGTTGCTATATAAAATAAATAAAAAAAAAAAGTGGAATTGGAAGCACAGAGGTTCATATGTAATTGCTGCGATATTCAAAATATCAAGAAGAGGGTCGATGATAAAAATTAGAAAAATCAATGTACGTTATATGTTGTTTCTGTATCAATTGATGATATGTTCTCTATTTTTAATTACCGAAAGATCGGTCGTTAACTTTGTTTGGAATGATTTCCAGGATTGCAAATTTTCCCAGGATTGCAAATTTTCCAAATTGGATGTATGTTCTGCAAAAAAGTTTGTGACCGGAAAAAAAGAAAGAAAAAAAAAAGTTGCAAAAGTGGATGATTGTAATTTGAATTATCTAAAAGGTATTCTAAAACTTGATTAACTTGAGTTTAAATGATTTAAAATCTTAATAATTCAAATTAAAAATTTAAAAAAATTTAAATTTAATATATCTAAAATTTGATGAATTGAAGACCCAAAATACCAAAATTTCTATCTCTACTCTTTTTGTTCCCTTCGAGACAAGAGGATTATCTCCAGGCTTAGATGAAAATCAATGAAAAATGGGACTCCCAAAAGTGCCCTTTTGTACCACAACCACTGAACACATGGTACGTAGTTCATTGATTGTTATATGTTTCTTTTTTCTTTTCCGATTTTAAGTGTTAATTACCAGCATAACGTGCCAAATGATTGCATCAAATTAAAAAAAGTGCGCATGGCACAAGGAAATAATTAAGCAGCAGCTTCACAAGAGACAGTGCTTTGGCTAAATGGCTTGTAGTGGACCGAAAGGGGTCCAGGGTTTTGACTAAATGGCTTTTAGTGGACAGGAAGGGGTTTAGTAGATGGTCTGTTGGAGAGAAATGTTTGAGCAATGTCTAATCAAAACCGAAAGACACAATCGTCACACTAACTCAAATTTCGCTGAGTAATTACACACACACACACAAAAGCGCTCTAACAAACTACCCACACCGTTAACTTAGTTAATAATTTAATATTTTTTATTAATTTAAATTTAAATTTTTATATTAATATTTATTTTGATAAAAATAAATTTATATAATTAAACATATAGTAAGTAATAAAATTTTAAATTAAAATTAAATATAGTAGAGTTTTAAATTAATTAAAACCAAGATAAGAATAAAAGAAATTTATTTGGATTTAATAGTTATTAAGTAGTAAATTTTTTTAAGAGAATTTAAATTAAGATAATAATAAATTCTTAATATTAATTTATATATATAATAATTAATATATTTTTTTATGATGAAAAAGAAAAAAAAAAAAAGCAAAGGTTCTGACACAAGCTAGAGACACAGCAGTTCGGCTTTTAGTTGACCCAGCTCGTGGTTGTTTAGGCCAACAGCACGAACAAATGCACACTGAAGTCATTTTCCCCAGCCAATTTTGTTGGCACGAGCCAAACCGGGGCTTTGGCCACCTCGGAGTGCTCGACCTTCTACGCAGGGCAATTAACCAAAGGTTAACATCTCAAAGATTTTTATTTATTTATTTATTTTATAATACTGATGGTGGGTATGGTTTAGTGGATAGCAATTTGAAAGCCATTATTCTTGTCGAACTCTATTAATCTTTTCAATTATTAGAATTATCAATTTTTAACTATTAATTAGTAGTTATCAATTATAAATTTTTAGTTATTGTACCTTTTAATCGCGTTATTAATTGAACTAAGAGACCCTGAAATTTATAGTTGTTTTTTTTTTTGTTTTTTCTCATGACTATAATTTACAGTTTCTTGGCCATTCGTCTTCAGGATTATAAACTCAAACGAAGTCAAATGATCAAGAACCAAAAAAATAAAAAAAAAAAAGCACACAAAAAAGGGTCTAAAATACAATTTGCAGAAGTAATGCAAATTGCATAAGATTTTCATTTCTTCAGTTTTATGCATAACGAGCAAAATTTCGGAAAGATCAAGCAATTGAATGCTTTTTGCTTGAAAAAAAAAAGAAAAAAAGAAAGAAAGAAAAAGAGGCAAAAGGTAAAATGAGGGAATAATTGTGACCAAACGACCAGACACTTTGAACATCAGCCCATGACACTGTGCAAAGTGCCATACGTCTGAATGTCACGGTAATGCAAGAAAGATGCAAATGGTTAAACGACAAGTTAATTGTAGACATTAGAATAGGTCACCCACGCAAGTATGACGAGAGAAACTTAAAAAAACAAAAAGAGTTTAGTGGGAGAGGTCATGTTTAAGTGGGTGAACTAATCCTCGTTTATAGTGCGACTTCCTATCCCCCGACCTCCCATAAAGTGCCTGAGTCAAAACGGAATTGCAACGACATACAGATCCAACCAATCCCATAAACAAGGTTTGGATTGTTTATTGTATTGACTATAAGGTGACTTCAGCGCTAAGAGTGACATTTTTGCAAAAAACAGAGGGGCCCCTTGTCAAAGACTACTGCATGAGCGAAGATTTAAAAGAGTGAGGAGGGACCTCTCAAACATCAGGCTTGTGTCAAAAGTGTTCTTGCATCGCCCGCCCGCATTCTTGCTAACTGGATTTGGTATCCCTTGCTCGGAGTTCTACGCCGAAGCATGCACCCCAAGCGCAATCAAGCACCGCAGTGAAGAAGACTGGTGTTTACTTCCTTACAGAAGCTGTCGCCGATGTTGTGTTAGTTGAGAGTTAAGAGTTGTCAACAGTGACCCTTATGATGACTCGAAGTCTCATAACTCGAGCATAACTTCATTACAAAATAATAATAATAATAATAAAACTTTTAATTTTATAAAAAAAAAAAGCAACTTTTCACTTATATGATGCAACACTTTTGTTTTTTTTTTTTTTGAATGTGAACACACGTACACATATACACTCTAATATAATTAACAATCGGCAATATTGATTTTTTTTTGTGTAATTTAATATAATTCTTTTAATTAGAAAAATAAAACATGACTAAATGTTTACGTATTAATTTATAAATGTAAAAATAATATAAATGCATAGCACTACATAAATTTAATGTTAATAATTTAATTAAAGTGTTTTTTTTTATTGTTTGACACATTTAATTGGAAAGGAAATGTTATATAATATTAATAGATTTGGGACACAAACATTATGTTTAAAAAGACCAAAGACACAAATGTATAAAAAAAATAAAAAAAATAAAGCAAAAGGAGAAAAAAAAAAAAAGAAAGGAAGAAAGAAAGAAAGAAAGAAAAACCAGAATGCACATTAAAGCTAACTGAAAAGAACAGAAGAAACTGAAAATTGCCGTAGAACACAAAAACACTAAAAAGATAATACTCAGAAAAGCCAACCAAAAATAAGGCATCAGCGCTCAATTATTATTAATTTTCTTTTTTTATAAAAAAGATTATATGCAGCTAACATGTCAATTTTCTCAAAAGAAAAATGTGCCCTTGGATTGCATCTCGGGAAAGAAATTAAACACACAAATTCTAGAACATGATAAGTATATAAACTTATATTGAAAGCTGTAGTCAAAGTTATCGGTACTGAAAGTTACAATAGATTGCACTTAAGACCGTTTGTATGACACTTACCGTTTTTGAAACTTTTTAATATATAATTTATAAAAATTACTTATCATTTCATATTATAATTAATATTTTATTAAAATTTAAAATAATATATCATACAAATATATAACACGATAAAAATTTAAAGCTTTTCAACATACCTTGTTTTGCACTATCAATAGTGTGCATATTATTTTTATAACAATTAAAAATTGTACTTATCTAATTTATAATATTTGAGACTAATAATATAATAAAAAATATATAATTTATATATTATTTTATCTTTTTGAATTAAATAAATTTTTATCAAATAATAACATGTGTTTATTTGATTTTTTTTTTACTGTATTATGATTAAAATTTTTTTATTTATTTAGGATTTCAAAATTTTTCCAACATCTTTAATTATAACTTGTAAGTGTGTGAATAAGAAATACAGTTTAAATTTGTTTCACAAACAAAGAAGAGGGTCGACAAACTTTGCTTTCTCGCTCGAAGAAATTTGCCACCAATCTCAGCCTGCCACGCAACATATCACACTGCAAAACACCACCTGCCTTCCCAGTCAACCGCACCTCCCAAAATCCCCAAAATAAAAAAAAAAAAAAGGAAAAATCGTCCCACTCTCAACGCCCACGCGCCTGGACCAATTTTTTAAACGTCTGAAAGTCGCCGCCGCCCCCATCTCCTCCTCCGGAATACCCAAAAGATGTCTCTGCTCGGCGACGACGGTCGGGGCTTCGAGCTGGCCCGGAAGCTAGAGGCGCAGGGCGCGTGGCGCGCGTGGCTAGGCGATTCTCTCCACTCCGCTTTCGTTCATTCCCTCTCCTCTCCCGCCTCGTGGGAGTCTTTCATGCGGGCCGATGAGCCCAAGTCCAAGAGCCAGATCCAACTCCAGCTCCGCGTACGCGCTCTCCTATACGACAAAGCCTCCGCCTCCCTCTTTCTTCACTCGGACGCCGCTTCTTCTGTCGCCGTTTCTAATCTCAGTCCGAGCTGTGAGTCTCTGAAATCCTCCGCAATTCACTGATAATTAGCGTCAAATCTCAATCTTTTTTTTTCTTCGTCTTTTTCGTTTTTAGATTTGCAGTTGCACGGTGATGACGTTTACTTTACGCTAGAGGACGGGGATCAACGGCGAGAAGGCGGTGGAGGAGTTGGTCAGAGTGCGACGTCGTCCAAGGTTAATTTCATTGAACTATTTTGTGTTCATCTCTGTCTCTCAATTTGGGTCTATTTTACTGTTGTAAGCTATTAAGTACAGATTAGCATTTACTGGTTAGTGTGCTTTAGTTTCTGAATGCAGTTTGGTTATGGATGCTTTTAAGCTTGGCCTTGCTGCATTGGGTGAACTTGCCATTTTTGTGAAATTTTTTTCTTTTTTATTAAAAAGAAAAAGTAATATTCAATTTCATTCTTTAGAAATTAGGGGCAAAAAAGAATAAAAACAAAATTTTAAGACTGCCTTTGGTTTCAGCGTTTCAGCATTTTGTTTCTGAGAGAGCTGTCTCTTTCCGAAGATTGTTGTGGATTGAAAAATGTAAGAAGCAAAAACTAGAGTGCCAAGCAAATCACGGTCAATATTTGCTGATGCTGCTAAAAAATGTGGTAAAGGTTTGCTGTCCTCATCAATTTGATTTGGAAATTTTGGATTATGCGTACTCCGAGACTCATAAATCTAGAAAGAGCTTTTAACTTTATGAAATGTCTGTAGGTCTTGAGTCCAAGACCCACCTTTTCCACTCCCCTATATCAGGGTTGTTGATTTATGATTTGTCAAAGGAAGGTTTTCTCAAGAACATGTGGTTGTAACCTTAACATCTAACAGACACAAGCCTTTTTTTACGTGTGTTGGTCTGTGCTGTAGTTGAAATCCTAAACTTTTGTTTTCTGGATCTTTTGACACCAAACAACATTTTATTATTGTTGGTGTTGTTTTGTAATTTTTCCTGCTTGGGTTATGAGACCAATTTGGTTGTGCAGGGTAATTCTAAATCTACATATAGAGCAGGGCAGCGATATGCTGAACATGAAACAGACAACTTGTCCCAGAGATTCAGGAGCGAAGAATTGCCAGAAATATGGTACAATCAGTTCATAGAAAAATATAAAGTTAGCAGACCTTTTGGGGTGTCACTCAGGGAGCTAGAGTCAGACAAACGTTCACCTGAGCAAATGACCGCTTATCTTAGACACGTTGAAAGGAGTAAGAGAAGGCATGTTGCATTTAGGCAGGATCAGTACATGGGCTTTGGAAACTCTGCTGTGGATAGTACACCCAACATGCCTCCCAGTTCTGTTTTAGATAGCTCTAGCTCGCTTGATGATGACACATACTTCTTCCCCGAGACAATGTTCATGCTAAACTGTGTACCAGATAGTGCACTCCCACCAATGACTAGAGCGCAACACAATCAAAAAACAGAGTTCCATGGGGTTCTTGAGGCATTACCTCAGGCTAGGACCCCTGTAATGATAGAAAGGCTCGGTATTAGTGTGGAACAGAGAGGAAGTTTACATCGTGGGAAAAAGGGTTCTGAAGGGAATAGGAAACTTATTAGTCAAGAGCAAGCATTGCTGATTTCACGAAAAGTAGTAGCTCGTATGTTGACACGGGTGGGTTTTGACGGTGCAACCGAAGTTCCAGTGGAAGTGTTCTCCCAGTTGCTCAGTTGTCATATTCTAAAGCTTGGCCGAATCTTGAAAGTACTTGCTGATAGTTACAGAAAGCAGTGTTCAGCACTGGAACTAATCAAGATGTTTCTTCAAACAGCAGGATACAGGTGAAACTGAAGTAATTTAGAAATCATTTTCCCCCTTCTGTTAGTGTCAGTTTTCCCTGACACCTTCCAAACCCCCAAGAATTTTAAGAACAATATAACGATGTATGTTTTCTGCATGTTTAGTTGGGTGAATGCACCTTTTGTAAGCTTGGAAACATCTTGGAGGCTTTTGGGCAATATTCAACATACAATAGTATTTTGAATTCTACCTATCTGTTTGAAAAATAAAAAAATCTTAAATTCTGCTACTGTGAAAGAAAAACAATTTTGATAGAAAGAACATGAGTCCATCCAATGGCCAATATAAGGACCAAGACAGGATGTTTTTCAAGCATGCCCCTCCATCTTCTTGTGCAGGTTACATGATTTATTAATGTTTTTTCATTTAGTTGAGTAATGTTTATGTTTTTAAGTATTCTATTGGTATCATTGCTACGCTATTCCAATCCCTCACTTCCTCCATTACCCCACCTCACTCCACCCCCAAAGGGCATTTGTTTGTTGCGTTTGCCCATCTTTCTTTTCCTCTTTCTTGTCATTCGGCTCATGTTAAAATCATTTCCTCTTATGTCTGAATTTAATATGCTTCCTTGCAGTAATATTGGGAGTTTGATGGAGCTTGTTAAGGATGGCAGCAGGACCATCATGCAACCACCGCAGCCACAGGCACATGGAATCGAGTCACAGTTTCAGTCTCAGCACCAGAGTCCCCTTCAACTGGCCCAGCAGGTATAAAATCTATGTTGGTGCTCCAAGTCCTATCTCTGTTTTTTTTTTTGACTTGTTAGTATCTTTAGCTTCTTTGTTGTTTGATTGAGGGGCTGAAAATATCTGGGAACTGGTTCAAAGTTGTATTTGGGTTCTCTTTGCGTTGCATGAACTAATGCTTCTTTCTCAGTTGATAGGCTCCCTTACCTACAATCATCCTCCATCTCCTTCGCCCATCCTAAAAGCCAAAAGGAAAAATACCTAACTTCACGGCTGTGTTTCCTTGTTCTTGGGAGGAAGTTATCAACTGGCCGATCTCCAGTTTCCACAATACTTCCGCAAATTTTAGAGTTCTGGCAGTCTAGTTTCATCTAGCATATTTATAATAGGCTAAAATTTACAGATACCCTAAGGTAATAATACCAGAGGCATGCCGAATGCTGCTTCAATCCCAGTTGGTGAATGCATCGTAAATAGCCTTCTGACTTAGAATGCTTTTAATGTTGACCTATATGCATATGCAATGGTTTTTCTGTTATGATAATTCTAATGTGATATATGATGAAGCTACAGATCTCAAGACCATTGCATTCACAGATGCAGCAGATGGTTCATTCCCAACATATGGCTCTTCAGCAGCAGCAGCAGTTGGAGAGAATGCGCAAGCGCCTGCCCTCCACCACTCACCCTGGTATGGATATGGACAAAGACAGACCATTGGTAAGGGTAAAGCTTGAAAATCCGCCAGAATTGCCCCTGGATAATGCTTTCAACCCTGTCCACAACAGACAACCACAGATGCAGTTCCGTCAGCAACAAATTGCTGCAATGCCGAATCTGCATCATCAGTCAAGCAATCCACTCAGGCAGTTGACGTCGCTGCAAGTTCCCCAAATGCAGACACCGTAAGGAAAACTTGTAACAAGAAATGAATTTCATTTGACTGATAACTGTTACTAAACTTCCCAAAACACTGTTTTACATGCAGCAGTATGGGCATTGTTAGGGCTCCACCTGTTAAGGTTGAAGGTTTTCAGGAGCTGATGGGTGGGGATGCTGCATTTAAACATGATTCTGAGGAGAACAAGCTAACTTCACCTACAAGTAAGTAACTCTGCGACGAGTTATGGATCAGTATTCATTAGACAGATTGGGCCAAGCTACTTTAACTTTGGTAGTTTGACCACAATTGCTTCTTCCTGTTGTTTCTTGAAGAGATGTTTCTATCTGTATCCAAGTCTAATTTATACTCTTCACAATGCGAGTATAGTTTGTAATTAACTGAAACTTTCAACAAAACTCAAAAGTAATCGTATAGCCTTGCTTTGTACCAAATTTCCTCTAGGGTCTTCCCTGGGTCGACCATTCTTACTCCTGTGGAATGTAACTTGTAATTAACTGAAACTCTCAAATCTCAACTAATCTGGCCCTATGGTTGGTATCTTGCACACCTCTTCTCACTGTTACAGTATCTTGCATGTGACACTCTAGACAGGACATTTCTAGGCGAAGTCGTCATGTAACCTTCCGCATGGGTCCTAGGCACACCGATCGGCTCCCGGGTCTCCCTCCAAACTTTAGCTTTGGCGATGGAGTATGTGAAGCTCAAGGAGCCCTATGGAAATAAACTTCCACGTAGGGCTCTTCACTTTGCCATTAGTGTCATCATTGCGAAAAAGTTCGCTCAAGTAATTGTGATTATCAAGACACATTGTGTACAGGTTTAGGTTACTTCCTGGAAGCCAACAATTTCGTTGGGAGCCACTTGAGCGGATTCCTAAATTAGACCCAGTTTCTAGCACTGTTTCCACTTCGCCTCCCATTTGCTTGGAACTTGTGACTCTGCTTTTCCCTTAAAATTCTAAGTTCGTACACACCACAAAATTGCCGTGCGTAGGTGTGTTAATTGACAAAATTAAACCCCAATTTTTACTCTTCCGTATCTGCTCGGGGAACCTCTCGGTGAATTCCCAAAATAATTTTCTTTTAGACATGCCCTAAACGCTTATTTTTCCTTTTTTCCAAGTGGTCAGAAACGCCTTGTTTACCCCACTATTTGTTACATACCTTAAACACGTTTTCAATACTATAAAATGTGAGCGCTAAGAAAATTAATTTCTTAGGGTAGAAATGACAATTTTAGATTTAAAAGATAAATAAAATGTTTTTGGTAATTTTACCTTCAATCCAGTGATCTTTAAGATGGGTGAATAGTGAGAAAATCTAGATTGAGAGACTCCAATCCGAATGACATTTAGCAAGGGAATCCAGTCATTTCCAATGCTATTAAATGATGACAATTAACCATTTATCTGGTTGCTTTAGTGTCTGTCCAGTCATTTCCATTGCAATTAAATGATGGCAATATACCACCCATTTAGTTGACCTTGTGGCTATCCACTCATGTCCAATGCAACTAAATGATGACGATATACCATCCATCTAGTTGCTTTAGTGGCTAATCCAGTCATTTTCAATGCAATTAAATGATGAAAAATATAAACGGAGAAAAAAAAAATCCCCGTTAAGTGTTCTAGCCCAAAGACAGATTACTTCGATTCTGCATTGGCTAGTTTTGAGAATTGATCTCTTTACTTTTCTTCGTCACCAGGATGTACTTCGTTTTTGAGTGTTCACAATTCTATTTGATGACTGCCGGTTCCCATTTTTTTTTTAATCGCATTAATAAAATCCTACTCTGACCTTTCAGAAATATTGAAAAAAAAAAGGGACATTTTCTCTCTCTTCTTTTTCCTTTATTTTTATAAACAGGAGAAAATTTCTTTGGCAAGGTGAAAAAGGCAAAAGAACAGAGCAAACTCTCTATATCGGGGCCTTGCTTGCGGACAACAATATGATTACTCAGCATAAATCAGGAGCACATTTGCAAGAGAATCTCGATTGCAGCAGAGATATGTTAAAACACTAGAACCAAAGGAACAAAGGGAGGCCCTATTAATCTATTATTCCACTTGGTCCGATTAATATTATATTAATCGTTTTTTATAAATAATAATAATAAATAATTTTTTATAATTTTATTATAATGTTATAATATGAGAAATTATTTAATCTGAATTATAGTGACTATATTTTATTCATTCAAAATAATCTCTTTTATATATTACACTACTTATAATTTATTATATAAAATTTATAAAATGTATATAATTTCATAATAATTTACAATAATATCTTATAAATAATTTTTTTAATTTTAAAAAATAATATGTATATAATTATAACATAATAAAAAAATATAATGTATATTAAAAATATATCAATAAATTCAAAATACCATCACATAACATTAATTATTATTAATATACTTAAGACCTATTTTAAAAATATATTATCTACTTAATAATGATTGTAAATTTTCGTATCAATTTATTATCATGAGAACAATTAATTTTTTATAGATATTTTTTATTTGCACACTTTCATATTATCAATAAAATACTTTAATTTTTATTAATATTGATAAATTTAAGTTTTTTTAAAAAATATATTAGTTTAAAATTGTCTTATAAATTTTTAGTAGTTCATTAATATTGTCAACAACACCAAATCTAAAAATAAAATTTCAAAATCATAATATATAAATTATAAATTTAAATCATATTATAAATTTTATTATTATTATAATAAAATAATAATAAATAATTTTTTATTATAATACAATAATATTTATTCTCTTAATAAAAATAGGTAATTAAAAGTAAATTTTTGTACATGAATATATAATTTTTATTTCTTTAAGTACTTTAATATTTTTTAATAGTCTAATAATTTATTTTAAAATTACTTTAATAACTATTCAGCATTTTGACAATAAAATTAATATTTAATTTAGTACAAATTTGTAAATATATCAAATTATCAACAATAAAAATTTATAAAATATATTTTATTTCCTTATAAAAAGGTTTCCTTAATTAAAATAAGTTATCTAATTTAGTTGAAGTACAATATAAAGTTTTAGATTTGTCAATTATTATAATTAATTACAAAAGAGTTTTACTTGATCCCATTAATGCTCATGTAATAATTTTTTTTATGAAAAAAATTGAATAAGACATTAATAGTTGACCTTAATTTAAATTCATAAATATAATCACTAATATATTTACTATAAATTTTTTTCTATTAAAAAAAGGGACTAGAACCAAACATTATACCAATTACATATCCATGTGACTAAGACATTCTCATTTTTCTCAAATTTTATCTCATAAATGTAATAATCAACATATTTATGATGCATTTTTTTAGGAAAAAAAATATAGTCGCCCACTTAGCTAGCGAGAATGGTTACATGTACAAGAGGAATTTAAATAACTTTGTTTACAATAAGATTTAAAAATTGAACTAATTGTTAAACTAAACATTTTAGAGATTTAATATTTAATTGGTATAACATTTAATATTAAATAAATAAAAATATTATATATATAATTATACATTATATGAAAGTATTTATGTGTAAAAATTAAAATATAATATAATTAAAATTAATCTTTTAATATTAACACAAAATATCTAAAAATATATCATAATTAAAATAAATAAAATACACATATTTTAGAATATATATATCAAAGTTAAAAATAATAACAAAAGAATAATGTCATTTCAAAAAAAGATTTAGTTTTTTTTTTTACCATTTGACTAAAACAAAAGGATGCAATGAAAAACAAAATTTAATTCTTTTATTATTTTACTAAAAAAAATTGAGTCTAATTGATTGTTTCCGAATTAAATCAATTAGCTTATTGATTTTTATACTAATTTTTAATTTGATCAATTGTAAAAAAGAATCAAATTAAATTATAAATTAATTATTAATTTTTTAAATTTAATTAATTAGTTCGATCTAATTTTTCAAATTCTGATTTAAAATATAAATTGAAAATTTTATTTTTAAAAAATTACTTTTTAATTATATCTTCGGAGGTGTTTAAAGAAAAAGTTTGCAGCAACTTACTTTTATTTTTATATTCTTAATTTACATTTTTCTCTTAATTTCTATATTATCCTTTGTCTTGCTCTTGATAACTTTCCTCTAGGAATTTGTCTAAATAAAGTTCAATTTTCTACGCTAAAAATCCAATTTTTTTTCACCAATCTTTCAATGCAATGCATAAATAAAAATAAAAATTTTGTTTTAAAAGAATATTAATAGAAATAGGTAATACAAATATACACATCAATTACAGACGTCAAAAATATATAATAAGAACGACCGATCTTAGGTCCATTTGTTCTAAATGTATTAGCTATGTCGAAAATATATAAATTGCAATCTTACACAATGTTTTTTATATATTGTTTATTCAACCCGTTACAGGCCACCTCGTTGCATTATATCCTAAAGTTACTCTTTCAAAAATAATTAAATCCGTTGTTATGAAATCAAATAATCTTATTATATAATCATTGGATTCCATGACAGTGTGGAACGCACTCATTAGCATTAATAATTAGAATCTGAAAAGTTCACATCAAAAGGCATAGGGAAGATCGTAATATTTTAACATATTAAACCTTGACAGTAATACTGGGAATATTGAAATTTATACTACAATTTTTATGCTAGATCATGTGACGTGTTGTTAATCGTGTTAAACGAAAAAAAAAAAAAAAGAGTACTTCCCATGTAGTATGCTGCTCTTGGGTTCGTAACCTTATAGGAGATGAAGCAAACCAAAAGTCACATTGAATAGATGAATCCTAATTTTTTAAGATCTTCCGGCCATTTTAATCTT
Organism: Bruguiera hainesii; assembly: GCA_023213295.1. Taxonomy (NCBI): domain Eukaryota; kingdom Viridiplantae; phylum Streptophyta; class Magnoliopsida; order Malpighiales; family Rhizophoraceae; genus Bruguiera; species Bruguiera hainesii. The sequence goes on from JAHOYR010000012.1 coordinate 7,180,273, forward strand.
TGCCTTGCATTGTTAAAAAAAACAAAAAAAAAAAAAAAAACCCCTTGCTTTGCTATCATTTTAAAAGGGTGTATCTGGAGGTTTTATGAAAAAGAATCACTTGTATACAATGTTATTTTATTTTTATTTTTTTAAAAAATATTATTTTTACAAGTTTAAATTTATAATTTTCATATTACAATTGAATAACTTTTATTATTACACTAAAATTTATTTTTTATTATTTTAAAAATAAAAATTAAATCTTTTTGACAAAAAAAAAAAAAACTTTACCCACCGAATGAATCAAAATTCCCAAGAAATCAAATGAAACCTCCACACCGATTAGAAAGGACCAAGGAATAAAATATACATCTGCACATAGCATAAGCAATTAAGTTAGTCATATGTAGTTCGATTATTGTCAAGTTGTTTCTCCAGTGGCTCAATATCTTCACGAATGTGCCTTTCAGAAATTTCACCTCGCTTGTGTTTGTGGACCCAATTAACAATGATGCATGTAAGCAAACGCGTCAATTAATGCTAGAAATCCAGAATAATGTCATATAGTACACCTCCATAATGTCTGTCCCTCGACAACACAAAACCGAATCACTCACACTGATGCCTGCTGACGTATTGACTTTGGCATCCAAGTCCCAGAAGCTGTGCCTGTTGGAAAGCCACATTGCAACCCTAGTCAATGAAGAAGGGAAGGCGTGTGAATAACAATAAAGCTTAATACTTGCAAATAAATAAGTGAGGAAAATTAGAATACATGTTTAAACATGCAAGAACAAAAAAAAAAAAATCCCTTTCTCCTTCATAACAATTTCATCTTCAACATTAGAACAGATTACAAAAACTGCCCATATTGCATTAACCATGTAAATAAAAACATAGTCGGCAACTTCTAGGTTGAGATTGGCATAATAAATTTTTAATGCAATAGAAGAACAAAGTGAGACCGTAAGCCAAAAGGACTAAAAGGATGTGGCAAGCATGTAACTTAAAAGATCAGTTGGCAATCTTCAGTTTTGACAATATACAAACGTGTAAGAGATATACCAGAAAATTAGAAATGACGGACCTTACCTTCTGTAATAACAAGACCACAGATCAGAAGAGAGATGACAATGGTGGAATGGGACCTAAAGAGCAATGGATTGTTGATATATAAATAGATAATATAGAACTTTGAAAACGTATGTTTGCTTCACCCTTTTGTATTTTATTACTTAAACTTTTATTGGTCCTATATTTAAAAAAAAAAAAACAGTGGTTGTGGAGCTAAAGAGCAATAGGGTTTTTTTATTTTTTTTATTTTCATATCCCATGCCCATAGTTCACTCGCAAATTAAGGACCATTTAGGCAACTAGTGAGAATTATTATTATTATTATTATTATTTATAAAAGTAGAAATTCATTCATATCCACAATCAAATTACATCGTAATTAATGAGAAAATCGACAGTCGGAGAGCTATTCCGTTGCCATATATTTTCTCCCAAACAAGACAAAGCATGTTGCGCAAGAACATGAGCAACTACATTGAACTTCCTACTCATATATTTGATTTCAAAGGAAGCAAACTCAACCGCATTGGATTTGATATCACCGACGATCTAGCCAGCTATAGACACATCCGTCAAAGGATTTGCAATCCTTAACTGCAAGTTAACAATCCAATTCCACAACAATAAGCGTCAAGGACATGTCATGTGGCCTGCGCATCTTCAACATTAAGGAGGACTCAGCCATTCTAATTTTCTAACTAGCAAGGCTTGTTAGTTATGCGTTTTTGGCTGATAGCATCTCAATTTAACTATTGACGTACGAAGCACAATAAGAAGAATCACCGAAAAACACACCAGGATGTCTTTTATAACACTAAATTGATTAAAATTCTAGCTTAGTGGCAACATGCGAGGATGCAGAAATAGGTTAAGTCTTGATCAGAAAACGCATGCGGCTCTTTATTTAATTATTAAACTCGCCTAGACATAGAGTGACGATTTGTGATCTAGCAGACTCACATTGGATTCATCCCATTCTCTCGTTTGTCTGAGCTGCAGGTTGTTTTGCTCTGTGACTTTGTAGAAACTCAATGAATTGGTTTATGTGCCGGTCACCGAGATCGTTGTCTGCAAACAGCTTCCTCATCTGCTTGGCGTTGTCTTTGTATATCTCTCCTTGCTTGTCGGCAACAACCAATTTAAGCGACTCAGCCACAGAGTTGCTGGTGAACGAACCGTCTTCCTCATTCCTTGGAACTTCTATCCCAACTCTCTTCTCTTCGAAAAATCTCGCAATCAACCCTTGGTCTAGAACAAAAGGCAGCATAATGAGAGCACGTCCAAAATAGAGTGCCTCTAGAACTGAGCTGTAACCGCAGTGAGTCAAAAACCCGCCAACCGATTCATGAGCCAGGATCCTGCGTTGAGGCGCCCAGCCGGTCCACACCAGTCCACGTCCCCGGACTCTCTCCTCGAACCCATCTGGCAGCTCAAACGACTCGCCTTCAGCTGAGGCTGCTGGCCTTTTTCTTAGGGCCCAAAGGAATGGCAATCCCGTTAGCTCCAGTCCCAGAGCCAACTGGGTCAGCTGCTCGTGACTTATGTTTAACTCGCTTCCAAAGGCTACGTAAACCACGGAACCTTCATTCTGCTTGTCCAGCCACCCGCTGATTGTGAGCCAATCGTCGTCCTCTTGGCCTTCGGTGACAGCGGCGGATGATGGTGGCAGTATGCCTACTGGGATCGCCGGCTTACCGTGAATTTCCGCCACAACTCTGAGAAAATCGGCCTCTAGCTCCATGGAGCCCCGGATAAATATAGCATCGGAGGCCGCAAGCACGGTACCGAATCGGTAAAAATCCGATACACCCGAAGGATTGACTTCGTAGTGCTCAAGAAACCGCTTTGCCTCGTGAAGACGGAAAGCGACCTTCGAGGGGAAAGGGACCCACTCTGGAGGGACGATGAAGTGTTCCGGGAGAGTCCGAGGATCGCCGCCGTTGATCATGGCTAGCGACGACGGACCCATAAAGGAAAACGTCCAGCTAGAGGTGATGGTGAAGTGGGCAAGTGATAAACCAAGCCTAGCTGTAATGGGGGGCAACCAGTGAAGAGCAAAGTCAGAAATGACCCATTCTGGCCTTGAAGTTTCAAGAAAGTGAGCCACGGAGTCTCGGAGGCCATCAAACGCTTGTTTGAGGTACGGAATTGTATGGGGAGGCAAGTCTGCGGCGGCTTCTGCGTTGGGTGGGAGATTCTCTGTGGGAGGCAAATTGAGGACCACGAAGTTAATGCTCTGTGCTAAATTTGGAGGGACTTTGGGTAAACGCCGGATGTTTCTGGGAGTAGATATGAAGGAGATCTGGTGACCCTTTTGGGCAATGAGCTTGGAGAGCTCTAGGTACGGTATTAAGTGACCAAAAGCCAGCCATGGAAGTACAGCTATGTGGAGCTGTTTTGGTTCAACCATTTGAAATCCTCCAGCTTGGTCAGATGTGAAGCTCATCTGGATTTTCGGAACTCGTCGAGGTTTTAGTTTTCTGTAACTCCTGGAAGTACACCTTTCAGGCCAAAACACGTTTGGTTTACACGAATAATTCACATCCCTTTATCAGCTCCCTCCCCAAGTTTTCACACGCCCAAAACATAAATACATCAAAATGAATCGTATGATTTACACCAAAAAAAAAACATATATATATATATATATAGATATAATATTCTTCTTATTCATATGTCCATGCATGAAAGAATGCGGCCAATGTCATACATCTATTCAACCTTTTTCTTCCTTCCAATCACTTTTCTAATTTTGGCGAACTTCGCGGGTCGTGATCGAAGAAATTTGGGGCATGAGCTTTTACAGCTTCTTTGGCGTCCATTTTGTAATAAAATTCAATTTAATTATTACGATAGAATTTATTAATTAGATTATTTATTTGATCTCTTGTTTGGTATATATGTCTGCCTCGTAGAATTCAACTGAATTCTTTTATTAGATTTCCACCTTTAAAGAATTAAAGTAAAATTTACTCAATACTCTGAGCTATTAGATAACCAGCAGGACAATATAGCCTTAAATGGATGATGCATGGACTTCCTGGGTAATGTTATTCTTCAAAAAAGAAATTATATATATATATATATATATATACATATATATGTTTTTTTTTAGTACATCGAAAATAAAACTTACATTTTGTGAAATTTTGAGTGAGTGAGCATCTAAACCACCAACCTCCCCCCAGAAGTTTTCTTTTGAGAACAACCAAGCCAAGCACGATTGGTTATACCAACACTCTTTTCATCAATTATAATACGTTATTTTAAATATAATTATGAGACTCGCCACCATAATGTTACATTTCATTAGTGCCACATGAGCATGTAAAATTTGATTTTAAATGTAACATTTTTGGGACTTCATGTGCTGTATAAATTGCCTTTCAATTTGAAGTGAAAGCTTTGAGAAATTTTCTTAAACGCCTTTTTAAGGCAACCAAAAATTCAAAGGCCCTTTTGAGGTAAGTAGCCGAGTGCTATAAGAAGAAATCTTCGTGGGTTTTCTGGCTGTGGAAGTGGGGTATATGTGACACTAGAATCGAGAGGTTTCTAAATATTTTTTGCTACATTGGAGGCAGCGACGGGGCCACATATATTCCAACAGATCCAAGTGCCCAGAAAATTTTAAAAGGGTTTAGGGATTGATCATTGATTAATATAGAGAACCCAAAATCTATAGCAAATCGTGCTCTTGGACTTTTGATCTCCCTTTATAACTTCGAGACGAAAACTATACTTTTTTTTTTTTAATTTTTTTTCGTCAAAGGAAAACAATATAATATTTTGGTATCAAAATAGCATACCCCATGAATTCTAAACAAAATTTACATTAACAATCGAAAACAAACGAGCTTGACATGCCTTTTTTCTTTTTTTTTCATGTCTTACATATATACTATGGCACGTAGGTGTTTAAGTTATATATATATATATATTATTTGGAGAGAGAAAGTGCTCCATCTCAAGGACGGGTAGGTCTATGCTCAATAAGGTAGCTCAGAAGATTGTTCACGTGCTTGTCTTGCCTATCCCTGTCACCAAACAATCCTCCCATCTCCTTCGCTTTGTCCCTGTAAATCCTTCCCTCCTCGCTCCCCATGACCAGCGTCAGCGACTCAGCCACCGAGTCAGCCGTGAACGACCCATCCAACTCGTTCCTTGGTATGCGGTAGCCAATCTTCTTCTCCTCCAGAATCCAGGCGTTGATCCCCTGGTCCGCGTAGAATGTCAAGAGTATCAACGCTTTCTCGAAGGTAAGTGCCTCCACCACTGAGCTCCACCCGGAGTGAGTCAGGAACCCGCCGACGGAGTCGTGAGCTAGGATCTTGAGTTGCGGCGCCCAACTCGTGCACACCACGCCCCGTCCTTTGGTTCGCTCTTCGAACCCCGGTGGCAACTCGATCCGCTGGGTATCGTTGGCTCCTCTCCGAGTCCTTAGTACCCAAAAGAATGGTAGACCGGAAAGCTCCAGCCCGAGAGCTAACTCGGTGAGTTGGGTCTGACTCGGTTTTGCCTCGCTACCAAATGCTACGTACACGACCGAGCCTTTTCCTTGCATGTCGAGCCACTCCTTGGCTGACTTCCACGCGTCAGTTTCGTCTTCCGCCGCGTAATCAGACGGGGGCAGCTGGCCTACTGGAAAAACCGGTTTCCTGTAGATGGCCTCGAGGACTTGGAGCCACTCAGTTTCGAAGTCGGAGCAGGAACGGACGGCTACGATGTCACAGGACTGTGCAGAGTGACCGAACCGCGCCAAGTCGCTCACGCCCGAGACATTGCTTTCCATGCTGTCGAATGTGTTTATGATGTCATAGTACTTGAAGGCCAGGGTCGTGGGGAACGGGATCCACTTGGGTGGGGCGGTGAAGTCCTCGGGCTTCTTGCGGGAACCACCCTCATCGCCGTTGATCAGGAGCGATGGTGGGCCCACAAAGACGAGTGCTGATGCGATGATGATTGAGAAAAATGCAGTCTTGATCCCCAACTGGGAGCCAATGGAGCCGACCCAGTAAGGAGCAAAGTCAAAGAAGATCCAGTCTGGATTGCAGGAGCGGAGGAGTTGGAAGGTGGGCTCTTGGAGCATGTCGAGGGCTTTCTTGAGGTACTGAACCTCGCTGAGTGGCAGGTCTGTTGTGGCCTCTGCATCCGGAGGAAGACCTTGTACTTGAGGCAATGAGAGCTTGAGGAAGTGTATTGGAGACGGAGATTCTAGAGAAGGTTTTGGCAGGCGGTCGATGTTGCGAGGGGTGGATATGAAGGAGATCTTGTGACCCTTTCGTGACATTAGCTTGGCAAGCTCTAGCCATGGCATCATGTGGCCAAACGCTAGCCATGGAAATATGGCTATGTGAATTTTTTCGTCCTCTTTTTCCATTGTGGAGAAGAAGAAACTATGTGGATCTTTCTTGGCTTTGACTGCTCTGGTAGAAGTTTAGATCTGAAATGGATATAACTGTTTCTCATGTGTAGTTGACAGACTTGATGGAAGTGCATATAGTTGGCATCCACATCTTTAGGTATGATTGGAATGTGAGCTGTATGGTATGCTGTGATGTGAATGCGGATGATATTTGAAAACAAAATAGTTAGGCAGAGAAATACGAAATGCACACAGAATTAAATATGGGTATATTATAACTATTAAGACGAGGCATAAGAAACGCCACACCTCAAGAAATCCTAGGCCCACGAAGTAATGGTTGAGGTGCGAGAAACAAAATTTTGAGCCACAGAAAATCATGTGGATGGCATTACAAGTTCTGGAATAATGACATGACATTGCTGGGTTCTAAAGATTAATACTGGGTCCTTCATATCTTTAGCCAGAGGATGCCATCTCTTCTCACTTACTGTCGAATTACAGCAAGTTATGGAAGTGATCACACCTTTAACAAGAAAATTCTCAGGATCATATCATCATCATGGCAACTTCAAAATGCCCTACAAACATGTTTTCCATATTTTCCTGACAAAAAACTGGTATCCAAAAGAATATTCCCTTAAGAGACAGTGGTTCAATCACGGGAGAATGTGAGACATTTTTAGAATCTTCAATTTCCCTATGCTACCTAATTGAGTTCACCTTCGAAAACTGCGAAAGGCTTCATATTTAAGTAACACAACGTCTTACAGAGGCTGAACAATCCTTCATTACTAGGCCCATCAAGTAGGGGCTAAATAAGAGGAAGAAGCCTTATCAAATCTCCTAAGTTTCTCGTACCTCAACATCAATAACATTTGAACTTGAGACCATCAAATCAAGAACCCAAAAATCTTAATCACTAGGATGTCCCTGCTTGGTATTTTTCTTAATTCGATGAGTGGGAGGATATGTAATTACCAAAGGAAGAACAAAAAACAAGCGTGCATGTTAATTAGAGAATGCAAATATACTGAAACATTGTTGAAATCGGAATGCAAAATATTACCCCATTTGTCAGCATTGGGGTTTGATACACCAAGAGACGTCGTTACTCCATTTTCGGGGTGTCGGCACTCAGCAATACGCCATGCTATCTAGTCAAGTAGTGTTGAGCAAGAGAAGGGAAAATTAAGGAAGAAATTGCCCAAATACTAATCCTGCAATCCACACCAGTCATTTAGAGCCTAACTGTTAAATTAATTGGCAAAAGTGGTCCTTATTATTTAAAGTATAATTAAATATAAAAAATTTAATATGATAGTCGGTTAGATATAACGATAATTTGAATTATTAGATTTAAAATCTCTCCACTCTTCTTATTAAAGATAACGGTTATAGAAAAAAAGAGAATTATTCTCCCTATTAAAGATAACGGTTATAAAAAAAGAAAAAATCACTCTCCCCATTAAAGAACATTAAGAGAAGAGAGAATTACTCTACTCATTAAAGACCATTAAAGACAACCGTTATAAAGAAATAAAAGGGACGTGATTTTTCTATTATAGAGAATTTTTTTTTTTCAATTTTCTTTTCCTCTTCTCAACTATTAGAGAAAAACCGTAAAAAAATGAAAGGGAAAGTGGAAGAGTAGGAGAAATCCATCAAAAGGCAAAATTAGAGAAGAATTCTCATTTTTACAGAAAGAACCCGGTATTATAGATAGAGATATGTAAAATTCGTTATAATTTATTACTAATATTCACATAAAAAAAGATCTTGTATTATAAAAATAAAAATTTTATAAAGAGAAATTCTAGAAAAGTTTTAACAATTGGTATCAGAGTCAGATTAGCGAATATTACAATTTATTTTACCTTTATTTGTTTATGTCGAACTGTTTTCTTTTTATGTTTTTTCGCCGAGAAGAAAAACGACTGTGCAATTAGTTTTTTCTATTTTGTTATTTGCTGTATTTAACGGATAACAACGCCGGCCATGGAGGACTGTACGCTGCTGGACCCGAACGGATCTGGGTACGGCGAATCAGCCTCACTGTAAAGGCTATGCTTCCGAGTACAGCCGCCGACCCGAACGGATCTGGGTATGGATGAGGTTTTGGGAACTGCCGAAGACGCGGATCGAGTAGGGATCTAGTGAAAGCTATGCTTCCAGGCACGATCGGAGAACCGAATCGATCTGGGTATGAAGGGATGACTTGTGTTTCTGTTGTCGGTGGGAGACTCGAATTGTCTGGGTTTTCTCTTGGGAATGACCAGAGACACAGATCGATCAGGTCTGGTGGGTACGACAGAACGGAAAGATCGCCTCGGGTTTGGCCAGTGATCCAGGTCGAGCGTTGGTCTGGGACTACAACACCGGGCTTGCCAATATAGGGTGTGCGCTGGTCGCTGTATTGTGTGACAGGGCTTGCTGGTGTGGGATATGCTCCGACCACTAAACTCTGTACCACAGGGCTTCGTCGGTCCATCAGGGGCAACGCCCGGAGGTAGCACGTGGGCGACGCCTGCCATACAGCGGTGCTGCCATTGTGGGTCGCTCGGTCAGAGGTAGCACGCGGGCGATGCCCGTAGTACGGTGCTGCTGCCACCATGGGTCCCTGGTCGAAGGTAGCACATGGGTTGTGTTGCCTGCAGTATGGTGGTGCTGCGGGTCCTTGACCGGTGGTGGAGAAGAAATTTTCAAATGGATGCCATTATATAAAGGGGACCGGTTACTAGAACAGTACGCGGACGGTGTTAACTCCCACATAAAGGATAATTTAAATCTTCATAATTGGAGATTTTTTTTAAAAAAATTTATTGAGATCACGTCAACATAAATCAAATATTGAAATATTGAAATCTTATTAGTCACCAAAGTGATTTAGTTTTAAAAGGATTTGAATAGTTGATTGTGAATTTCAAATTGTTCATTTTTTGGATGCTAATAAAATGTTTTGAAATGAACAATTGTGGTTATTAATTATGAAACTAGGAGATCATTCAAAGATAAATCATTACTTATAATTAATGATACTAAAGGAGATTGATTAATATACTGGGTAAATGTGATTGTATATCTAAAGATGATATTCATGTTAACTCTAGTATGATTAATTGATCTATTAAAGTATATTTAAATTAGTATCATTATTGATTAAAGTTATGTGTTTGAGAATCACCCAAAGGTGTACTTAAATACATAATTAAAGTTGATTTGAATCTATTTAAGTTTACTCAAAGTATTAATGTGTAAATTTGGATTATATTTACAACTTCCAATAATATGTTCGCCTTAGGCAATGCGATGATCAAATTCAATGGACTGAATTATGCGGAATGGTCTGAGCATATTCAGTTTCACTTAGGCGTTTGGGTTTGGACTTAGCAGTCATCTCGGATGAAAAGCCTGCAGCCATTACTGAGATCAGTACAGAATCTCACAAGTCTCTACATGAGGCTTGGGAACGGTCTAATAGGTTGAGTTTGAATTTGATGCGAATGACGATAACTGAAAATGTCAAACCATCAATGCCTAAGACGGAAAATGCAAGGGAATTTATGATGAGAATTAAGGAATACTCTCAATCAGATATAACTGATAAATCCATTATAGGAAGCCTAATGAGTGAGCTGACGACCAAGAAATTTGATTGGTCACAACCTATTCATGATCATGTGACTAGTATGGCTAATTTAGCAGCAAAGTTGAAAACAATGGGCATGGATGTGAGTGAATCCTTTTTGGTACAATTCATCATCAACTCACTGCCTCCTGAATTTGGTCAGTTCCAAGTGAATTATAACACTATCAAAGAGAAATGGAACTTTCAAGAAATTAAGGCCATGTTAGTTTAGGAGGAAGGGAGATTAAAGAAGATGAAGGATCACTCTATTCATCTTACTGTTCATAAGGAAGCTAGCAGTAGCAAGTCTAGATCATATAGAAAGGATAAGAAGAAGGACAAAGCCTCTATGAAAGTCACTAGAGAATAGATTCACAAGGATCATAAATGCTTCTTCTGTAAAAGGATGGGTCACTTTAAGAAAGATTGTCCAAAAAGAAAGGCTTGATTCGAAAAGAAAGGTACGTATTGTATATTAGTATGTTTTGAATTAAATGTAATTAAAGTACCTAATAATACTTGGTGGTTAGACTCTGGAGCTACTATTCATGTGTCACATATTATGCAAGGATTTCTTTCAATCTAGCCCATAACAGGAATTGAGAAATTCCTTTATATGGGAAACAGAATGAAGGTACGAATAGAAGGAATTAAGACGTACAAATTAATTTTGGATACTAGGTGTCACCTAGATCTAGAAAAGTGTCTTTATGTTCCTGAATGTGCTAGAAATTTAGTTTCTGTTGCAAAGTTGGATGAAGTAGGATTTAACCTTAAGATTGGAAATGATACATTTTCATTGTATAGACATTCATACCATTATGGATCTGGTACTTTGGTTGATAATTTGTACCGTTTTAATTTTGATGCTATGTATGTTGATTCTCTATTTCTTGTTGAGCATAATATAGGTAACAAACGTAATGCACATGATGACAGTTCTACTTTCTTATGACATCAAGAATTAGGTCATATATCCAAAGAAAGGATATTGAGGTTGGTGAAAGGTGATGTCCTACCTCAATTGGATTTTACTAATTGGGACGTATGTGTTGATTGTATAAAAGGGAAACAGACAAGACATACATCAAAGAACCCAGCCATGAGAAGTAATGAGCCTTTAGAATTAATACACACTGATATTTGTGGCCCCTTTGATATTTCATCATGGGGTGATGAGAAATATTTCATCACGTTTATAGATGACTACTCACGATATTGCTATTTATATCTACTGCATGAAAAGTCTTAGTCAGTAAACGCCCTAGAGGTGTTTATAAATGAGGTGGAAAGGCAGTTAGATAGAAAAGTGAAAGTGATTAAGTCAGACAGAGGTGGTGAATATTATGGAAAATTCAATAAAAGTGGACAATGTCCTGGTCCATTTGCAAAACTTCTTGAAAGTCGAGACATATGTGCACAATACACAATGCCTGGTACACCACAACAGAACGGTGTAGCGGAAAGGCGGAATCGCACACTTATGGATATGGTTAAGAGCATGTTAAGTTGCAGTATTGTACCTTTATCCTTGTGGATGCATGCATTAAAAACTGTTGCATATCTGTTGAACAGGGTTCCTAGTAAGGTTGTCCCTAAGACTCCTTATGAGTTATGAATAGGTAGGAAACCCAGTTTAAGATACCTTCATATTTGGGGTTGTTTAGCAGAAGTAAGGATATATAATCTACATGAAAGAAAGATTGATGCAAGAACTATTAGTGGTTACTTCATTGGCTATCCTGAAAAGTCTAAAGGATATAGGTTCTATTGTCCTAACCATAGTACTAGAATAGTTGAGTCTGACAATACTCGGTTTATCGAAAATGGTCAGTTCAGTAGGAGTGAGGAATCACGAAAGGTGGATATTAAAGAATTACAAAATGAAAGATCCACAGTGAGTACTTCTACTTAAGTTGTTATCCCCACACCAAGTGTTTCTACTCAAGTTGTTATCCCCACACCAAGTGTTTCTACTCAAGTTGTTGTTCCTTTTGTTGCATCATAGTTATGTGACATGCAAAGACAACAAATTGATATTTGAAACACACAAGGTGAACATATAAGTGATGAACCAAGTGACAATATGCAAGTCACAAATGAGCAAGTGATACCACAAGAAATGACATTATGGAGGTCTACAAGACAGAAAAGATCAGCTATATCGAATGATTATGTGGTTTACTCACTTGAACATGAATCTGAATTGAGCATTGATAAAGACCCAGTCTCATTTACACAAGCCATAGAATGTAATGATTCTGAAAAGTGGTTTAATGCCATGAAAGAAGAGATAAAATCGATGGATGTAAATCAAGTCTAGGAATTAGTGGAGTTGTCTGAAAGGTCAAAACGAGTTGGCTGTAAGTGGGTCTTTAAGACCAAGCGAGACTCAAAAGGCAACATCGAAAGGTATAAGGCCAGACTTGTTGCCAAAAGTTACACTCAAAAGGATGGTATTGACTATAAGGAGACTTTCTCTCCAGTCTCTAAGAAAGACTCCTTAAGAATCATTATGGCTTTGGTGACTCATTATAACCTAGAGCTCCACCAAATGGATGTAAAGACCGCCTTTTTAAATGGTGACTTAGAAGAGGAAGTGTATATGGATCAACCTGAAGGTTTCATAACCACAGGGAAAGAAAATTTGGTGTGTAAATTAAAAAAATCAATATATGGACTGAAACAAGCCTCCCGATAATGGTATATTAAGTTCAATAATACCATTACATCATATGGTTTTGTAGAGAACACCATTGATCGGTGTATCTATATGAAGGTCAATGAGAGCAAGTTCATTATATTAGTCCTATATGTCGATGACATTCTTTTAGCTGCTAATAACATGAGTTTGTTGCATAATGTTAAGAAATTTCTCTCTGAAACTTTTGAAATGAAAGATATGAATGAGGCATCCTATGTGATAGGAATAGAAATATTTCGCAATAGATCACAAGGATTGTTAGGATTGTCTCAGAAAGGCTATATCAATAAAGTATTAGAGAGATTTAGAATGGAAAATTGCTCTACAGGAATAGTTCCAATTCAGAAAGGGGACAAGTTCAGTGAATTGCAATGTTCAAAGAATGATTTGGAACGAAAATCAATGGAATCCATTCCCTATGCATCGCTGGTTGGAAGTTTGATGTATGTTCAAACATGCACTCGACCAGACATTAGTTTCGCTGTCGGAATGTTAGGCCAATATTAAAGTAATCCTGGAATGGATCATTGGAAAGCCGAAAAGAAAGTACTTAGGTACTTACAAGGCACTAAGGATTACATGCTTACTTATAAAAGATCAAGTCATCTTGAAGTAGTAGGCTACTCGGATTCAGATTATGCTGGATGTGTAGATTCGAGGAAATCTACATTTGGTTACATGTTTCTGTTGGACAGAGGAGCAGTTTCATAGAAAAGTGGGAAACAGTCTATCATTGCTACTTCCATTATGGAGGTTGAATTTGTAACATACTTTGAGGCTATTATTCATGCATTATGGTTGCAGAATTTTATCTTAAGGTTTGGTTTGGTCGACAATATAGAAAAGCCGTTAAGAATTTATTGTGATAATTCTGCAGTTGTTTTCTTCTCTAAGAATGATAGGTATTCTAAAGGTGCGAAACATATGGATTTGAAATACTTATCTGTTAAGAAAGAAGTACAAAACCAAAAAGTGTCTATTGAGCATGTTGGTACTGAATTGATGATTGCGGACCCGTTAACTAAAGGTTTGCCACCGAAAACATTTACTGGACATGTTGAATGGATGGGGATTATAGACAGGTCCTCATTCTCTTGAAAGTAAATGTTTTGTACTACTCATATTATTGTGACACTTATGAATTCAATTAAGGTCATGGTTTTGTTTGCGCTTTTGTTATCTACATTAAGGTGTATACAATTATAGTTTGTGAGATAACTAATAGCGTATTTGGAAATGACAATTTAAAGTCTCAATGTTCCTCGGTAAAGTTATTATGAATTATGATGATTATGTGATACATGGAAGGAATCAAGTCGCTAAAAGATATGTGACCACCATGATCCAATCATCTTAATTCAATCAAGTATTATGGTTTGATGATCTTTAAGTATGGTGCACACTTACTTGTTATTGATTCATCAAGTCATAACATGAGTTAAGTGGGAGATTGTTAAATTAATTGACAAAAGTGGCCCTTGTTATTTAAAGTATAACCAAATATAAAAGGTCTAATATGATGGTCGGTTAGATATAATGGTAATTTGGATCATTGGGTTTAAAATCCCTCCACTCTCCCTATTAAAGATAACGGTTACAGGAAAAGAGAGAATCACTCTGCCTATTAAAGATAACGGTTATACAAGAAGAGAGAATCACTCTTCCCATTAAAGACTATTAAGAGAAGAGGGAATTACTCTCTTCATTAAAGACTATTAAAGATAACTGTTACAAAAAAATAAAAGGGACATGATTTTTCCATTACAGAGAGTTTTTTTTTTTTTTTTTAATTTTCTTTTCCTCTTCTCAACCATTAGAGAAAAATCGTGAAAAAGTGAAAGAGAAAAAGAAAGAGTAGGAGAAATTCATCAAAAGGCAAAATCAGAGGAGGATTCTCATTTTCACATAAAGAACCCAACATTATGAATAGAGGTATATAAAATTTGTTATAATTTATTACTAGTATTCGCATAAAAAAAAGATCATGCATTATAAAAATAAGAATTTCATAAAAGGAAATTCTAGAAAAGTTCCAACACTAACTTTACTCAAACTTAAAATAATTCCTTCAATTCTCACATAAGTGCGAGGAAAACTTCGGTTAAAATTATGCCGTGTCCCATTAAGACAGCTTCAAAATATTTGTGTCCGTGCACAACAACTTGCAAACATGAAGTTCAGGAAAATGATATGATGGAAAAATGTGATAAGTTACTACCCCACCATGACTTCCTTTGGAAATGAAATAAAAGCAAAAGCAACAGAACAAGGAATAAACCACTGAAAAAGTCTTGCCTGAGAAAGTTAATACTTACTTGCCTCCTGCTTGGTGCTGCTGCAGCTTGTGTTGCTGCCTCGTTGGCAGGCTAGTTCAGATCCTTTAGTTGAAATACAGAGCCATCAACGTCTCTGGACATCGCATGCTGCAAGGAGCTAGCTTTCCATGATACCATCTATATAGACACTTAAAGCAACGATGTTGCGGTCAATGTGCTCATATGCATGTTTTGATGGATGAAAATTAAACAATGGTTGAAGTCAAATATGAAATGGTATGGCTGAGTTGACAAGTTACAACAACTTGATTTGTAGCAAGGGTGTAGACTCTTCATTCCATCAACAAAAGCCTCGACGACATCATTAGCAACTCATTACAGCTCATAGTCCCGAGCTTGAACTTGATTTGACCATCATCCCTATTCATTTCACTTAAACAATCCAGCACCAAATGCGCATCGCGATAGAAACACAGCACCTAATAATCGAAACTCACTCGGACTTTTAGAAGCAGTGAATGGGACTGGACGGTGTGCTTAAACAATGAAAATGAGAAAGTTGGGCTTGAAAACTATGGAGAGGTTTGATTTAGGAAAGAGGAAAGAGAGTAGCTCCACAAGCAGCCAGCCCCAAGGGAGCACGAAAATGTTGGGTCCGGGATTGTTTTCATTGGGCTATTGGTTGCTTGCTGATGGGGTTGCTGTAGGTAAATTACTTTTTAGTTCGTACTAATTGTGGATGTCCGTTTTATATATTCAGAATTATCAAATAAATTAATTTGCAATTTAAAAACAATGACATATAAAATCAAGAAAAAAAAAGAATGAAAAAGGGATAAGCGAATTCTCAGTCTTCAATTTGAATTTAATTGTTAACAAAATACAATTTAACTGTTAAAAATATATATTGATTGAATTAAGAAATAAAAAAATAAGTAAAATACATATTAAATTAAAATTCTCACCCAAATATAAACTATCACTAACATCGCCACTGCCACCAACACTACTACCCCTTGCCGTTTTCATCTCTACTCTCTTCTTTTTTGGTCCATTCTCCATCTTCTCCTCTTGTCATTTTGCTTTTTTCTCTCATATCTCCTCCTATAAGTTCAAGGTCAAACGTGTTTTCCTCTTTTTTACCAACATCGTTATCCGCTTCATTACTTTTTTCTTTTTTTTTTTTTTTTAAAAACTCGTTTCATTGACGTAAAATAGTTGCAGTGAGGGTAGCGATAATGATAGTAATTTATATTTGACTAAAAAATATGGTTTCAATATATATTTTAGTTATTTTATTATCTTTTAATTTAATCAATATATTTATTTTACAATCAAATTATTTTTCCTCAGTAATTATACTTATCGTCACTACCACAGATATTAGAAGTTACGAGGCATAAATTCATCTAAGGTGGCACTTTTTTTTTTTCATCCCCTGAAAATAGTGGAATATATTTTTGAGACAATGGAGTTTACTTCTTTTACAATGCAATACTTTTTTTTTGTTTTTGGAGAAAATAAAGATCATTTTGTGACAATCCAGGGTCGGACCAGAGTGACTGTTTCAGAAGTTGGTCTGTTTCCTTTTTCTTAAGCTTTTTGTAAAGATGTAATACTGAGCACAGAATGCTCTTTCACTTCTTCCTTCGTAAGGAAGAAATTATTTTTCAATCACTCGATACGCGGTGCTTCCGAGTCGAGCTTGGGGGTGGGTGGGGCCCTCTTTTTGACCAATCGGTATGCAAACTTCCATGTCAACTTCCCTCTTTTTCTAACCAAAATTAAATAAAGATGCGCATACATACATACATACATACATACGTGTCTTGAGTCAGCGGTCTCCCGTTGCCATGTTTTCACACGTATCTCGCGGACTGGCTGGCTGGCTGCCTGCTGGAAGCATTCCCTCCTTTTGGTTTTTCGTCTAAAATGCAGAACTATAACCGGCGCCGTCACTCCGGCGGCAACCACTTCCCGCGAAGGCCCCCCCCGCAGCCCTCCGACGATTGCCCTCCAGCCCGGCCAGGTGGCTTTCCGTATCATCTGCCATGGCTCCATCGTCGGCGGTGTCATCGGCCCATCCGGCTCCGTCATCTCCCCCATCCGGCGCGACACCGGGTGCACCATCCACTTCGATGACTTGGTTCGCGGTTCGGAACACCGAATAGTCTTAGTAGTAGGGTCGAGGTCGGCAGGGAGGAGGGTTTTGTTGAAGGCGGGGGAGAGTGAAGATGCGGAGGAGGTGGAGGAGATACTGTCCGGGCCGCAGGAGGCGGTGCTGAAGATCGTGGAGAGGATGTGGGAGGTGGGCACGGAGAGAGACGGCGGTTTCCGGGGCGTTGTGAGCGAGGGGTATTGTGGGCTTTTGGCAGACACATCGCATATTGGGGTCGTCGTTGGCAGAGGAGGGAGGAATGTGTCGAGAATGAGGAGTGAAAGCGGCGCCCGAATCAGGATGCTGCGGGCCCCACCTTGTGCCGCCAAAGACGACGAGTTGATTCAGGTCTAAGCTTTTCATTTCTTTCATCTTTTTTCTCGAGTTTGGATTTTTTATTTCTGAAAGTAATCGTGATCATTCTGTTGTGACCGAGGTTTGTGTCGCGAAAACAGGCTATTTGATCTTGACATCAATATAGTAAAGAGATGGTGAATGGAGAATTCTGGGTTTTTTTTTTTTTTTTTAATGATTTGAAGTTCTATGGGATTTGGTTGCAAAGAGTGTGCAATGGGAATGTGCTTAAGAATTGATGTCGTGGACTGCCACTATAGTTATAGAAGCTAATATGTCAGTGTGTTCAGCAAGTGTGGTCTGCATCTCTAAATGGAAATAAACATCATATCTTCCCTGGAAATTTGTTTATATATGGCAGATTGCTGGTGATGTTTTGGCTGTAAAGAAAGCACTAGTTGCTGTAACTGGCTGTTTGCAAGATTGCCCTCCATGTGGCACAGATGAAATTTCTTCAACAAGACATATTGGAAAAGCTTCCCATTGGGACTCTTCTGAACTGCACGAAGAACTTTTTCCTCATCTTAGTTCGTTGTTGCTACCGACCTTGATTGCAAATGCTGGACAATATTCACTGTCAAGTGAGGTTGATATGGATTCTAACCAGACACCAGAGTCTACACAGAAAGAAGTTTCATTTAGGCTGCTCTGCTCCCAAGGTGCAGCTGGAAGCATAATTGGAAAGAAAGGCAGCATAGTTAGAACTCTGGAGAATGGAACAGGTGCTGCTATCCATTTTGGTGCTCCAATGGCTAATTCAATTGAGCGTGTAGTCACTGTTACTGCATTGGAGGTAGTGATGCCTTTTTTTTATTATTTCTCTTTTTGGAAAATTCTGGCTACCTATTTCTCATGCTAATAGTTGTAGCAGTCCTACTAAACAGTTCTTGAACACTGCATGAATTGGCACCCACCCAGATTTATACAATGAGGTGTGTGTTCATGTTACTTTGTTCCTGTCTTTGCCATTTGACCTGTAGTCATCTTTATTTCTTTGTAGAACATTCGATCTTTACACTCTCCTGCACAGAATGCTGTTCTTCTAGTCTTTGCAAGATCTATTGAATATGACATTGAAAGAAGGTATCTATCAACCCTGACCAAGGGTGCTACTGTAACTGCAAGGCTCCTGGTTGGATTCGAGATTGTTTGTTGCTTGAGTGGAAATGGAGATGAAATAGATTCAGAAATGATAGAAGCAACTGGTGCTGATGTACAGATATTGGAAGGGGACCCAGTCTTGAATTGTGGTTTCAAGAATGAGGTGGTTGTGCAGGTGCAATTATGAATCAAATGTTTGTTTTACTTTTGTTTCTTTCCAACACACTTTTTGGTTCTACCAGTGCTGAACTGTTCTTTTAGGCTGTGTTGTTTTGTCTTTACTTTTTTTTTTTTTCAATTTTTTGGGGGCTTGCTTAAAGAGTTTGTTACCCACTCTCTCCTGGATTCAGTCAGCTTCTCTATAATTGCTGCTTGTACTTTGGAAGATTCTGTGTTTTGAGGCCAATAGAATAGTTGAAAAATAGGAAAGCTTTTGAAAAGATGGTCCAACAAGACACAATACAATATAATGCTTGAACATCTCCCTTAAAGACATGCAAGACAGATAAGATGAAGCATTCACATTATATCTGACTATGACATGGCACGAAATCTGAAAGTTTAATGCTTATACACCATATCTTTTATGTGTAAATATTCCTAGTGTTCGTAAATTTCTTCCATGTCATGTTTATAACAGTGTTGGCCCTTTTCTATTGATGTTGTTTTGGGCAGAGTGGGGGTTGCGAGAGAAAAAAGGTTATATTTCTTGCCTTAAGTGTGCTTAGTGATTCAGGCGAGCTTTCATATGCTTGTAATTTTAAGGTTCTTGTCTATTTATTCTGTGTCGCTGTAAATCTGCTGAGTGTTTTCAATTGGAGTCAAATCCTTGGATTGGCTATTTAACTAACTCTGAAATTGTTTTGCTTTTTGAAAGTTAATTCCTTGTACACCTTATCCTTTATGTGTAAAGTGTGCTTAGTGATTCAGGCAAGCTTTCATATGCTTGTAATTTTAAGGTTGTTGTCTATTTAGTCTGTGAGTGTCACACTTTCAATTGGAGTCATCTTTGGATCGGCTAGTTAACTAACACTGACATTGTTTTGCTTTTTGAAGATCACTGGCGAGTATAAGAGTGTACAGAATGCTCTGTTTCAAGTTACTGGCAAGCTGAGGGATAGTCTCTTGCCTGGTGAGATGCTCAGTGAAATGCAAGCACGGGGCCCCTATGAAAGGGAGAGGCAGATTGCTTCTCCCAGATTGCAACAAATGGATCAGCCCTGGCTCTCTGACAGCATAAATGATCCTCCTTTACTTGGCCTGTGTTCTAAGGTGAAAAGTCAACCTCCCTGCGCCTCCCTCCCCTAGTTTGCAATATTCCTCATATATCATGTTGATTGCAGAAATTGGGAAAGAACGTTTTACCGGCCATAATAGACAATATAAACTGCACAACAACCTTTGACAGGAGTCCAGAGCTTGAAAGGTTGCTTTTTCCCGGGGAGGATCTTAATGAAGTGGGACTAGCACAGGTGACTGCCTTTAATAGCTTCCCTTGCAGCTCACATTCCTTTTTCATTTCTTCAAGTATATAATTTTCTGTCCATGACTCTAAAGACTTCAATGTTTGGGAGTGGGCATGATTGCAGACTATGGGTGAAGGAAGTGCCATTGCCATGATGGATAGTGAAGGCGGTGCTGCACCTCTTGGAGAGACTGCAGAACATGACAGGTGTTGCACATCACATACTAACAAAGCTCCTTGTTCTTGTTTTCCATTCTGTTGTTTCACCATCTCCTTAATTGCTATGTAAAGTAATACAAAAATGAGAGGTTGTTTGGCATTCAGTAATCATATTTTTTGGAGGAAAGGCCACTTTTGCTTTACCCAGAAGAATTGTCCGTGTTGAATGCTCTACCTGGGGAGTAGGGATGAAGTGACTAATCTGATGGTTTAAGTAGTGGAGCTGGTGTACTTTGGGTGCCATCAATATTCAATACTATGTAAATTAATTATGTTATTACCGATAATTGCTCCTTGGATCTATTCAAATATGTTCATGGATTTCAATCTCTATTTTTGCTCAGTAGAAAGAGATCGATTATTGTGGCAAATACAACTCTGGAGCTTATAATTTCTGAAGACATTCTTGGTTCTGTGTTTGGCGAAAATGGTGTCAAGCTCAGTAAATTATGTCAGGTAATTCTATTTTATGTGACCAAAATGAAGCAAGTGGTGTCATTGAGCATTTGGTATTTGTGCCATTTAAGATCTTTTTTGTGAAATTGTCACTAAAAAGTCATCTGCCAATATTTACACGGTAAGGAGTTTGGAAATTAGGATTTTTATAAGGTGCCAGATTTGTAATCTTTTGAACTGATAGAAGACATGTTACTCGACAAAGTCTTTGCTTAGAATATCTGCTGCTGTTTCACAGCTGGCTGGATGGTTTATGGTAAGTTCTCATTTTATTTGTATCTTTTTCCTGCGATCTTAAAAGTTCTTTATCATCAGATTTCAGGTGCAAAGGTTAAAGTTTGTGATCCTTCTCCTGGCAGCAGTGAGAGGACGGTTAGTATATCTGGGAAACCCAATCAAACAAGAGTAGCGGAGACCCTGCTCCGAGCCTTCATCCTTGCTTGCCAGTAATCACAATTCTGTCTTTCTAGGCTCATATAGGAACAGCTGATTGTTCCAAATAGATGTGGTTTGGCTTCGACCGTTGCATATAATCTCACTTTGAAAGAAAAGTCTAGTGCAGGAAGCCATTTGTCAAATTGGCAATAGTAGTGTTAGGTTTCTCAGAAATGTCCAATCATATATACACATGGGGTCATGCAAAACAGGTCTTTGATCTTTGCATTGGGGAGGGTTGTACTTAACATGGCATAAACTATTTGCTACTTGTAATGGCTGGATGGCTAATCATGTATGCTCACAATGCTCATCTAAACGATATATTTTCTTTGTGAATGACCGGCAGTCTGGCAGTCAGATTATGCTCAAGTGCTTAGAAAATGAGCACAAGCCGTCGATCGGTACAGGAATCTACTGTTATGTTCTTCTAGTTTCTACTGGTAATACTACGATGTTTTTGGTCAGTTGTTTCCAGCCCCTCCATTTTGCTATTCTCTTGACCGCATAATTCAAATAGAAGTAGCAAGTATGAAGAGCACCCTCGATGCAGTCACACAACTAAAAGGTTATTCGCTGAGTTCCTGCAGCTTATGAAGAGTAAAAAAGATGAGGAAGAAATAAAGGGTTTAGAGCTTTTTGGTCAAAATTGTGAAATTTGATGCATAGAATGTAAATGTCTGACTTTTAACAATTTCAGAATTTCTTTATTCGGGAGAAAAAAGAAAACGAAATTCATGAATAGAATTTATTAAACTGGAAAGTACTCTCAGTTTCAACCTGGTTCTTTCAGATGAGTTTTATACGGATAGTGCAAGTTAGATTGGTCAGATACGTACATGATGTGGTGATACCATAATCGCTAATCGCACATCATCGTTAATTGTGGTTACATATTTAACTAGTAATCACGATCATAATGTTGCTATATAATATTTTCCTGAGTTCCTCTCATTTTTATGTAAAAAAAAAAAGGTTGGGGGGGGGGAGCAATTATCCAACATTTCTCTTATCAAATAAATAGTAGCATACTCAGCAGATCATCGTTAATTGGGGTCCCAAGTCTGAATACTCAGCAGTGCACGCCTCAATTATTAAAAAAAAAAAAGAGCCAACTATTCGATGAATTGACTAAAAGACCCACTAAGATTTCTCAGCTGGGAAATCTTATTCATTGCTGCTCCCACCAGCGATGTTACATGCAGAAGCAGTTTTCGACGATTACTCCGCGTATGCTCGGAATGGTTTTCAGACATGAACGAATACGCGGTCTGTGCTCCATATAATAGATGGAGGCTCCAATGCTTAAAAGAGGAAGTTTCTGCAAAGAAAATGAAAGCAATTAGTAATTTATTATTATTATTTTTTTGAGAATCGACATTTGCAGTCCTGCTCAATATTATAAAAAAAAAAAATACATTGAAAAATAGTGGAAATTTGATATTGGGACGTTAATTGCTTTTCTTCATCTCAGTTCTCCCTCATCTTCTGGAAACAAAATAGCCGTCGCTCAGGTATTTGTTCGCATATTGGATTGGACAATTTGAAAAATAAAATAAAATATACATCTAAATTATTTACATTGGTTTTTCTAAATCCCAATTTGCAACCAAATCAGCCAAATTAATAATTTGATTATGGATTGATTGCTAGTGGTTTGAGGCAGTTGTTCATTTTCAACTAATCACATCTTAGCAAATAGTTTCTAAAATGTAACAATATAATGAAAAACGACCTGCACACAAGTCTAATAAATAAATGCGTGTTTATATGATGATAAAAATATAACAATCAACGACTTATAAGTTCATATGACCATCATTGATTCTTAAATTTATATCACAATTAATTCCAAATTATTTAGTTTGAGCTTAATTAACAAAATAAAACGGTGTTGTTTTATCATAAAATGACCTTCTTCTTCTTCTTCTTCTTCTTCTTCTTCTTCTTCTTCTTCTTCTTCTTCTTCTTTTTTTAAAGATCATATATAATTCTAAAAATTATTTAACTCATTGGATTATGGCAGTTTTTGGTAAACCCCTCGAACGTTAATTAACATAAATAATTCTTTTTTTATTATTATAAATTTTATATTTTCTTCTTAATCTAACACCTCTAAGATAAATTTTTAAATTTTTAATTATTGGATTGTTCTCTAAAAGTTTTTTTTTTATTTTTATATATATACATGCGGTGTGATTGTAAATAAATTCTTAATAAATTTGTAAATTTTTATAAATAATTTCTTGTGAATTCCCTGTAACCAACATCCAAGGAGTAGATTTAGTACAGTCCTGCTACCCAGTAAAAGCCAAAATGAGAGAACTAAATCAATTGAAATACAAGAAGCCCGCAACAGCAGATACCATCTTCCAGGACAAATTCCTGATGGAGAATGAGTTGTTCCTCGGCCAGAACACCAAAATTCTGACAATAACAGTATTTCCCTATGGTGGTAGTAATTAACTTTCCATTGCATTAGACCCCATGGCGGCTACCAATTTGATAAACCCGGCTGGCCATCATCTTCATTCTTCTACGATTGAGCGTGTGCTACAATACAATGAAGAACTTGTTAGGCGCACTTCTTATTATAAAGCCCCTAGTCCTCCTGTACATGGATTCTAGTTTAAGGATGAGACAAGAAAATTCTTTTCCGAATTTTTGACAATAGGATCTGGGCCTCAGGAGATCTCACCTCGCACGAGTTGATTGCTACCAGGCAGAGTTGCCATGAGACGCAGCAATTGCTTGGAAGTGCAGATGATTTACGAGCTGCTGCAATCGGCCATAAAGTTATCGTGCATGACAGCGTTCCAGGTCTTGGAAGTGAGAATTTTCTCATTGCATGCGAGAGTCCCCAGTAACTACAGCTGAATCAAGAATCTACCCCTTTGTGGTTTTGTAATTAGCATTAACTTTTTAAATGTTCTCTTCGGATGCAACACTACTAAATAAACAAGAGCAAAACCACAAATAGAAGGCCTCAAATAATTCTCTCAATCTTTAGGCTGCAGAGTGTACAGGAAAATGCCACCTGCAACTGCAACATTGAGAGACTCAAAATCTCCTGACATTGGTATGCTCACAAGCTCACATTCTTGCTGAGATTTCTCTGAAATGCCACGCCCTTCATTTCCCAAAACCAAGCATAGTGAGACATTGGCTAGAGAATCTGCAAGTCCTTGGGACAACAGCAACACTGGTTTCAACTCATCACCACTCTCTGGATGGCCAGCTAACATCTTCATTTTGAATTCACTTTTCAGAGCTTCAAGACAATACCAATCACCAGAAACTATAGGAAGCTGAAAGGATGCCCCTCGGCTCGCTCTTAGGGCTTTGCTACTGAACGGATCACAACAGCCAGGAAGTAAGAAAACACCGCCCTGTTTGCCATCAGTTATGATTTAGATCTTCTGCTTCAATTGTGGATTGACAAATAAACACTCAAATACAATGGGCAGTCCACTCAGTGGAGGAAAAAAAAGAACAATCCAATTGAGAGAAGAAGATTGCTAAATTCCAATGGTTGTAGCAATGTCTTTGGTGATGCTGACAGGAAAATAGAACACTTATATTTGACCAGTGGAATTCTAGAGGTTTCTTTAGGCAGTCTTAAACATCCATCCAACTGGAATGGATGCAAATTGTCACATGAAGTAATAAAATAATTAAAAAAAAAAAAGATCAGATCCTCATTGATGAGATGAGCTGATGATATGCTGCTTGCCAAAAAAGCTTGTAAAATGCATGCAATGGAAGTCTGCCATTGTCCAACAAGAGTGTAAGAATAGCAGCATAGAAGTGTAACACGATACAACAGGAGAATCACAAGTGCCATAGAGGTACAAGAGTAGAATGGCTGGGGGCCATAAAAGTAGAAACAACTTATTTCAGGCTTATGACTTTGCTTACCCATCTAAATGCTACAGCTGATCTGATTAATGTACCTAGGTTACCTGGGTCCTGCAACAAACAACTCTCACGAATTAGCAAATATAATTGTCCAGTACCTTCTTCATTTTGCCAGTAATAACAATGTCATAAGTCATCAGTAAGCAGCATTTTATGGGCTTGTTGGCAACTGAAGATTACATCTTATTACACCTAGCAGCATGAAAAAGCAATCAAATTTTGAGGTCCAAAAATGTGAGGGGATCCAAATAAGGTCAGGTTTTTCTATGCAATAAAGGAATATCAGTTTGCATACTCCCACACTGAGCCCATTTAGATGCTTCACTCTTTCTTGGTACAATAACCATGTGCCAAATTTGATTTGATTTTTTGCAGAATCCAGAAGGCATATAATCTTTCTGATTTCTTTTTGTTTCTGCAACATAGTAGGTTCAATTAGAATAGCAACTTCTGGGCTGTTTTGCTAACAATTACTCACTATTAGATGAGCTCAAAAAAGTAGAACCCTGAACCAGCAGAATAATTTTCAGCTCTCTTGAAGCACGATATGACCAAGAAGCAAACAAGGGCGTTTCAACACAAACTTCATCTTACAATCAAAGAAGAAAGTATACTTAGATCCAAAAAAAAAAAAAAGGTGGGGGGAGGGGGAAGGAGAAGAAACTAAACAACACAATGTCAGAAGATAGTGAGAATGACCTGGATTTCCTCAAGGACTAGAATTCGATGTGGAGATGGGAACCACTTCCGATAATCTGCACCTTTTTGATGATCGTCAACAACAAAGTAGCTGGTAGGGAACTTCATGAGGGCAATTGCTTCAATGGATTCAGTAGACTGTATCTGGGAAAGTTTTTTCATCACCACAGAGCTCACTCTCAAAGTACGGGTAGCAGCATTGTCGAGACCTTCGGGGACCTTGGCTTTGTCAAGAAGAAGTAAACAATCTGTTTCGACAGTCCTTTCTTGTAATGACTCTTGATGTCTATATATCTCCCTGTATATGCACACAATGTATATGCCCTATAACTTACAATCACTACTAGCTAAATTGACAACTTCACAGGGCATTGCATCAAAGATGACCCAACCCACTTCCAAACACGAATAAGAGAGACAACTTATACTAAATACTTGCTACAACAATGACACAATGACACCAGATCAGGCTGCCCCAAATTAGTTCTTTAAAGGATAACATCCGATCTAGAACCCCATAAACATCATTAAGATGTCTCTCTCTCTCTCTCTCTATCAGAGCCAGTAATTCAATTAGTAAAATGGTATCTTGATTCAGTCCCTCAGGCTAAATGTTGAACGACTACTTCTGAAGCCAAAATGGAGAAACTAAGCACTAAAAAAAAACTGTTGGAGTTCCACAAATTCAACCAACAATTGAGCAGTAAATTGAAGTGAAAGAAAAGGACTATCGTAACAAGACAAGTAAGTGTACACTGTATTGCACATATACCGTATACCCATATGAATTGTGGATTCTTCTTATTAAAAAAAAAAAAAGGTACCTGATGGGGGTAGTGCCAACAACAAGAGCAGAAGCATGAGAGTGGCGGTAAGGGGAACTGCGGCCGAGCTTGACACAGTGTTTCACAAAAGGGTTTGAAGTGCTGCTTATTGCTTTCACGCCGGCCGGTAATGAATATTTCGCCGCCGTTTCTAGGCTGCTCACATTATCCTCATTTTCGTCGTCCGATAGGTTACAACGCGGACTCGGAAGTAGTCTAACTGTTGGCATCCAGGAGCTCTGCATCCTCTTCTTCTTCTTCCTCCTCTCCACAGCTACTCTGGAAACTATTACTGAATATTTGCGAAATGGGTCATCTGGGTCCGGGTGGCAGATACCGCTGTTGCAGCCCGGGGCTTGGAAGCGAGAGCTATCTTGTTTATACACAATTCAACCATCAAGTTCCAAGCGGCGAATTATTATTATTATTTAATATATATATATATATATATATATATATATATTTTTTTTTTTTTCAGATTAAACTTTTTTTTTAAATGTTTTCTTAGAAAGAGGACCTACCCAACCATCATTTTTTTATTTTAAATTTAAATATTATTTTAAATCAGTTTATGCATGTCATAATAAGTTAAAAATTATTCGATCCTATTTAGGTTGCAAGTCAATTTGCTGCCTATTTGACGGAAATGCTCTCTCTCTAGTTTCTTATCGTCGAATCCATACGAGTTTGGACAAGACTGGCTTGGGATGGGAATAATGGAACCCCCACTCCATTGAATCAACCTCCAGCAGCCATGCCCTTACGCAAAACCCACGTTGTCTGTCATGCCAGTTCCAGGCCCTCGAGAATGCCCCATAATTCCACGGCGACAGAAAGTGCAAATTTCACCACAATGATCTATGTCAAATTGTTCGAGAAACATTTTCGAATTTGTCAATTTAGGTCTACTGTGACATCTTCGGGGCAGCAGAGCCCCACAACCTCATCTATGCCATCTTATACCTTCGTGTGCTTGGAAAAAGAGGAAATATAATAATAATAATAATAATAATAATAATAATAATATAAAAATTATCTCTCCATGTTTGTCTATTTTTTTATTCAAGTTTTTTTTTTCTTCTAAAAAAAAGAAAAACTTTCTTTTGTATTTTTGTCTTATATTAACCACGTGATCAAAAAATACATATATAATTAATAATTAAAATATTATGTCATTAATTTTAATAATATATCTAATTTTTTATTAATTATATATTTATTTTTTAATTACGTAATAATATAAAATATACGAATAATTAATTTTGATACACAATTATAATATTAAATTCTTATTTTAGTTTTTTACTTTGAAAAAATTAAAAAAAATTTTGATTAATTATTTTATATTTGTGGTTCCATAGAACTTCTCGTGGTTCAACCAAATAGTTCTTCCTTTATTGTATTTATTTTTACTTAAATGTTTTGTGAACTTATCCTTACAAAAACCCCTTTCGTAAAAGCCTAAAGTCTGAATCGAAAGAAAGGAAAAAAAAAAAAAAGGTCTTAACTGGTACTGTTTTAAAAGGGGACGGTAACGGTAAATTTCTCACAACGGTCATATAGAATTCGAATTCGAGCAAACCCTGAGATCCAACGCCGCAAAACCAAAAGACCGAAAATTTTACTATCTCGCCTTTCTCTCTACAAACCGTAACACACATTCTTGCAGCAAGGAAAAAGCTTTCACCTTTCACCGTCACACGCCCAATCCCTTTGGCTTTTGATGGAAGATTTACGATTCAACAGTTTTAGGCAAAACCCACCAACGCTGTCCCCCAATTCCTCTTTTCCTACGGTTGTTTTTGAGTGGGAGAAAGACGCGAAATTGGACCAAGAAGGCCAAGATTCCGCCATGGCCGAAGATACAGATTCTTTGGTCGATTCTATGCTCTGTGACTCCAACTCACGGCTAATCCCATCTGGGTTTTTAAGATCCAGTTGCACCGGTTAGTAAATTTGCTGCTATCTTGAACCTTTTGTCCGTACACAGTTGGTCTTTGTTGTTCGCTTGATTGACGAGAAAACGTAGAATAAGAGAGGATGTTCTGCATTTTTTTGGGTTGGTATTTCATAATAGAGGAAGTTTATATCGATGACATTTCCGAATTTTGTTTATGTGCATCCTTTGATGTATGGGTTTGAACCCTTGCTGTCTATATATGTATTTTGGTGGATTTCAGTTTTCTCTCTATGTTGTTGCAAGGACGTGGTCTGGTTTTCACAGCACACTTATAAGTGTACTAGTTCATCCATGAGTTTATCTCATGTCTCTTTCTGTCACCGCCTGTCTCCTGCAGTTGCTGTATAGGATTCTGCCAATTATTGCAGTTTTCCTTTTTGTAGAAATCTTTTTTTTGGGGGAATGGGTTCTTGATGGTTTTGGTGGGTTAGTAGCTTAGTCAATTTTAATGGCTGCATGAACTTGATGAACACATTTTTTTTTGGGTGCAACTAGATGAACTTGTGGTGTTTGTAAATGCTGGAGGTGAGACTCCAATTGAAGCAGATTCCACATTCAGAATTCTCGGGGACACCAATTTCGAAGGAGGGACTGTTTTACGAACCAACGAGGATATAAAAGACGCTGGAGATTATCCATCCATCTATCAATCTGCTCGGCTGGGGAGCTTCTGTTATCGGTTCCATCATATTCTTACTGGAGACTATTATGTTGATCTTCATTTTGCAGAGATTATAAATACAAATGGGCCTAAAGGAATGCGGGTTTTTAATGTTTTCATACAGGAAGAGAAGGTAAGTCAATTATGTGAAAGAAACTTTAATTGCAAGTTTCTTCTTCTTACTCTTCTTTCCCCCATATGTGTATATATATATATTTGTCTAATATGTAACTTAGAACTTAGAGTAACTATCTTGAAAAAATGTCAGGTTTTATCGGAATTCGATATTTTTTCCATTGTTGGAGCCAACAAACCATTGCAGTTAGTTAACCTGAGGATTCCAGTGAAGGAGGATGGTATAATAGTGGTAAGATTTGAAGAGATCAATGGGAGCCCAGCTGTCAGTGGGATATGCATAAGGAAAGCACCTAAACTGTCAGGTATGATTTGTTTTTGCTTTACAAATTCATCATTCTGGCACTGAGTGCATTGGACATGTTAAATACAAACTTTTGATTTACTTCATTTGTGAATGAGTGCAGTTCCTTGCCTGCCACAAGAACATATTAAATGCAACAACTGTGCTGCTGAGATGGAAATTTCCTCAGCTCAGGTTAGATTGTCTTGCATTCAGCCTTTAGTTTTGAAGATTTTGAACTGTTGCTTATGTGGTCTTTATTCTGGATGTAGCAGAAGAAACTCATGCGGACAAAAGCTACAGATAAATATGAGAAGAAGATACAAGAGCTTACTAGTCAGTGTCAGCGTAAGACAAATGAATGCCATGAAGCTTGGATGTCATTGACTGCAGCAAATGAGCAGCTAGAGAAGGTGAGGATGGAACTGGACAACAAGACATTTCAGACACACTCTCTAGGTAATTGTCTGGAGCACAAACCATGTCATATTAAAGTCAGAGACTTGACTTTCTTCTTGATCACTTCTCAATCAACTTGGTGATTCAAATTCATAGTAATCACTTGGTCAATTCTTGCAACAAATGACCACATTAATTTTTCCAGAGGCAATATTATGCAACTGTTTGGTATTGAAGGAATCGGATAGGAGAGAATTCTTGGGTAAAAATTTTATGATCTGATGGTTGCAGAGTTTTTTAGAGTACACAGTTCAGAATGCACAGGATAGGACAAACTTGGTTGAATCCGAGAAGTAGTATAACATGGTTGGGTTTCTGTTGTGTTAACCTGTTTCTCTGTCGAAGAATTGCTTGCTGCATGTGCATGAATTAAGCAAAGATTATTTTTCATGCTTCTTTCAGGAACTCAGTGATAGCTTTTCCTGTCTTTTATTGACAGATCAAATTGTTGTGAGACAAGCTGAAAATCTGAGGAATATTACTGACATGTATCACGGTGATAAAAAATTCTGGGCAGCAGCAGTCAACAATTTACAAGAAAAAATCAAGGCAAGTGAGTTCTATCTTTTTTCCTTTTTTTCTGGGTCTTTCCAAAATATGGCTACTGAAGTTGCCAGTTTTATTTTCGTTGGCCAACATTCTTACTTGGTTTCTCATTGTATGTTTCTATGCGGCACCTGGTCCAGATAATGAAAGAAGAGCATGCTCAACTCTCCTGCGAAGCACATGATTGTGCCAATTCAATACCTGAGTTATATAAGATGGTTGAAGGAGTACAGGCACTGGGTATGTTTGAATTATTCTTAATATATGAGATGATCATGGACTAGTTTTTGCCATGCATCTGCATGTGCTCATGAAATCTCTGTGCAGTTGCACAGTGTGAGGATCTCAAGGTGAAATATGGTGACGAGCAAGCTAAGAGAAAAGAGCTCTATAACCAAATTCAAGAGACTAAAGGTATGTTTTTCCCCACCTTCCCCAACTGATTAAGGACATATGCTGTTGCAGGGGCAGAACTATGACGTGTAATTACTAATTATATCTGTTAGATGTCAGGTAATATAAGGGTTTTTTGCCGGTGTCGCCCACTAAGCAAGGAGGAGATATTGGTTGGGTGTTCAACGGTTGTTGACTTTGATGGAGCTAAGGATGGGGATCTTGCGATTTTAACAGGTGGCTCAACCAGGAAGTCTTTTAAATTTGACCGTGTTTACACACCAAGAGATAATCAAGGTATTCATAGATCCCTAAGATATTGTTGATTTATAGATGTCCCCTTCTGAAATATTAACTAAACCAAGTTTTGTCTTTTCCTTAATAGTTGAGGTGTTTGCGGATGCCTCACCACTGGTGGTTTCTGTGCTGGATGGATACAATGTTTGTATATTCGCATATGGGCAAACAGGGACAGGTAAAACATTTACAATGGAGGGTACAGAACAGAACAGGGGAGTCAATTACAGGACCCTCCAGCAATTATTTGAAATTGCCAAGGAAAGGAGTGAAACTTTTACGTATGAGATATCTGTCAGTGTTCTTGAAGTCTATAATGAACAAATCAGAGATTTGTTGGCCATATCACCAGCCTCAAAGAAGTATGTTATTTTATTTAAATACCTTGTTTTAAAGCTAATTGAGTTAGTGAATGTCTGGAAGTTTAGAAGTGTTACAAAGCTTTTTTTTTTCCTTGTATGTTTCTAGGTTGGAGGTCAAACAATGTTCAGCAGGGTCACATCGTGTTCCAGGGATTATAGAAGCTAAAGTCAACAACATTAAGGAAGTCTGGAATGTGATGCAGGCAGGAAGCAATGCTAGAGCTGTTGGTTCCAATAACATCAATGAACACAGCAGCCGATCTCATTGGTATTACACTCAATTGCTCTACCTACATTTTGTTTCAACTTAAAAGCTTATTTACATATCATCATCATCATCATCATCATTATTATTTGGTTATGAATGACCTTGGACCATTTATTTTCTCCATTTGAATCAGCATGCTATGTGTAATGGTTGGAGCAAAGAATTTGATGAGCGGTGAATGCACCAAAAGTAAGCTTTGGCTTGTAGATTTGGCAGGAAGTGAGAGGCTTGCAAAGACAGATGTGCAGGGAGAACGACTAAAGGAAGCTCAAAATATTAATAGATCCCTTTCTGCTCTTGGTGATGTTATATATGCTTTAGCAACAAAAAGCAGTCATGTTCCATACAGGTCAACCCAACATTCCGTTATGTTTTGTGTTACTCTGTTGACTTCACATCACTAAGCTGTAAGAACTACTCTGATTTGGTTTCAGGAACTCCAAGTTGACACATTTGCTTCAAGATTCATTAGGTAAATAAAGTCATCTTACACTTGTTAGTTTATTTATCAAAAAATAAATTCGTCTTACAAGTTTTTTGTGTCTCGGAGGAGAAATTTTGCCTCTGTGCTCACAATGAAGTCAATTGTGAATTGGTAAAGTTTGATTGATATCTGAGATTTTAAGCTCCACCAGAAAATGTAAAGTTTTATGTTTGTGTGCTTCAGGGGGTGATTCCAAGACTTTAATGTTTGTGCAAATTAGCCCTTCAGAGCAGGACTTGAGTGAGACTCTGAGTTCATTAAATTTTGCTACACGAGTCCGAGGAATTGATCTGGGCGGCCCTGCTAGGAAACAGATTGATACAAGCGAACTTCAGAAGATGAAAGGAATGGTGTGTATTTATTCAGTTACTTTTCTGTGGTGACATTATGGTTGTTTTGAATATGGATAACTGATAATTTATTTTTTATTCAATTAAGCTTGACAAAGCACGTCAGGAATCCAGATCCAAAGATGAATCATTGAGAAAGCTAGAAGAGAACTTACAGAACCTGGAGAACAAGGCAAAAGGGAAAGACCAGGTTCACAGAAACCAGCAAGAGAAGATCAAAGAACTTGAAGGCCAGCTTGAAATGAAGACTGCCTTGCATAACCAGTCAGAGAAGCAAGCATCACAACTTTCAGATAGACTGAAGGAAAAGGAAGAGACTTGCAGTGGTCTCCAGCAAAAGGTGGATTTTTCATTGACTTTCAGTTTGAGATTTTCTATATGTGCTCAATTTGTTCCTTCTGTTCACCATAATTTATTCATGTGAGAAGGTCAAGGAACTAGAGACCAAACTTAGAGAGCGCCAGCTGTCAGGCTCTGCAGAATCTGTAACTTTTCAACAAAAGGTTTGTGTCTCAAAATTATACGAGCTGAAATTATGTGATTCCATTGTTTAGGGTTGATAATTTTTCTTTTGTTTAATTTTACAATACCTGTGCTGTTTTTTCTGGATCATATTGGTTTCTTTTTTCCTCTCTTTTTTTTTCTTCCAATTATGTGATTGCATGCTTCATAAAGCTAGAAGCACCTGATGGTTCCCTTTAACTAATTACATATATGTTGACAACAAGCCAAAATCACTGACTAGTATTTTCCCTTCCACAAGGTTAAGGAACTTGAGAACAAGCTGAGAGAGCAAATGCAAGAGTCAGAGACTCAATCCTTTATTCTTCGGCAGAAGGTTGGCTAGTCAGGGTTATTTGTCAAGTACAGAAAGTTGAAAGTTGAAAATTTTCATTTTCACATTTTAGTCTACTTTTCCAGGTTAAGGAGCTTGAGAGACAGCTGCAAGAGCAGGAAAACAACCCGGAAGCCTCATTGCTTTGCCACAAGGTTCTTGTCTACTTTTTCACCAATCATACTTCAATTGTATAGCTGTTCCACAATTTTGCTCTTTCAGCTTGAGACAAGCTGCAAGAGCAGATGCAAGAGTCAGAGACTCGGTTCCTGACTCTTCAGCATAATGTCAAGGAGTTAGACTGTGTCCTTGTGACAATAAGGTTGACTGGTTGGGGTTATTTTTCAGGGAGAGATTTAGGAAGTTTGTAAATTCCATTTTCACATTTTTGTGAACTCCCTCCTTTTCCAGGTTAAGGAGCTTGAGATCCAGCTGAAAGAGCAGGACAATAACTCGGAGGTTTTGTTGCTTCACCAAAAGGTTATTTTCTATTTTTTTCATTCATTCTTCAATTGCATAGCTCTTTTATAATCAGTCTGTGAGGAGAATTGTTACCGTGTTTTATGCATAAACATTTATCTCATATCCATGCTCACCATAAATGGGTACTGCTACTGGCTCTATCTGTTACATGCACTAATAATGTATTGAACATATAATGGCAGATTAAGGAGCTAGAGGACAAGCTGAGGGACCAAGAGACGCAAATGATGGGTGCACGGACTTGTGATGTTGCTGAAGTCTCAAGGACCAGTCCCAATGAAGGAAAAGCCCGTATAATAGTGGATGGACTTATGGGTGAAATCGAGCCTCACATTCTCAGGAGTTCAAACTCAGTGAACCGGCCATTGAGCCAGGGATCTGCATTGCCAAGAGGGAATGATGTTCTTCAAGGGATAAGAAAGAAACGACAGTCGAGAAGTGGAGAAACAGAGAATATTGGCATGCCAGCTTCTTTCAATGACAACATGGGTAGGAAGTCTGACCCTCCCAAGATTGCCAGGCTTATGAGACCAGCAAAGCCAACCACAGGTGCTGCTACTGCTCAAGGATCTTTGACTCACAAGAGACCTAGCAGAGATCAGACACTAGGCATTAAGGAGAGGGATACTAAGAAAAAGATATGGTCTAGATAGGATAGGACCTCATATTCTTGTGTGTTCTTCATAAGAAAGTTTTAGCAAAAAGGAGAGAAAGATATTCCACATAATATATATTGACTGATCGATTGTTTCTCAAAATGGCAAGGGATGGGCTTGGCCAGTTTATATTGCCTTGCCCCTTTCTACTGGATCTCTATATCACAAGGCCCTGCAAGCTAATGTGTTTAGAGTGTTACTTGCGCTTGCATTGTAGATTATAATTTCACTTCTCAGTCATTTCATTTGACGAGTGAAGCCCTGTTAAGCCCTAAGTACTTAAATTATGGGGACGAGATGAAAGGTTTTGATCATTTGCATTTTACTGCTGCACTGGACAAACTAAAAAGAAGAAATTAATAAACACCAATGAAATCATATTTTGAGGACTTTTCAATAGCCAGTAGTTATTTTTGAAATTTTAGTTCTAATGAAAAAATATATAATATTTATAAAAAATGAAGAGACTTAATTTTATTTTATAATCCATCACTTAATAAATTTTTTAATATGTACAAAAATAAAAATTCAGATATTTATCTTTAATATTTCATGTTCAAATTTTAAGAAAGATATCTGAAATGGATGATAAAAATACTATAAAAAATTGCTCACATGAATCGTACAATAAAGAAATGATAATAATAAAAGTAACCCATTTAATCGGTTTTGGGCCATATGGCCTACTTTGGAATTTAGGATGGGGGCTGCTAGCAGACAAACCGGCCACCTTTTCTTTTCAGAATTCCAATTTGTAATAAATGTGTTTCGGCCCTGGAACTGGACGACAGGTTAATGGATCAAGCGATCAAATAATGCAGAAACAGGAAATAAAGAAAGAGAAACCAGCAAGCACTAGCGGCTAAAAATTGAAAGGATGGGGATTGGTTGGTGGGGTTTCGATGTTTACGTATGCTAAGAAACTGAAAGAGGTAAAAGAGATGGTGCTGGGGAAGCCCAAGCATTTTTCTCGTCTTTCCCGTTTGATATACGTCATCACCAACTAGCTAGAATACACAGCTTTGAGCCCTTGATTCTAGAGAGATTATAGGTACTTTTTTCTTTTTCTTTTTTTTTTAACCGAAATGTTCTATAAACACAGTAAATTAGATGCCTGTCTCAAATACGGAAGTGAATATTGCATTCTTATAATTGTTAGCGATAAAAATTACAAATATTCAATAGACATAATAGTGTAAAGTGAGATTGCAATTAAAATGCATCAAGTGGATTATGCATACTGTTGTGATTATACTCTTCTTATACATTCATGTGGATTATGCATACTGTTGTGAAGAACCAAAATTCCATTGTAGTTTTCATATTGAATGATTGCCCATCGACTATATTTGATGAATACATGCTCTAATCAATTTCTGAATTGGAATGACAAGATGTTGCTAATTAAAAACGAAGCCAGAATCTCTATTACATGCTCCCATGAACAATATTTGAAAATCTATCCTTGCGCAACAGCTTAACAAATTTCTGATTTGGATTGGCAAGATGTTGCTAATTAAAAGCGGAGCAATGACGAAATTATAAATTTTAGTCAAACCCCATTTGAGAATGGTTTACTTGGCAAATGTATCAGCCAAAATTTGTTTGCATAATGTAGCACATTATTCTGTACGGTTGTACCATTATGTGAGCGTCAGACTTTGTGTTCATTGTTGCTAATCCCAAGCCTAGGTAAAGTAGGAGGGGCTGCGGTAGACTGGGGTTTCAAAGTAAAACTAGCCCACCACAAATTCTGTCCTTAATGACATAATCCCTTATTTTTAATGTGAAATGGTGTAAAATAAAAAAGATTCATTTATGAGTTTTTGGACGTAAGTTTGCCAACTAAATCAGTCAAACCTGGATTATAACCCACATTGATCAATGAAGACATGAAAGTAGCTAGTTATCGATCGACTGGACATAGGATGAGTAGCACCGTATGGAATCTCAGCTCAACAGGCATAGGCACAGGGTAGTGTCATGAGCTTCTCGCTCGTTAAGTTGTAAAATGACAGTTAACACGCAATCCAACACATGCACAAGCAGTCTCTGTCCTAACTACAGTTTTCTGCCAGAGGATTCTTTCACCTTAATCACGCAACTTCATGTTCTCCATCACTTCCTTCCAAACCTCCCCATCGCGCACACACACACACACACACTCTCTCTCTCTCTCTCTCCCCCCCCCCCCTCTCTCGCCCCCCAAGAGAATAACATCAAAGCGATCCAATACTAAACCATTTTGTTATTTTTCTAACTTGACACCTTTCATAAGAAAAATTATAGTAAGAGAAACATGCGTGCTATGTTCCTTTTTGCAGGGATTAAGGATTTGAATGTGACAGTAAGCACATCTCACTGTGTAGTTGTTCAAATTGCAAGATACAATTATTTATGCATATAATTTTTAAATATATTAAAAATTTATTATATTTTTAATATTTTAAAAATAATAAAAAATCCTTGGTATATTTTTAAAATAAAAAAAGATATTAAAAATTATATTTTTTTGTCAAGTAATCAACGACTCTTTTCATATGTGTGTTATGTACATTCACATGATAAAGAATAATAGTTTTTCTTTTATTAACCAAAAGGATTTTTTGTCTTCTAAAAAATTATAAATATTTTAAAAACTTAATTTTAATTATATAAATTATAATAAAGTATATTTTATTTTATTTTATAAAAAAAATTTCATAATCTCTATTACACAGTAATATAGGTGAATTTTACTTATTTGATACACAATTTAAAATAAATTTTTATTTTTTTGATAACTTAACTTTTGATATTAACAATCATAATTATTGGATACACATACGTAATTTTATCTTTAATTATGATTATATATTGAAAAATTAAAAATATTCAACTAACCTTTATTATAATGTAATATATAGACCTATATATAAGACACGACTAGTCACCATATCTATGTAACTTCCATAATACCTTAATCATATAATAATTATACCTTGGTGTTAAGATTGACAAAAATGTGAGATTAATTACTCAAACAATGGATGCTTATTGTAAATTTAGTGAATGTAAAAACATTTAAAGTTTGTTCCAAGTTAAAATGAAAAAATAACCATAACAAAAACAACAACAATAACAACAATAATAATAATAAAGATTTTTCTCAAATTTAGTTGGGTTTGGCTATATGTTTTTTCTTAGTATTTAGTTTTATCATAGATTAAGTTTGACTTGAAATCTAACCGTTCTAAGGCCATGTATATTACATGAAGAATAAAAAACCTAGGGTGAAACATGTTAAAATATGTATAGATTTTTTGATAAATCAAATACTATAAAATTACAATAGAACATAAAGTAGTATGAGAGCAACCTAAAGCCTTTTAATATTAGAGATTACAAGTAAACTATCATAACCAAGTTATAACTAAATTAATAATAATATTATTATTTCACTATATGAAGTGTACATTAATAAATGTGAGAAAATAATTATTTTAATTTATTATACTTAAATATTATCTATATAATTAAAAAATAGAAAAGGGGGCATGTTCACAATGTGCATGGGAAAATATCAATTACATAACCAGAAATCCATTAGTTGAATCTAGTATTTCATGCGATAGTGACAAATTGATTTCTATTGTAAGGACAAGGGAAGCAAAATGGGTGTCGGTTTAATGGTGGGGTCTACAAGTTCAGTTCACACAATCAGCAAAAAGTAGAAAATAAAGAATCGCGATGGTGGGGGTGCCCAGCAGTAGTACCGATAAGCAGTGCCGTGCAGCAAGCAATTAGCGTGGTGGGGCTCACTCCCCAATACCCTAAAAAGATGAACAACAAAAACATTTCTTCGCTAGTCCAAAGAGCGAACCCTAGGACATTTTTTATGCCATCTCTCTCTTTCTCAAGTTGACAGTCTTTCATTCAATACACTCTCAAGCCACCACTAAACCACACCTCCATTGCAAATAATTATAAAAATGGAAATATTATCTTGATCCTGATAGAGGTCAAATGCGAATTTACAAAGAAGCGTTACAATGATTTGATATACGATTACAGTTAATATTATAAGTTGCGTGCATGAAACAAAGCCATTGTTAAGAAGGGGCATGCAGGTACTTTGCTCGTAGAAACGTAAACAAAGGTTCCACGCAATTTATTGGAACACTTTTGTTAGAATATTTTAATTTTGTATTCAAAATTTGAATCATTTTATTTTTATTTTTCTTGTCTATCAGTCTCCTTGTAAAAAAAAAAAAAGGTAGAGAAAGAAAGAGAGAAGTCACAGAAAGAAGGGAAAACAGGAGAACTTAAGCAAGCTACTGAGCCTAGGGCTTAGCATTGCAGTTGCAGGGCTAGGGGAGGGGCTGATCAGCAGCCAGCAGGAAATACCTAACACCCTAGCTATGCTTGCTTACTGATACTGTGCTGTGTCATAGATTCACACTGTATGTTCCGTTGCTGAGGAAGACCGAAACTCAGTTTTCTGAGATAGAAAAAACTGAACGGAGGGACACAAATCCTGAGACATTGAGAGTGCTGGAAAATGACGAAACATAAAACAAATCAAAGATATGTCATATTAATCCTCCCCCCCCCCAATTATGTATATATATTTAAGACGGTCCAAAATCCAACACAGATCCCAAAGGAATTAGGAAGATAGAGATAACCGAATTTTTTTTTTTTTCAAAACTTAAAAAAGTTTCAAAGAACAAAATGTATGCTATGAATCCACTTTACCCAATCAGCATACCCATTGACAAAGGAAAGGAGAAAAGAATATCCCTGTTCTGATTTTCATCTGAAAATAGCCTTCCATTGCTACTGTACCATAAACAGCAATAGAAGAGACAAATGCATAACAGATAGATCATAGATGTTCATGTAAGACATAAATTGTTTAATAATTAAATAAATTACAATCATGTATCTAAATGCTTTTAATTAACTTAGTTTCACAACTCCCTCCAATTTTTTCTTCCAATGGGTAGTTCTACTTCTAGGGCAAAGCCTTGTATTGATGCAAATAGCCCCACGCTTGAACCTTAGTCCAGTTACCTGTGTTGTGATCATTTGCATTACTGCTGCTATCAGTTGGGGTTGCAGTCACTTCGCAGCAAGAATTCCCAAAGAACCACTCGGTTGCCGTATCATCCCCACTTCCGCCCTCCTTTCTTGAATTGCCAAAACCTGATCCTGATGCGGCCTCTGGTTTTGAAATTTCAAGATTCTGAAACAAAATGGGTTGCGGTCTCTTTGCCTGGATTCCTATGGGAACTGAACAAACAGCAGTGCTCTCTTTCTGAATCTCTTCGCCAAAAACCATAGCCAATCTCTGCTGCTGCAACTTCCAGTGCAAATCTTGGTTTATAGAACTCAAAGAATCAATTGAAGAAGCAAGGCTAGAATGAACATTTATTGAAGCATCAGCACCCACTTCCTGAATTGCAGCACTGAATCCACTGGTAGTAGAAGAAATTGGATAACTAAACCCCATCATGGAGGCGGCAGAGCTTCCAGACGGATCAAGACTGAAGCAAGATGGGCTAGTACTAGTAGCACTAGCAGCCGCTGGAGATGTGGCCACTGCAACGTCCCCAAATGAACAAAACCGGTCATGTAGGCCACTCGTTGAAGGGTTGATCCTGGGGAATGATAACCCGCCAAGATTAAAATCCCTGGCTGGAGAAAGTCCGCGAAGAATATTGAACCCACCCATCTCTGATGACCCACTGGAGTCTCTGGAGAGCCTTGAAGATGACTTTGTCTTCTTGTTTTTCTGGCATCCCCCACCGATGGGAACGTTGCGCAAGGCCCCTCCTTTAGTCCAGTATCTTCTACAGGTCTTGCAGAAATGCCTCGGCTGGGTAAGACTGTAATTGTTGTAGTAGCAGAATTTTGTGTTGGGCGAGTCGCATCTCGGACACTTCAATGCTTGCTCTTGTGGCCTGGTGCTTGATGTTGTTGCCGTTTTCCGGTTACCGGAGCGTTGGTTATCCTCTATGGTAGCCTGTTTCTCCTGAAGACTACTCGAGGACATCTTTCGAGTGCCCTGAGTTGTTGGGGGAAACGGGTGCGGATGATAGTTTCTTTTGGCAGAGGTACAGATGGTCATCAATTGAATGGTTTCATGCGTGGAGTAGAGACAGGGGATGCTGTTTGGGTCTTGTGATATTCATCAAGAAAGAGGGTTTGGGCCATTGATGCTGTCTATCTCAGAAACTGGAAATACAAGCTAGATCTGGTGGAATAAATAAAGCAAAAAAGTTAGGAGGAAACGAAACAAGTGGACGGCTGCAGATCTTGCTAGAAAGAGGGTCGTACATATGGATTTAGAGCGAGAGAGAGAGAGAGAGAGAGAGTAGAATATGCGAAATTTAGAATCACATACAAGATCTTAAAGCCAAATAAATATTTAGGCCAAATTGATTTTCTAAGAGAACAACATAGATTATATGGAAACTTCAACTTTGATTTGCAGGAGAGTTGTTTTTTTTTTTTTAATACTTTTTATTAATATGGATTTAATTATAAGAAACCATATTGCGAAAAAATTAATCCTTTTCCACCCTACAAATTTTCCTATTCCTAATGCTAGTGAAATTTGTATTCACCTGGGGCAAATTAATGGCAGTTTAATTATTTCTTTTATCAATCCACAGAAAATGACTTTATTAAGAACCAGCAGATGTAAAAACACAGCACCCCATAAGTACAGACAGACAATCTGCATAATGACAGTTTAGTTAAAATTTCATGTAGAACAAATTAAAAAAAAAAAAATCTTGGTTATTCCATTCCACGTAAATTGTGAGATGAGGCCAAAGCCTATGAAGTTAGTTCTCTCTTAAAATGTCTTCCATGGTGTTGAGGGGCTGTTGGACTTTGAGATTGATATGATACCACTTGTTGTCTTTAATGCTATGTGTTTGTATTTTGGTTAGAATGTTTTGAAGAT
This sequence comes from Bruguiera hainesii, assembly GCA_023213295.1. Classification (NCBI taxonomy): domain Eukaryota; kingdom Viridiplantae; phylum Streptophyta; class Magnoliopsida; order Malpighiales; family Rhizophoraceae; genus Bruguiera; species Bruguiera hainesii. The sequence continues at coordinate 7,222,055 of JAHOYR010000012.1, forward strand.
TGAGAGAGATTTTTGGCATGGGAAAAATTTATTCAATCACTAAATTTCTTGGCTTGATTATTTTGATTTGATTCAATTGCTTGTTTTAACTCCTCCCCCATCAAGTACGTTATGTAGATTTGATTATTTGAGATCTTGCTTAGATCCTTGAATTCTAGCCACATATTTTTCTTCAATTATTAATGAATTTTTTTATACAAGAAATTCTAGAAAACTTTTAAATCTAATCTCCTTATTTAACAAAATGACTTATTCTGAAAGAGCTTTGCTCTATCTAGATTTTAAGGTTCAATGATCACACTTCAACACTCCTTAATTTGCAATGAATGAATTGTTTTTCTTTTTGACTTCTTACTATTTATGAATATTATACCTCTCCATTAGACCTTTACTTGCTTGAATTTTCTAGTGGCACTTTCTCCACCGGGTCCTTTTTGCTTGAGCCTTATAGTGGCACTTTCTTTATCAGGCATTTGTGTTTTCAGGCTTCTTGCACTTGCTCCATTGGACCTTTTTTTTTTTTGCTTGAACTTTTTATTAGGGATGTATGCTTTTTTATTGAACTATTACTCCAATAAATTTTTGTTGAGTCTTTTATTAGGGGTGTGTGTCATTTTGTTATTGTTGTTATTATTGTTCTCCTCCTCACTGATTTACGTTTTGCCTTTGGTGCCTCGTACCCTTGTTCAATTGAATTGATTTAAATTCTATCTTCGGTGCCTCACACCCTAGCCTTGGACCCTAAGGCAATTCAAGATAAAGGATAAATTGAGTTTAATCGGTTTAATTACTTAATAATTTATTTTAACAAAAAAATAATTAAAAATAAAATAAAATAATATAAACAACATAATTAAAAGAGATAAAAGAAAAAAAATATAATAATTTATAATACTTTAATTTAAATTAAGAATTTATATTTATTTTTTAAAATTTGTAGAGATTTTCAATATTATTGTTACTTTTTTCTTTTATAAGGTACAGATAATTTTTACACTTTTTCACCTTAAAAATATTTCGAGACTCTCATTTTATTATTTTTCATTAACTTACTTTTTTTTTTCACAATCTCAATTTTTCTTTTTTATAGTCTTTATTCTTTGATCTTTTTTTTTTTTTTGGATCTTTCATTAAATTTAATAAAAAATGTTCAAGGTCATATATACTCTCTTATAGACTAAAAAGAAAACTTAATTATTAGATATTGTTCTCTTTATATATAGAGAATTAATTTTAAAAATAATAAATTTATTTATAAGATATCATTAATTTTAAAATTCAAATTAGTCGATTAATCAAAATTTTTGTAATTTTGTTAGCTTATGCTCTTTATGTTGATAAGATTTTACTACGTTGATAATGGCATAATGACCATGGCCAGCATGATAAAAGCGAATGAATGAAAATAACTACAAGTTTTATAAGTTTGTGTTGACTAGAAAGTAAACGATTATCAAAATAATGTACATTGATAATTATATTTATCTTACCGCTTGATTCATACATTAAAACACTTGACATATACATCCCATTGCTTAAATCTTTGGTGGACAGGACTATATGTATCTAATCGCCTAAAATGGTGCATCCAAGCACTCCTAATACACAAACCATGACTCAAAATTTCAGAAGGACAAATGATAGTAAATCACAAGCTAGCCCTTAACATTTTATTATATTTTATATATGTTGTATGAAATAGTCTCAAAGTTGCAGACAAAGTACATAAATGCTGCAAAGATATGCTTCCCACCAGTATGTAACAAGAGAGAGGGTTCAAAAGATCACGATCATCTCTATTGCACATTTGTCCTGTAATGGCAGTGAAACCCTGTTAGAATCTGGAGATCTTTTTTACTAATGCTACAGTAACATTGGGCCTAAGGCTCAACACCAATATCTCTAGCTATTCCTGTTAGCCCTACGACTTAGCCCGACTAAAACCTCCGTAAAACCTTATTTCAGTCCCTCAAAATACTTTAAGGATTAAAATTTTAAATTTTTATTTTTTAAAATTTTAAATTCAATAAATTTTTAATAAATTTAAAAAAAAAAACCTCATTTCCAAATTGCAGCAAATCTGATAGACGTATCAAAACTATAGAAGCTAAGAAACACTTCTCTTATGATCAGGAAACTCTTTTGTCAATTGAGATTATGTTCTTTTACTCATATTAATAGGGTAGCAAACACTCTGCTGACTCTTTAGCAAAACAAGCTGTCTCCTAGAAATCATGTTTCATAGTTTGGATTTGAATTTTGCAACTTTAGGGGGCTTTTACGCTCCTTTGTCATAATTGTTTTTCTTTATTCATATAATTACAGCATCTAATTAATAAAATAATAATAATAATAAAAGGGATGCTGCCCTTCATCTCTACCAAAGAAGGGGTAATTTCTCTTCTTCATTTTTAACTCTATATTTACCCTCACTGGAGGTAACTTAGGCGTCAATGTGCCAATGCCAAGATAAGCCGGGCCACCCAGAACCTCTCTTTGCCTTTGCATTTCCACACCTTTTATGTCCGCTTTAAATTTCAAAGAGTTTTCTTTAAGACAATGTTCTCTCTATCTAATAGTGAAACTAATGTAAGTTACCAATTATAAAACTTTGTTATTGTAGTATGTTGTTATTAGGACTAATTATATGGGAGGAACTACTTTATATTATTGACATTATTTGCCTACTCTCAATCTTAAAGGCCATCAAGAGCGAGATTGAAGATTCCCCCGAGAATTTAATCATGTATTTATCCCTGAATGAATATAGCATTCAAATTGTTGCCCCTGCTATTCAACTTAGTTGGCCAACCTAGCAAGATCGTGAAGAGTGTACAGAAAAACATGGCAGAACCGCCCAGAGTTGAGGAACACATAATGAAAGGCAGGGAATGAAACGTGGAGACCCGGCAAATACTTCTAATTCGTAGCAAACCAGCTAGGTCCAGATGGACTTGTGTAATGCATATGCATATCACTTGAGAGGGGGAGAGAAACATGTGAGAGGAGGTGGCTGGATTCCCGTGAGAGCAAACAAGAAACAAGGAGAAACTATGACGTTTTATTTGCTCATATCATCCGACGTTACACGTCTAAGGTCACGGGACTTTCCATCCATTTTCTAACCACTTCTTCTCGTCCATCATCTTCTTTAGCCAGGTCACCAATTTTGTTTTCCTAGTTGTTAACTTCTCTACTGCATTTGATTGAACCCCACAAGCTGACTCGAGTGGTAATTAATGGCCGGATTACGATTTTGATGCGTGGATTTTAGGCGCCTGTCTCGACTTTGCACCTCGCAAGCAATTTATGTTAGGGGCTTTTGGGGGTCATTTCCTTTGGTTTAGGCAATTCTATGAGAACAGAATGAGTCAGAATATCTCCATTGTCAAGTACAAAAAAAAAAAAATCCATGAAGCCGTGGAAATTCTAAAAGAAGCGGAATTTTTTCCCCTTTTTTTTTGGGGGGGGGGGCAACAGATGGGGGAGGGGGTGAAGGGGAAGAGAAGCTAGCGATGCTGTCTATGACTCTTTTTAGCCTCTCACAAACTACTTGTAGAAATATGTACATTGCTTATTTGCAATCATTTGGCCTGGTGACCCTTTAGGTTAAACGGGCTACATTTCTTTGTTTCTATGATTCTTTTTAATCTTAGAAATGCTTCCAATACTATGGAACTGAACCTCGCTGGGGATTAAATAGTTCCCCTTTATATCTTTGTGGAGTAATTAGGTAAGCAGTATTGAATGTAATTTCTTCGCAAGTCTTCTTCTTTTTTTTACCTCTCTCTTCCAAAGAAGCAACAGAAAACACATGCGGGTGTACGATGAACACACCTCATAATTTTATCGCATGCCCACCCATTATCAATAGCCAAAACAACATTCTGAAGGGTATAATATTTGCTTAGGCTGTCTAAAAATTTGGCGGATTCTATGAAGTCATCAATACCTGAGAGCTCACACATTAGTAAAGTCCTTAAGAAGTGGACCTCACGTCGCCGTCCTTAACACGAAAGTTTGAATATAAATGTCTAAATTCTGGATTATTAGGGTATTTAAGTATTTAGGACCGCATGCTTTATTTGCTGCAGATTTGTAACTCACTGTTTGCGTCTGCGAGAATAAAGTCCATTGCTCTAAAAATGGGCCCATGGCCACCTTTCCTTCCTGCCCAACGACCCAAGCACGTATTGCGGTGCCATGCATGGCCCAACAATACTAGCCTTGTGTTTGTGGAGATTGTATTAGCTTTAATTAAATGATGTTTAGTGTTTCTCAACAACACTTCAATAACTAACAATTTAGATTTATATTTGTAAAATTTTGGATTTTGATTTTATAAAATAATTGTGAAATTTATAGAATAAAAAGAGTTATCTCCATTATATAATTCATGGTTTAATAAACTTTTTAATAGATAAAAAAAAAAAAAAAGACATTTAGTTAGGTGCTTCGAGCACAATTGTTTGGGATAATCTTTGTTGGATCCTCTTGGTTCCGTGTTCAAGTCGAGTAATTTTGTTTTCCTTTGTTGGCCTTTCAGCCTCCTCATAACCCAAAAAAAAAAAAAAAAAGCATTTAAATCTCGTTCCAAAATCCAATTTTTTTATTCCTTTTCCTTTGTGAAACGAAACTAGAAATTGACAACTCATGTAGTCGGCAATCTGAAAGGCGACTGCCTTCACCTACGGTATATATAATATTAAGGTCGAATTAAAGATTGAAAGTCTTAAATTCCGGTTTAAATATAAGCCAAATTAAAAAAAAAAAAAATAGTTCTATATCTAGATACAGCACTTCTACACCAAAATTGGATTTTTGCAGCGGTCAAAAACCACTTCCTCAATCTCCAACACCGTTGCAGGAAGTCTATTGTAGCGATTTCAGCAGTTTTTAGTCTGCTACATTCTTTGATACCGTAGTAGATCTTATGCATCGATTCTATGCAAAAAAATCATTTATGCAACAATTCTATGAAACGAATCACAGTAATTTTAATTCATATACAATAGTTATGAAGTGAATATGTCGTGGTTTATAGACCAAAGAGAACACTTTTAAGTTTATTATTGCAGCGATTTTGGATTTTCTACACCAATTTTCAAGTTGACACACTATCTTTATGCAGCGTTTAATTGTAAATGGGCTGCGGTTTCGATAAGGATAAACAATGGTTTCAATAAGAATAGGTAGCGATTTTTGCAGGAACAGACAGTAGTTTTGTTGTGAATAGACATCGTTTTCGATAGGAATAGGTTGCCGTTTCAAGGAGAATAGACAACGATTTCTATGGAAACAAGTAGCGATTTCGACCCGAATATGCAATGGTTTCGATAGAAATATACAAAGGCTTCAATAGAAATATTCAATGTCTCAATTTATTCTTATGTAAAACAATATGAATGCTTTATTGTATTTTATGAAGCAGGTTTTAAAAACACAATTTTTAACTTTAACCGTAATCAAACTCTTAAAAATTAATAGATGATGGCTATTAGTAAATATGAAAATATACAAATAAATATTTAAATGGTATAATATAAATATAACTAGCATCTTAATAAAATGAGTATTTAACTGGTTCACAATTTATAACTAATGTTTCAGTAAAATAACTAGTCTACAAGGTATAACATTATATCATAATCGAAGAGTAAGCTGACCAGTTTGCTATCTTCTAGAAGATTGATTTCGTTTGGGCTATTTACATTAATTCCCCTACACAGAATAGGCATTACTACCACATTTTGGCAACTAGGTAATTGGTAGCCAGGTGGAATAACAAAGTTCCACAGAGCATTGAGACCCCAAAAAAAAAAAAAATTAATGGCACTAAAGTCCAATATATGGTATTTGCAGTACAATATGCAAAGTGAGAATTGAGAAGTTCCAGCGTACTAGCCAAATAATTTGACAACTGGGGAAGAGAAAGCTCGCTCAAAACCCTTCATGTGTTAGATTCTTTCAATGCTAAGGCTGCAAAACATTGGAACAAGAAATATATGACTTTATACCTCGTGAAAAAATTGCACCAACTTGTCCGCGAATGGAAGAATTTCACTGGTATGTCCAAGGAGAACATAGATCAAATTCAAAACCTGAACCTGGAATCAAAATGAAAGAATGAATCGAAAATTGTAACATGGCACCAAACCTTTTCTTTCTTTGGCTCAGAAACTTAGCTACAATACTTAACAGGGCGTCGCATTGCATCAACTGAGAGATGAAAAAAAGTTAATAATAAAGAGTGAAAAACGACTATGCATCATAACAAAGTGTAAAAAAAAAAAAAAAAAACATAGAGCACCTCTACATCACAATACGCATGGAGTAATATAAAAGTAACAAGGGGGTAGTAAAATAATTTTTTGTGTATTTAACTTTATTGATTTATGAGACCAAATAATATATAATTGATACACATGTTTTGCTCTTTAAGTAATGCTACCTAATTTTTCTCAAAAACAAAAAAGAAAAACAATATGATCACATTGAATTATACTACCCCACACTTACCCGATAAATTGCAGCTGCCTCCAAGGCCCTTTTGCTCATTTCTCTTGTTGTAGTCCCCAAGTCACATCAAAACAATATTTATTAGGCTCTTTAATTATTAACTAAATGAGAAATAAGGAAAGAGACAGGTTGCTAGCTTTCATTTATTCCCGACTTGTTTCTTCAATACTACATGCTGTATTTTTTGCGCAATTTACTTTCCTCGCCAGCTAACACGATCATTTGACTACTGGTTCTCCAACGCAGATCAACGTAAATGTTCAGAAAAAGGAAGGAAAAAAAAAACACGTGGGATTTAACGTTTTTGGCTCTCGAGGAGACACGATACATCAAGAGATTGGCTTGTTGCCCAAAAAGAGACCGAGAATCAAAGATTACTTTGTAGAAGCAATGCCGTGAGGAATTGCTCAAACTACTAAATTGTGGAGGCCAAGAATACACCCATAACACGTCGCTGTACTGTCGCATCAAAAGTCTATGTCCGCCCACTCATATTTTTAGGTAACTTTGATTAGTGACGGCATTTTAGAACGGACGAGTTTATTTCTAGTGCAAAGTGAGCAATTAGATCAAATGGGTTGGCTAAGTGGAGATAGACATGTTTACGCCGAAAGCCGAAAGCCGAAAGGGTTGTTTTTAGAACAAAACGAGCCTAAATCTCTACGTGTGCAAACAATCCACGCAAAAGTCCATGTCTGGGTTTAGGCCCTCGTAGCCCCTCTACTGACCAAAAATGGTGTTCCTTGTCATTAAAAGAGAGAAGAATAAAAAAAAAGAAAAGAAAAGGTAAATTGTGGGGTTTGTTTTTTTCTTCTGAATATGTGCTAGATCCGATATTAATGTTAACTTGAGGTATCATAATTTGTAATACATAGTTTAAGTTAAGTGTTACGTTTAATCATTTCATTAAAAAGTCAAATTCAAAAATCCTGAAAATTTTGTAAATTAATCAAATCTAAACCTAAGGACTAGTTCATGTGAATTATTGGACGAAGTTAGAATGTAAGGGGAAAAGCATAACGAATCGAAATGCTTAGAATTCTGCATATATATATTTTTTTACATACTAGTATACAAGAGAAATCTATTAAAATTTTAGAGAAGTCCATGGTTTCAGAGGCAACAATATTATCAAATCTAACCTTTTTATCTCCTTCTTCCGTTTGAACTTTGTGGTTGACACTTCGCGCACAGATAGAATCAAAGCTAAACGTGTAGGATACCCAAAAAAAAAAAAAAAAAGAGGTTTGCTAGACGGTTGGTCGGTCTAATAAACTGTATAGGAAATATTTGTTAGGGCACAACGCAACGTGCCCCATGCAGACTTTGGAGTCCACCCCCAGAGCCAACTTTGACTATTCTCCTTCCCCCTCGCTTGTTGAGTGAATTAATCTTCCACAGCTTGTGATTGATAATTTGCCCCGATACACTGCGTCTGATGGTGGCTACACACGCAATATCATAAGGAAATAGCCGATAAGGTTGGACGCCAATATAATCTAAAAAGTCCCATTACATGAACAAGGACAATTCGACAGAGGACAGCTGAAGGTAATGTGGTACGCATGCCTTATGCCTGAAAAAGAAAATCTTCTCTATTAGGGGTCTAGCCTTACTACGGTAAAGCGAGTTGATCACCTTAATAAAGCCTTTATAATACGGGTTAATATTTTAAAAAAAAATATTATTTTTATGTATTTTTATAAATTTAACACAATTTTTAAAAAATAATACAATTTTCATAATTGAATTATTTTATAACAAATCTAACAAATTGTAAAATTTTATTTATAAAATTTATTAGATTTTAAATAATTAATCTTGTTCTTTCTAAAATACATCTTATTTCAAAATTTTTTTCTTTTAATTTACAAAAGATCAAATTTCCTTACAAGAATCCTAAATAGTTGAAAAAAAAGGGCAAAAAACTAAATAAAAAAAATCTCGAGAGAGAGAAGAATAGTGACGTATAAGAGTAATTGAAAGATATAATAATAATTAATTTAGTGAGATATATTGATCGAGTGAGAAATCAAGAGAGATTGTGAAATAAAGATGTCCACATTAGAGAGAGCACAGCACTGTAAAGCCATAGAGAACAACAATAAAAGTGTGGAGATTGCTAAACCATCCTCTCCTATAAAAGGTTTAGAGTCAAATAATGTTCTCTACAATCGTAAAATGCAAGGACCACCTCTCTTAAATAATTGAAAACCTTTTTCATTTTCTTTATCTCTCCATCACGAAGGTTCCTCTCTCCCTCCCAAGCGCTACTTTGATTTTTTTGATTTTTATTTTTTCAATGATTAACTTCTGATGCGTTTTAGGGTTCGTCTCAATAAGTGAGTGCTAGTAATTTTTTTTTTAACAGGCAAGTGGGTGTTGATAAATTACAAGAAAACTTTTCTTTAAACGGGATGTATTTAAAAAAATTTAATTATTTAAAAAAATATGATTAGATCAATTTAAAAATATTTGAATTTTAAATTTTGGGTTTGTAAGCCTATTGAGCCCGTTGCTAAGTTAGAGCCATATCAATTTCTTATTTTATGCACATACTATCATTTTTTCTACATCAGCACGCCATGTTAACGGGTCTAATGAATTCTGTTAATGATTTCTCTCCTTCTTCTTCTTCTTCTTCTTCTTCGATATCTTGATATCTTTGATCAACACTGTTTCACATAATTTCCATAACAAAAGGAACTTTTTTTTTTCCTTAAAAACTACTAACAATGAAACTGTATAATAACGCCAGCCAAAGGCTATGTTCCCGCAAATGTTTCTGCAGAAAATTATCTCTTTTATTAATCTGCTGACACTCGAAATATTGTATTACAAGTAGTCTTGGTTCTATCGCATGTTATTTTTCTCATGTTTCCAAGGGGAACACTAAGGTACAATACAATAGTTGAAAAGATGCACTGAACGGAAAACTTCAAGCTTCAAGGCTTGGTAGCAGCCAAGGTTTTTCCAATGTCAATGACGAATCTGTATTTGACATCGGCTTTGGCCAATCTCTCCATTGCTGTGTTCACGTAATCCATGGAGATGACCTCAATGTCGGGAGTTATGCTGTGTTTTGCTGCAAAATCGATCATCTCTTGTGTTTCCTTCATGCCACCGATCATACTTCCAGCAACCGTTTTTCTCCCTGGTTTCCACTCGACTTATTATGGCTTTGCTCTATTTCAAATTAAGAGCAGCAATAATAAACCAACGTAATTTTCATGTTATGTATTACTTACCATAGATCAAAGGAAAGACGGGTAACTCATGAGGCTTTTCGGGTGCGCCCACTAAAACGAGCTTTCCATGCGCTTTCAACAACCCAAGGAGTGGCACAATAGGATGGGGTGCAGAGACTGTGTCAATGATGCTATCCAATGTGCCCATGGCAGTCTGCAAAACACCATCAATGGCCAGTTAGTTGTGTCACGCACTTCTTCCTGTATCCATTTTCTACGCTTACAGTGCTTCGAAATTGATTAGGATATGAAAAGAGAGGATAATTTTGTTTACCTGCATTTGTTCTTGGTCGCGGCTGATTAAAAACGAGTCAGCACCAAGATGTTTCAATGCTTCCTCCTTCTTGCTGGCAGAGGTACTAATCACCGTGACCTGAGCCCCAAGAGCATTTGCAAATTTAACAGCAACATGACCGAGTCCACCAAGGCCAACCACGCCTACATGCTTGCCAGGTTCGGCCAATCCAAAATATTTCAGGGGACTATACACTGTAATCCCAGCACAGAGAAGAGGGGCACCGGCTTGAAGCGGCATGTTGTCGGGGATACGGACAATGTAGCGCTCATTAGCAATCATGTGATCAGAGTAGCCTCCGTAAGTCATAGTTCCATCATAGTAGATGGAGCCGTAGGTGAGTATCAATTTGGGACAGTAATTTTCGAGGTCATTTGTGCAATTATCGCAGGAGTGGCATGCCCCAACCATGCATCCTACGCCCACCTTGTCTCCCACCTTAAACTTCTTCACTTTGCTTCCCACCTCCGTGACTTCACCTACAATCTCATGCCTGCAAAGCAGCACAGCCAGCGGCATGAATTAGTTTGAGAATTTATATATTAACATTGATCGTGGTCTCTACTAGCTAAAAAGAGGCCATAAGTACCCGGGAACAAGAGGGAACTTGGAGAAACCCCATTCATTCTTGATGCCGTGAAGATCAGAATGGCATATCCCACAATATAGCACCTTAAATCTCACGTCCTCCTCCCCAGTAGCCCTGCATGCACAAATTACGGTACCCATATACAAAAAAATATTTAAAAAATGTAAGAAAAGAAAAAAAGGGGGAACCAAGAACAGAGAAAAGGAGAAAGAAGGGACAAATCAAATCAAAGATGTTAATGTGGGGAACGATGCGCCAAGAAAGAAGGATATTGATCACTGTGACAATAATTATACATATTATCATCAGTCACCTTCTGGAGAAGTTGAAGGGCGAAAGATGGCCAGATTGGTCTCTTGCCGCCCACCCATAAGCCTTCACTGGATGCTCCGTTTCCGCTGATTTTGCCATTCTCCGCAACCGTCAGAGAGATGAGAGAGAGAGAGAGAGAGAGAGAGGAGCAGATGATGATAGACAGAATGCGAGGGGAGGAACATGCTTGTGGGGTATATAAAGATGTTTCGAGTATTAGTTACTGTAGGAATCATTATTAGCCATAGTGAAAACGCGGGAAAATAGAGGAGGCAGCCATTGACCGTTTCTTAGGGATCGATCCAAACATGACATCACTGGTGATCTAATCAAAACGACGGGTAGTTGATTGATGATAGTCTACCATTTGAATTAAGGTTTCCAATTTCTTTCATTTGTATTGCCCCACAAAAAAAGTACAACCAACCTTCCCTCTCTTGCACGGTTCCGCCCAACTCCCTCAAATTTTCACAAGACGTAGGTTTTAATTCTAATCTATCGAAAAAAAAAAAAACTTATTGTTACAAACAAGCAAACCCAAAAAAAAAAAAAACATTATTCTAGTTAAATCCAATAAATAAATAGCCTCCCCCCCAAACACACACACACACATATATATATATATACACATATATTATTTTTAAGGCTATTTTGATCACAAAAATTGTGAAATACACTGGTGCCCGAAAATTTTAAAAATTAAAGTCACTCTAGATCTCAAAATGTTGAAACTTAAAACTTAAACCTCTCTAAAATTTGTACGCTCACGGTCAATGAAATCAAATTGAGTATGATTGGTCCTCCTGCCATTAACTCTGTAGGATGTTAACTTTGATACGAATTGGTACGGTAGACGAGTGCAACTTTTCCAATAGAAGGAATCGCTTTCCCACCAATAAATTATCAGAGCCGAGGAAATATCATGAACCGACTACCCTCGAAAGCTAACAGGGCCTGCAATCAGAAGAAACTTTATCACATGTAAGCTGAACCCGGTTCACACGACCTCCACAGTACCCCCCCCACATGACTCGCTTTTCAATGAACTCCGACCCGGGTTCCCTGTTAATCTAATTTATAATGGCATCATTTCATACCCGTCTCTCTCTCTCTCTCTCTCTCTCTCTCTCTTTTTTGGTTTTTAAACCTACACGGGCTGGAGCCGGGGCAGCACGTCGCGCAACTTAAAATGTTTGTTGGGTAAAAATTGAATTAATGAGGTTTGATTATTGAAAGCAACGGTGTTCATAACTCAGTTATCTAAACTAAATTATGAAAATCTAAACTGAATTAAAAAGTTTGGTTATAGCAAAGTGAAAATTGAAACCGAACTTAAATATTAATTATCTGAATTTAATAAAAAATTTTAAAATTTTAATTTTAATGTAAAAAATATTCCCGATGTATTTTTTAAAAAAATTATAATTATTAAGATATATAAAATAAATAAGTGATCATTTAAAATATAAAAATACTTCATTAATATTTATTTATCATTAATAGTTGTATTTGTAATGATTTTCAATATTATTAGTGTAAAGAAATATAAAATATATATCAAATAATATTTTGGTTCGTTTTAGTTAACTATATAATTTTTTAAAACTAAAAACCATAACCCAGCCGGAAAAATCAATTTATATAGATCCAGTTAACCAATTGTGAAATTTGTTTCGGCTAGCCACAACACCCCTAATTGAGAGACATGTTTTGCTAATTTTTTAAGTAAATTTTTACACCCAACAACATCACAAGTATATAAATTAGATGTTGGAAGCATAACCATGAATTTTGGAGGTTATAATGCTTTTCTATCTCTTTGTAAGCAAGATATATTATTAAATATGGGAAATAAGATAACAAAACCCACTGAAAAGTAAACAAATAATAATTAAAAAAAGTCATTAAAATGAGTAAATATGCGTTTATAAGCTTGATTCAAACTGAAGGCAAAAGGACCATATTGAAATGTGTCCAATATGTCATTTTCCAATAGAAGAAAGAAACCTAGAGAAAAGGATAAAACATAAAAATTGGAAAAGAAGAATAATGAAACCCTAAAGTGAGACTAAAACGATCGAGGTGGAGATAATCAAATTGGTGAAAGCTTGAGGGAGAATCACATATATCTAACTGGGTCATTATCGATGTCCAGCATTGTTTGCTAAACGGCAAAACAATGAGATAGAATAGAGAATGATGGTCGAAAAAATTACAGATAGAAAAAAGGACTCAACCATAAAAACATAGGAATATATCAGGAAAACAAACCCAGTTAAAAAAAAAAAATTAAAAAGCTTTTAAAATAACCATCCCACCCCTTCAACCTGCAACCCAAAAAGGCGGATAAAACTTACTCACTTTAATAAAAGCTTACAGCAACCTGAGATGGTAATGATGTTGATGTCTATCATAAATTGAATCATACCAAGCTCAGCTAAAGAAAAGTTCAACCTCGACAGTACCTATCTCAATAATTAGTATAATCTAGAACAATCTGAATGCACTTCAATATTTTATTCCTTGTCAATCGCTTAAAAATCCAATGCACTAAAACCGTCCGCTCAAGAAATACCGGATGCTGCTGCAAACATGTCACTTAATAAAAAAAATCGATAGTAATTTCCAAATAAATAATAAATGTTGGTTTAGGATACCGTGAAAGATGAACATTAACTGTTATTCAATACGTGGCATAACTTCAATCTTCGCCTGCAAACATGCTCCTTTAAAAGTGCACCAATTGTTGTGTCTTGGTATCATCCAAAATTAACAGGTGTTTTTTTTTTATTTTTTTTTATTTTTTATGTCTGCATGATCTTGAGCATACAAGTCAGTTGTTGCTTCATTGTGACTTCTTCAGGACCATATGGAATGCCTTTCTCAAGTTCTTTGGATGACAGTTTATTTTCCTTTAACAGGTGGTTGACTTTTTACTTGCATGGATGACCCAACCCTCGTCCCATCTAATCAATGATTGCAGCAGCAATATGTTGGCATCTACGGCTGAAGAGGAAAAGGAGAGAATTCAAGAATTGCTCAAGAGATGGTAAACAGGTAGTCCAACAAATAGTGTCGAATGTATGTGTGTGGGAAAATCTTTTAACTTGATGATACCACAATCGAATGGATGATTAATCAATGTGTTAGTTTTATTGAAGTTAATTTATATTCATTATAGATTAAAAATTAATATTTAAATAATTATATTTTATTTATTATAATTTTTTAATTAAATTAATAATAAATTTTAATATTATTTAATATATCAACATTTAAGTGTTTCTATTTATCGTATATTTCTATATATGCATTTCTCAACGATTACATAATATTTTATCATAATAATAAAATTATGAATATTTGTATAATTATTTAATAGTAATATTAAAATTAACTGAATTTTAATAGTAATATTAGAGTTGGTTAAAACCAAAAGTTACCATAAGAGTTGATTTGATTAAGGAGCCACCATTAGAATTGGCACTCGTTATGGTAATCATATAAGAGCATACTCGATTTAAGTATCAAAGAAAAGGGGGAGACACCATTAATTGCCACCAGATATCGTTAGTTACCCTTAACTGGGAACAAAAGGGAAAATTAGTGACCACCAAAAAAAACAAAAATCAAAGCGAATTTTTTGATTTAGATAAAGAGGAAAAATATAAGTCTTGCTAGAGTAGCCACAGAAGCCATTAGAGTTGTTGAAATTGCCACTTGCTATCGTTGGACAAAAGGGAAAATTAGTGACCGCCAAAAAAAAAAAAAAATCAAAGCGAATTTTTTGATTTAGATAAAGAGGAAAAATATAAGTCTTGCTAGAGTAGCCACATAAGCCATTAGAGGTGTTGAAATTGCCACTTGCTATCGTTGGACCATTACAATTGACATGTGCTGTCACACATTGCCCTTTCATCATCTGAAGCTAGATCCAAAGTTGCCAAATGCCGATCTCCCTATTTCCTAAGGAAGAGAATTAGACATGAAAGAAAAGAATATGATAATCATGAGAACGTGAAGAAGGAAAAAAAAAAAAAAAGAGTAAAGATATCTAATTTACAAGAAACAACGACAAAGCCGTCAAAAGAAGAAGGAAGATTTAGGTTTAAAAAGGGCTTAATTAATTGAGATCTAAAATTATAAAAAACTTAGTTGATATAAGTAATTTAGATAGAAGACTTTGATATAAAAAATATATAAAAGTTTTTGGAGTTGAGAGTTAAAACAAAAAAAAAAATCAGTGTTAGAAAATTGTTAAATTGAGAGTTAAAAGTAATTTAATTCAATTTTTTCATATGAGATGAAAAATAATAAAGTGAAGTTTTTATATAATAATATTTTATATATATTGTGTATTATAAAGTGTTGTAGAGAATAAAATTTCAAATTTTATCATTCAAAATCATATGACATAGGTTTATCAAAAATTTGAAAGATAAGAAAAATTAATTATGGAGGAAAAATTGTCAAGAAAATTTTAATAATCTTGTTGATGATGATTTTAAAAATAGTTCATTGAAATTTGAAAATTATAGTAAGTTTAAGTGGATATTGTAAATAATTATAATATTAAATTAAAATTAAAAAATATTAAAATTAATTTAAATTTATTATAAATTAAAAATTAGTATTCAAATAAAATTGTGAAATTGAATTTTATTTATTATATTTTTGTACTATATTATAAATAAATTTTATTATTATTTTTTATATAAAACTCAAATGTTTTGATTTATTATGTCTTTAGTAGGTAGGATTATAAGTATATATTATTTGTGTATACACGTTTCAATTATTATGTGATGTTTTATCATATTAATAAAATTATAAATATTTATATAATTATTTAATAATGATATAAAAATTAGTTGAGTTCTAACAAGTTTGACTGGTAATTAAAATTAATATCTCTCTTTTGCTACATAAATTATACACCTCCCTAGCCTATCTATAGAAGTAGCAGCCATGCTTTTGTAAATGGCTACTCCATCATTTTGTGTACATATTTACATTTTACTATTATTATTATTATTATTATTATTATTATTACATTTATATATACTAATTTTCATTGATCAAGAAAACACCGAAAATTACCATTCAATAATTTTGGTAGCATCCAAACTAGACTAATAGCTACATGCCAACCTTACAGTGCAATGGCCACAGCATATCTTTTCTTTTATCACAACTATGTAACACATTTTTTTCGGTAGCATGTTAGCACCAGAGACTAGGAAAAATTGCACTATAGTGCCTAACTAAATACGTAAAAAAAAATATATATATATATACTTTTATAAATTTTTATAATTAAATTTTAAATATTTTTAAGTTTTTATGTTAATCTTAAATGTTTAAAATGTTTTTTAAATAAGTATGTTTTTAGACAAAAGGTGATCAAATTGTCAATAAATTTTGTCCAGTCAATGAAGATATTTAAATATTTAATCACTTTTTGTCTACAAAATACCTATTGAAAAGAATTCTAAACATTTGAAACTTACATGAAAATTTAAAAAAATTTAACATCCAATTTAGAATCAATTTTTATATATTCCAGAATTGACCGAGTGACAATAATGAGTAAAAAGAAAGAAAAGAAAAGATAAACAAAGAATCACCAGGTTCTAGGGTCAAAACCTCATAAAAATCTAGTTTGAATTCTGAAGGGCTCCCAAGAATTATTGTAAACTGAGGTAAACGGAACCCAAAATTACAGAGCGCCCCAAAAAAAAAAAAAAAACAAAAGCCATAAAACAACAACATTTAAAATAAAACAAAATGGATGGATTAAATTGAAGAAACTTACCAATGACCGAATAAGATATTGTATAAAAAAAAATCCCAAACGCGAGTTTCTGAAATTGATTTCGATTTAAAAAATTAAAGCAATAATCTAAAACTATCGCACTGGAAAAATAAATTGAGTGTCATACACAAAAGGACACGTGTGAATTGCAGATCTTCTGTAGCCCAACCAGGAGAAAAGGTCAGCTATAATTGTGCATAATCCCTATTCGGCTCGGTTCTAATTTCAATTCTACCCCACTAATTACGATGGTTAAGGAGAATCATAACGAACTACAAGTTGGCAGTTTGAACTGTGGATTTTAGTTTAGTTCAAATTTTTAATCTGGTGTTCAGAACCATCTGATTAGGGGCCGTACCGAACGGCAAGTTGGAAACTTCTGAGGGTATTGAAATGAACCCATTGTCCCATCCCACAGGTAGCTCCGAACAAAATGCTTTTGCTCGCCTAGTGGCAAAGATTAGCATATGGAATTAAAAAGGTATCTGGATAATAAGAATTTACCCAGCTTATTTATTCTCGAGATCATAAGCTTAAGATCAGCAACACTTGTTCTCGGAACAGATACCTTTTTTTTTTATTTTTTATTTTTTTATATATAAGTGGAACATGTAATCAAATTTAAATCTGGGAGAAGATGAATATGTGGAGCCATTATGCACTATAACAAATTGGATCCAACCTTGGTATAAAAAGAATTACTTGATGTTCTTTTTGACTGCTTGTTATATACTTGTGTCAAGTTTATTATGCATTTTATCACATTTGTCTCCCTTTTGGCGAAGAACGTAAATTTCATAGTATTTAATATTTTAATGTGTGCTCTTTTCATCGAAATTTTTCGATGTAATAACTCTTTCGTAAAAGTTAGCCACTCAATATGACGAGAAAAATGAAAAAATAAATAAATTAGGTATAAAAATTAAAAATTGAATTTACTGAGTAGTTCAATTTAATTGAAAATATAACATTTATCACTCTCTTTTTTATTTTTTATTATTGGCTTTAACGGATTGATCTTCCAAGCCTGTTTCACATCATTTGCATAAAAAAAGGGATTTTTTTCCCATGAAACTCCAGACCATCAGAGGCTGTGTTCCCACATGTGTTTCTACAGAAAATTTCCTCCTTTATTAATTTGCTGACACTAGAAGTTTACAAGTAGACTTCGTTCTATCGCACGTTATTTTTGGGATTTTTCTACGGGGGAACAGTCTGAGGCATACAATATAGTTGAAGAGACAACAAAACAAAATTCAAGTTTCAGGTCTTGGTAGCAGCCAAGGTTTTTCCAATGTCAATCACAAATCTGTATTTGACATCGGCTTTGGCCAATCGTACCATTGCTGTGTTCACGTAATCCATTGAAATGTGCTCAATGTCCGGAGTTATGCCGTGTTTTGCTGCAAAATCGATCATCTCTTGTGTCTCCTTCATGCCTCCGATCCCGCTTCCAGCAACTGTTTTCCTTCCTGAGTTCCACACTCAACTTATTATGGCTTTGATCTATAAATCACGAGGAGCAAAATAAACCAACGCAATTTTGATGTTATGCAATTGCTTACCAGCGATCAAAGGAAAGACGGGTAACTGGTGAGGCTTTCCAGGTACGCCCACTAAAACGAGCTTTCCGTGTGTTTTCAGCAAGCCAAGGAGTGGCACAATAGGATGGGGTGCAGAGACCGTGTCAATGATGCCATCCAATGTGCCTATGGCAGCCTGGAAAAGTTCATCAATGGACAGTTGGTTGTGTCATGCGCTTCCTGTTTCCATTTTCTAGGCTTACAGTGCTTCGAAATTGACTAGAATATGAAAATGGTAAGGATACATATCTACCTGCATTTGGTCTTGGTTGTGGCTGATTAAAAACGAGTCAGCACCAAGATGTTTCAATGCTTCCTCCTTCTTGCTGGCAGAGGTACTAATCACCGTGACCTGAGCCCCAAGAGCATTTGCAAATTTAACAGCAACATGACCGAGTCCACCAAGGCCAACCACGCCTACATGCTTGCCAGGTTCAGCCAATCCAAAATATTTCAGGGGACTATACACTGTAATCCCAGCACAGAGAAGAGGGGCACCAGCCTCAAGCGGCATGTTGTCGGGGATATGGACAATGTATCGCTCGTTAGCAATCATGTGATCAGAGTAGCCTCCATAAGTCATAGTTCCATCGTAGTAGATGGAGCCGTAGGTGAGTATCAATTTGGGACAGTAATTTTCAAGATCATTTGTGCAATTATCGCAGGAGTGGCATGCCCCAACCAAGCACCCTACGCCCACTTTGTCTCCCACCTTAACCTTCTTCACTTTGCTCCCCACCTGTGTCACTTCACCCACAATCTCGTGCCTGTTGGGCAGCAGCCCGTGGCATGGATTAGTTTAGGAATTTATTAAAATGGACAGTGGTGTCAACTAGCTAGTAATTGCATAAAATAAGCAAATGGCATCTGACAAATATAGTTGTATGTGTAGTGAGATGGTGACTAGAAGGAATAACAGAGTATTAATAGAAGGAAAAGCCGTTTTATCTATAGTTATGTTTTTTATTGAATTAAGCTAAGTCTAAAATGGGATACACAAGATACAGAGTCACAATCAAACAACACTGACAATTGCTAAAAGAAGGCAATGAAAGGGAGAAGAGGAGCCTAAACGAAAAGGGAGGCCATACGTACCCAGGAACAAGAGGGAACATGGACATACCCCATTCATTCTTAATGCTGTGGAGATCAGAATGGCATATCCCACAATATAGCACCTTAAACCTCACATCGTCCTCGCCAGTAGCTCTGGACAAATTAAGATACCCATAGTTAGCTAGCTAGCATAATTAAGCATCCATTGACTTCTTCTTCTTCTTTTTTGATATATCAGAAGCTACTTTCATTAATAGATAGAAATAATACACCAGATAGGCAAGAAACCCGGCATAATTAGCAAGAACCATATACCAACCAGCCAACAAAACCAGAAAAAATACAGTACCAACAGAGCCAAGATACCCAGATTCCCTAATAAACTGACATACAATAGGTAAGCCCCAAAAAGACTTCATAAGACCAAAGGAGTAACACCAACGAGGCGGTGGCCACTAAAAAGGATCAGGACATAACTAGAGCAGAAGGACAGAGCAGGCGAAATTGACCAGCAAAAGGCCCAAGCGAAGCACTACACATCAACTTAAGAGCAACTTGCCAAGGCCAACATAACCAAGGAACAGGACAGCAACAAGGAGGACACAGCATCGGCCAAAGTTGACAGGAGATTTCAGAAAACAGAAGCTTAATAATAAAAATAAACCAGACTTCAAGAAACGGCACCGATCGTCTACATTTCTTGGTTACCAATAAACAAAAAGCGAACCAGACTTGAAGAAAGAGCGATCAAATTCTACATGTTATACAATAATATATAATATCATCAGTCACCTTCTGGAGAACTTCAAGGGCGAAAGATGGCCGGTTTGGTCTCTTGCCGCCCATCCAAAAGCCTCCACTGGATGCTCCGTTTCCGCTGATTTCGCCATCCTCCACGACCGACAGAGAGAGATGATAGGCACAACGGTAGAGAAGGGAGACGTTAGTGGTACATATGCATGTAGTCTTGTTTCAGAGTATTAATTAGTGGAGGAGATCACACTCACTGCTGATCTGAAATAACGGTGGGTCGCTGGTTGGTTGATGCCCGTCCAACTTGTAAATTAATTTCCAATCTCATTCGTTTGTTTTGCACCGAAAAAACAAATTAAACAAAAAAAATAATAATAATATTTAAATATTTTTATAATTATATTTATTTTATTCTTTTAATCTATTAAATTATTTATTTAATTCAATTTAATTAATATTAAAAAAAATTATTAATTATCACTACAAAATAATCACATTATAAATAAAATTTTATATCATATTACATTATTAAAATTACTGATATTATTAATATGATATTAATTTTAATTTTTTTAAAATTTTATTATGAGATATTATATAATTTATTAAAAATTATTTCATATAAGATATTAATTAAAACCTACGACCAAAAATTAAAAAAAAATTATTCTTACAGACAAAAAAGATTTATATCATTATTCTAGTCAAAAACACAATAAATAAAGTAAATGTATATTTTTTTGGGCCTTTCCAAGGATACTCTGATTGCAAAACTCGATTTGTTTTCATTTGTCAGTGTTAGAGTTCGCGGGTACCATCAAACCATGCAGCTGACGACATTACACTCAGTAATTTGAATTGTGGGCAATAATGGTAGAGTTGCTATTCTTAGTACCACATCTAGAGTTCAAACTTTACTCTAATGAAAAAAAGAAAAAACGAAATATTAGCCTAACCAAGTTGAAAAAGGAAGGACACTGCTTTGGAAAATTGATTAGGTTACCATGTAATCTACCTTTTCTTGTCTAAAAGTGGTAACCATCAAAGGAAGGACACTGTTGTCTAACCAAGTTGAAAAAGGAGGGACACTGTTTTCATTTGTTAGTGTTAAAGTTCACTGGTACCATCAAACCATGCAACTGATGACATTACACTCAGTAATTTGAATTGTTGACAATAATCGTAGAGTTGCTATTCTCAGTATCACATCTAGATTTCAAACTTTACTCTAATGAACGAAAAAAAAGAAAAAAAACATAATATCAGTCTAACCAAGTTGAAAAAGAAAGGACACTGCTTTTGAAAAATTGATTAGGTTAACATTTAATCTACCTTTGTTGTGTAAAAGTGGTACTGAGAGTATCGTATTTGTTTATTAAATAAATAAAAAAAATTGAGAGTATACACAAAATTTGTGCACACAAATAGTTACAAAAAATATATATATATATATATATATATTACATTAATATAAAAACCCTTCATAGTTACTTGTGTACACCAAATTTGCATATATGGTTGCCTTAAATAAATAAGCTGCCATATACTCCGTTGCCCAAAAAAAAACCAATTATTTAGTTTCGATGCAATCAAAAGAAAAGATACAAATATGAAATACCAAATAGCAGCATTGAATTATAGTGCCCGGGAGATGAATTTTATTAAATTGAAATTAAAGTCACGTTTTGTAGAGGTTTCAGAAAGTAGAAACTTGTATTATTCTTTCTGGCTAGTTGTGTTATCCGGCTAATATTTAAGATTTGTTTTGGGCTCATGGTCTTATTATTCTGGTTAAGCTTCTACAAGTCCAGAATTGCCGATGTCTCGCGGGATCATTATTATATTTGTAATTGTTATTCCATTTCCCGAGTTGAAACCAATTGACTCTTAGATTTGTCGGATGTACCACTGACCCTTGAGACTAGGAAGAAAGTTGAGTTCCAAATCCTGGTCTCCTTCAAAATACTTATAAATGTAAGATTAGGGAGTCCTTTCCACCAACTGTTACAAACTAATAAAAATACAATTACTATGTTAAAAAGAAAAAGAAGAGAAATTTGAAACCAATTGGCCACACTTTCTCGCAGCACATTCCAGAGAAATAGCTTTACTTTTTCTTTTCTTTGTTTTTTTGTTTTTTTAAAGTCAAAAAGGCCCCAATTCTAGCTGCCTGTCTGCCACGACTGGTAGGTGCCACTTTCTCTGAAAGGACAAATCAAGGTCCCACCAGTAAGTGACCAACATATGATCCTACCCGGATTCTGAATCGACTCTCGACACCTGAAATGGCCGGCAATTTGAAGTAGCATTATCATGTGTAACCGTTCACCAGTATTCAATAATAATACTAAATAAACGATCAGATTTGCATTCCCCGTCAATCTAATTTAAGGAATTTTGATAGGTCTGATTTGTTGCGCATATAATTGCTAATTCTGCTCGAAATGCTACCACTGACCTTAACAATTTGAATTTGAGTCGATCCAAACTTAACTCGGCTCAAACCCGAATGAACCCATTTAAAATTACAGGCAAGTTGAAACAATTGGCAATTTGTGCACCGTTTTTTTATTTTGGAACCTACGTGACAAAGTGATATTTAATGATAATTTACCGAGAAAAAGTCTAGAATTTAACTTATCTAATAAAGGCAACAATCAATATTGATGTTTATTGGTGTTAGTTGCACCAACCAAATTGATATTTAATGAGAAAATGAATGTTCTCGTGCAAAAAAGGTAAATAAGGCTACAAGTTATCAGTTCTTCCGCTCTCAAAAGGCAAACACACACGGCAAATGCTGAGTCGCACAAGTCCAACACAATTTAATGTGTCTATAAATTTCTTTTTTTTTTCCTAAAAAAGAAAGGACACGCGTACGGGAGTGATGTATATCTAACAGGCTGGATAATAAACGCGCCGAATCCCGCGACGCCCCACGTGTTTCTCTATTTATGACGATTTTAAAATAGAAAAATCTGGACCATTAAAAAAAAATAAAAAAGTTGTGGTGAATGGAAAAGCCCAAATCCAAAATATGACGTCAAGCGGCATGGCGTCGGCGACACGGCGGACAGTGTATCGCTCCTTGGCGATCCTGTGACAGTTCCATCATAGTAGATCGAGTTGTGGGTGAACATCACTTTGGGACAGTAATTTTCAAGGTCATTTGTGCAATCCTCGCAGGAGGAGTGGCATGCCCCAACCGTGAATCCTACACCCACCCTATCTCCCACCTTAACCTCTTTCACTTTGCTCCCCGCCTCTGTCACTTCCCCTACAATCTCATGTCTCCAGAGCAGCAGCCGGTGGCATGGATTAGTTTAATACTTTAGCAGTTCATAAAATAAGCCAATGGCATCTGAAAAATATGGTATCATGTGCAGAGGAAGGGTGGCCGGAAAGGAAAAGAGAGTATTAATAGACAATTGATTGAGCAGAACCATAACTTTTATCTTCTTTCAGAAAAATTACATCTTTTTGTTAAATGAGTTTGGCAATAGGGCATCAACGTCCTCGGTTTCTCACACGAATTGATTCCGAACTATTTTTTCCCTGTGTCCAAGGAAAATACATTGAACTTACCAGTGCCATTCTCTCTCCATTAAGTTAGCTTACTGTCACGGAGAGACTTCTTCTTCAGCCCATCCAACACGTGAGAAGACAAAAATTAGGCTAGGGCGAATTTCTTTGGATTACCAGCATTGTCCAGCCTTCTTTGCTGCCCAAATTTAAAGGAAGAAGGTTCCGGAATTATACAAAAAAATCCACATCTAGAGACTTCTTATGGATTGTTCTACGGCAGCCTAGAAAACTCCGGAAGGTCCTAGAAGAGTGGTGAAATGCCTGGAAGTATCCTATCTAAAGACTTCCATCAAGATCCAGCAATGACACTTAGTAGAACCTTCTTGAAGGGACTTCTTAGATACTTCCTCTAGAATATTCCTTGTATATATTCTACATGGTCATTTTTACTCACATATTAAGGAGGTGGAGCAAGTATAAATAAGTCACTCCTCACTTGTAAATTACCTATGCACACCTTTGCATTCTCAATATAAGTTCACTTACAAATCTTTCTTGTGCTCTCTCTTCATACGGCTATCGCAAGTCCTTACTTACCATCTGACGCTTTCCGCTGATTCTCTCAAACTCTCCAAGGTTTACTTAGCTCGTCTTCACACGCAAGATCGACTAAGTGCGGCACAGGTTAGCACATCCAAAACTTAGCCCCGTGACAGGTGGTATCAGAGCTAAGGTCCAAACCTGTCCGTTCATTGTTTGCTGAGATTGCAAGCATGGCAAGCGAAGAAAGATTTGTTGCAACTACCGTGGAGGAGCAACACGCGGGGGAACAATCTCGTGGGCGTGAGGTACAGCGTGCCCCTACCAAGCGTAGCAAGTCCAAGGCTCTAGCGAAGGAAACCATAGATACTCGTGTTGCTAGCTTAGAACGGAGTATCACTGATATAAGTTCCATGATGGGCGATCTCAGCAATCAAGTCGACAACTTGATCCACGAGAATGCAGAGATCACTCGAGCTGCCAAAATCATGATTGAAGAGTTTGGTCGCTCGTTCAAGGGAGAACTACGCTCCCTCAATCAAGATCTATCCAGCCTGCGCGAGTTCGTTGAAGGGGAGATTCACGACCTGTGTAGTGAGATGGATTCGCTGCGCCGAAACAATTCATACGCTAGTACAGCCGCCACTACTAGCGCCACGACAGTACGTGGTTTGAAGGTCCCGAAACCTGTCATGTACAACGGCACACGTAATGCCACTGTCATGGAGAACTTCCTGTTCAGCCTTGAGCAATACTTCGAGGCCATGGGAGTTATCGACGACCTTGCCAAGGTGGAAAACGCCCCAATCTTCCTAAGAGATGCTGCCCAACTCTAGTGAAGACATAAGCACTCCGAGAGGGAGAAGGGCTTATGCATCATAAACACTTGGGAGCAATTCAAGGCCGAGGTATGTAGGTACTTTGTCCCTCACAATGCAGACAGCGAAGCGAGGGGAAAGTTGCGTCGTCTAAGACAGACATGTAGTATTTCCGATTACATCAAGGAATTTACTACACTTATACTTGAAATCGAAATGTCCGATAGAGAGTTTCTTTTCTACTTCAAAGACGGCTTGAAAGACTGGGCGAGAGTCGAGTTGGAGAGGCATGATGTGTAGACCTTGGATGCTGCCATTGCCGCTGCAGAGACCTTCGTCGACTACTCCACCCACTCCAAGAGTAAGAAGCCAAATTCTGGCAAAAGTGGGGGAGAGGAAACCGGACAGAAGATGGAGGATTTTGGCCGCAACAAGGGTGGACAGCAGAGACCCTCACATGGCTGTCCCAAGCATGAGAAGAAGTCTGCGGGTAGGCGCAACCAAGGTAATCTCCCTAGTCCTTGTTTCATTTGTGACGGACCACACTGGGTGAAAGACTGCCCCAAGCGTAAAGTAATGAACGCTATGATGGCGGTATTTGACCCGGATAAGGCCAACGAAGAGCTCCAAGCTGACATGGGATGTATCCAACAATTGGGTAACATCTCCAAACGTGCCTTACCAGCAGTCTTTAAGGAGAAAGGACTGTTATACGTTGACATTGCCATTGAAGGCAAAGCAGCTTGTGTGATGCTCGATACGGGAGCGACGCACAACTTCATGGACATGCAAGAGGCCAATCGACTAGGTCTCAAATTAACGAAGGGAGTCGGCACCATTAAAGCGGTGAACTCGGAGGCAAAGACTGTCCAAGGCATAGCACAAGGAGTAGCCATCCAAATTGGTGAATGGACCGATAAGTTGGACTTTACCATCATTCCCATGGATGACTTTAAGGTGGTGTTAGGTCTTGTATTCTTTTGCAAAGCATCAATTTTTCCCGTTCCTGCCTCAAGATCTCTTGTAGTTGTCCATAATCACAAGATCCGCGTAGTCCCCTTGAAGCGTAAGGAGAAATCTCAACCATCGATGATTTCTGCCTTGCAATTCAAGTGGAGTTTCAAGTCGGGTTCAAACTACGTGGCTACCATAAGGGAGTTAAGTGATGGGGAAGACGTAGCAGCACCAACTCCAACATTGCCACAACCCATCCAGGTCGTCCTTACCAAATTCAAGGACGTCATGTCTTCCGAGCTACCGAAGAAGCTTCCATCAAAGTAAGATGTGGATCACCACATTGAGCTGGAACCGGGTGTCAAACCTCCTGCCATGACCCCTCATTGCATGGCACAATCGGAGCTCGCTAAACAGAGGAAGTAGCTCCACAACCTAACCGATTCGGGCTACTTTCGACCATCGAAAGCCCCTTTTGGTGCCCCTATCTTCTTCCAACAGAAGAAGATCTTGGAACTGCGGTCTTTCTTGGGGCATGTCAACTACTATCGTCGGTCCATTAAGGGATATTCTGTCATAAAAGTACCCCAAACCGACCTGCCAAAGAAGAATTACACTTGGCATTGGACGAGTGAATGCCAAGCTTCCTTTGAGAAATTGAAGCAAGCAATCTCCAAAGAACTTATTGTGGGACTTCGAGACTACAAGAAACCCCTCAAGGTCCACACCGATGCATCTGACTTTGTTATCGGTGGAGTCCAAATGCAATATAGGCATTCCATTGCCTATGAAAAACGTAAGCTCAACAACATAGAGAAGCGGTACACCATCCGAGACAAGGAGAAGACAACCGTTATCCATCGCTTGTGCACTTGAGGATGGTATCCCCTTGGAGGAAAGTTCGTGATCACGACTAGCAATGTCGGGATGGACTACTCCCAAGTACAGAAAAAGCTTCATCCCAAGAAACCTCGTTGCCAGGTCAAGAGGTTCAGTGGAGATGGGAAGACCAGCTATAATCCATTGATTACTCTCCACAACGTAAGCTAGAGACTGCGACGAGGACGTCGCAGAATTAAGTGGGGGAGGATGTCACGGAGAGACTTGTTCTCCAGCCCATCTAACACGTGGGAAGACAAAAATTGGGCTAGGACGAACTTCCTTGGGCTGCCAGCATTATCCAGCCCTCTTTGCTGCCCAAATCCAAAGGAAGAAGGTTTTGGAAGTATACGAAAAAATTCACATCTAGAGACTTCCTGTGGATTGTTCTACGACAACCTAGAAAACTCCGGAAGGTCTTAGAAGAGTGGTGAAATGTCTGGAAGTATCCTATTTAGAGACTTCCGGCAAGGTCCAGCAATGATACTCAGTAGAACCTTTTTGAAGGGACTTCTTAGATGCTTCTTCTAGAATGTTCCTTGTACATATTCTAAATAGTTATTTCTATCCACACATTGAGGAGGTGGAGCAACTATAAATAAACCACTCTTCTCACTTGTAAATCACCTCTGCACACCTTTGCATACTCAATATAAGTTCACTTGCAAATCTCTTTTATTCTCTCTCTTTATACGGTTATCGCAAGTTCTTACTTATCACCCAATATTTTCCGCTGATTCTCTCAAACTCTCCAAAACTTACTTAGCTCGTTTTCACACGCAAAATCGATTAAGTATCGCATGAGTTAGCATGTCCAAAATTTAACCCTGTGACATTGCGCTGGGCTAATATTGTTTAGCCCATCCTTAACCACTTAGTTCCTACAAGAGGGGTGTGAAGAGAACCAGGGAAGGGAGATGGTTTGCATCATTTGTCGAATTGTCAAAGAATTCGGCAGTTCAGTAACAGATGCACTAGGAAAGAAAATAAATCAGAGAAGTCTAGCAAGAAAATCAAAGTTGGTACTGGAGAGAGTCAGGGTGTGAAGAGATGGGGGCTGCTGGGGGGGTCCAGAGGACTTGAAGAGAGAATAGATGGTACAGTCAAAGAAGTAGTTCAGAAAAGAGAGGTCCTATCCTATCGGAGGTTATACAAATTTCTGATGAGCAAAATAAGTTTTTGAAACAAGGCATTTGGGCATGGAACAGACGAAATTTTGAGGTGGGAAAGCTTCCGGGGCTTTGAGCCATGGGAGGAGAGGCAAACATGGTGAATCAGCCGGTGATTGGGTTAGGGTGTAATCAACTCTTATTATGCAAAAATAGTATTAGAGTGTATCAAATAAAAATTAAAAGGAAAATTCTCGTGACAATGTGGCGGCCCATATTGATCTTATACAGTGATGCACGCAGCAGTCTCACTGACTTCTGAAGCCTGTGACAGACTGGACTTTGAAGAAGTTTTATCAAATGTAATCTGGTACACTCCAACGTGACGGTACGGCAATAACCCACTTTAAAAAGAATTCAAATCTAATTCTCGAATAAATATAATCTGACGTGCGGACTATGTTTATTAATTTTTTTAATTATAATTTATTAATAATATAAAATTATTAATAATTTATACTAAAAAAATCAAAATAAAAAAATACCACAATCTTGATCAGTTTGACAGGTTGGATAGATAAAATCTCGACAATGCTATTAATGACCTCAACAACTAGAATTTTGAATTGACGGGAGCTTTCTCTGGGGTCAAATCCGATTTGACCTATTTTAAACGACTTGTGAGTTCAAACTTATTTGACAAAAGTTAATTTTATAATTTTTTTAACCAAAGAAAAAGCTTTTTTAAAGAAAATTTAATTTACTTACACCTAACAAATTAATTTTGAATATGAAAAAAATCTCCTCTTAAGTTATCCGTTCTTTTGCTATAATTATTCCAATCTCAAAAGAGCAGACACTGCGAAAGAGAAGAGATATGTTTCAGCAGAACGCGTGAAATACACAGCTTACAATTTAATGAAACCTAACCCCCGCGTCAAACATGAATTGAACAGGTTCTTTTAACACACGTTGCAAAGCAGGCAAGGGACAACAGGCCCCCGCCTAGCTTATTAGCATAAACTTACTACTCGGTACACATCACTCCATTTATTTTTGGGGATCACTGGTCATCACGTACAATAGTCGAAATGATACAACCACAACAATATTCATCTTCACTGCTTGGTAGCAAAGCTTTTTCCGACATCAATTACAAACCTGTATTTGATATCCCCTTTGGCCAATCGCTCCATAGCTGTGTTCACATAATCCATCAAAATGAGCTCAATGTCGGAGACTATGCCGTGTTCTGCGGCAAAATAAATCATCTCTTGTGTCTCCTTAATGCCTCCAATGACACTCCCAGCAATTGTCTTTCTCCCTGCAGGTTTCCCACTCAGCAATTACTAATTATAGCTTTACTCTCTAAATTAAGGATAACTAATTAAATAAACTGAGTAATGCAGCTTTCGTGCTCGGCACTCACCCTCTATCAAAGGATGGATGGGTACCATATGAGGCCTTTTGGGTTCGCCAACCAGAATAAGCTTTCCTTGAGTTTTCAACAAGTCAAGGAGCTCCCCGATGGGATGGACTGACGAGCCTGTATCAAGGATGCTATCAAATGTGCCCTCGGCAGCCTGAAAAATGATCGACATATGTGACATAACAGAAGGATCACATTTTCAATTTTCACGCGTTGCATTACCACGAGGACGCACATTTCTAGTTCCATCGTTTGCTTGCGATCACGCAACGAAAGACAAAAAATGTGCAACCGACGGTTAGGAGAATATAATGTTTCGATCCACATCTAGAATATGACAAAATTAACTATGTTAATTTAAATTTGCTGTTATTTGGGTTGGGAAAAATATTATTTAGCATTTACCTTCATTTGGTCTTCGTCGAAGACGAGCAAAAATGAGTCAGCACCAAGACGTTCCAATGCGTCCTGCTGCTTGCTAGGCGTGTGGCTAATCACAGTCACCTTAGCCCCGAAAACCTTAGCGAATTTGACGGCAACATGACCAAGCCCGCCAAGGCCAACTATGCCCAGATGCTCGCCAGGTTTAGCTAACTGGTAATATTTCATGGCACTATAAACGGTAATCCCAGCACACAAGAGCGGGCAACCGGCGTCAAGCGGGAAGTTATCGGGGAAATGGATAACGTAGTGCTCAGGAACAACCATGTGATCAGAGTAGGCTCCATAAGTGCGGGTTCCGTCGAAGTCGATTGAATTGTAAGGTTGTATTAAGTTGGGACAATAATTCTCAAGGTTCTTCTCGCAAAACTTGCAGGTGAGGTCCGAATTAACTATGACTCCGACACCCACTTTGTCTCCAACCTTGACCTTCGTCACCTTGCTTCCAACTTCTGTCACTACACCTGCCATCTCGTGCCTGCAGGACAGCGGCCGGCTTAATGGATGGTTTGTTAAATTCTTAAGTTGATTTGACGTCAACTAGTTGCATAAATAGTGAAACAAGGGAGAGACCGAAAAAACTAAAGAAACAAGATAACAATCTTCTTTACTATATAGTAATTTAAAACTCCCTAGACCTAGTTGCTCGTAAAACTGGTGCAAATTCAGTTGGGTCTAATAAAATTTTTCTTAACATAGCAAAATATTAAATGACTCGTTATATGGATGCGAAGGGTCTTAGCAGGAGCAAGGGTATGTGGAGTGACTTTATTATCACTCTTGGTAGCAAATGTGTGATTTCTAATAATAAGACAGCGATACTTTTATAAAGATATATCTGTTTTGATAATAAAATTATTATGAGTCTATAACTGTCTTAATAACAAAATTTACATCTCTATAATATTTTCAAAAAATTTATAATCTCCGTCAAACTACTCTTCATTAAATCTATCACTTTGTTTCAATTGCATCACTATATTGTAATTTTGTTACCATCAAATTATCAGGTCTCGCATAGACATCCAAGTCACTTTTCTTTTTGAAAACTGATGGAGCGATGATAAAGGAATGATAGTCCATGTGATTTGTTGGCGAGAAATTCAAGTTCCGTAATCCTGTTGGAAGTAGATGATGCGTTTGGTAGCCTATAATGAAATCTACCCTGTTGGATTTTTTTTTTTTTTTCAATTTTCTCACGGAAGGCCTGACTTCATTGAGAACTGAACCCGGAAACTAGATTTCACAAGTTCATATATAGAACCGAGTATCACCCTGTATTTTATTGTAAGTGATCGTAAACGCAAGATAATATGCAATTAAACAAGGAAAAGGCATACCCAGGAACAAGAGGGTATGTTGAGCTACCCCATTCATTTCTGATGTTGTGAAGATCAGAATGGCATACCCCACAGTATAGCACCTTAATTCTGACGTCTAGCTCGCCAGTGTCCCTGCACATAAATAGCCATGGTTAAGCATATATAATAAAGTTTACCTTTGTTCCTCGATATCCAATAAATTGAAAACAGAGGGCAATAAAAGAAAAGAAAAGG